>CM076581.1:735673440-736058727 GCA_034641835.2 Pinus albicaulis
CTAGAAAACCCTAACCCTAGCTAGGACTTCAGCTTTAAGGCTTAGATTTAGGGTTTTCCATATTCCTTTGTTGATTTTATCTTTAGCAAACCTTTTCTTTGTTGTATGTATGCCTAAAAACCCCTTTGTTCCTATAAATCTTGAAGCCCTAGGTCATACTTGTCATTCACGGACTGAATGAGCTTGTTGTAGGATACACATCTCCTTTACAAGAGGAATTGTGCCTTTTTTCCATTAAAGAGTATCTTTGCCTAGCCTATATCTATCCCACCTTGAACCATATAATCTAGGATAGCATTTAGGTGATCACTGGGAAGCATTCCTTGTGGTGCAATTCCACTAAAGCGTAGGAGGAAGATTGTTGGGGTGACAGTGGCACTCTATCTCATTGTTGCAACAAGGTCTGGCCTTTGCCTTGTGAAACCTCTCACAAGGCCTGGTAGATTTTTGAGGCAACAGAGCTCACCAAGTCCAAACCCAATGCAATTTTTACTACTTTGAAAGTGTCAAAGCTTGACCGAAGTTAATAAGAAAACTAACTGAAAAAACGATCTTGAAAATTTGGCCCATTCATTTTCATATATATCTTGTCTTATTTGAAAAATTAATGCCATCCCAAATTTCCCTTTTCTATGTAGAAAAATATAAGGGACAAACAACAATGTTGTCAAATCTGATGATCATTGAAATTAAACACAATGATTTTGCTCCAATTGACTTCACCAATTTACCTTGAAGGAAATTTTTTTGTCTAATCCATCATGGATATTTCTGCTAGTCTTTAAACTTATATTTTGCTGAACTGGCCCCAGAATTTGCTACTTAATGATATATTAAACAAAAACACTATGGTGGAGCAAGCTACAATCCTTTGGCTGAAAATCCAGCTTTGTATTAATGATGATGTTGCTTCATGAAAGCATGATGATGTTGCTTCATGAAAGCAGAAAAATTATTCAATCAGTTTGCAGCAAGGTAATTTAAAGCCAGTAAAATGCTAAATAGCAAAGACATGAGAAATTGCATAAAGCAGTGCCAGTTTATGGAGTAATAGGTTCCTTTTATGGGAAGGGAAATGTGACAGAACCACATTAAGTCAAGTATCTTGACTGAGTTTAATACAGGTGGCTTCATTGAAAAGGCTATTAGATCTTGCTTGAAATAAATTTCATTCATCATAGCCGCAGTAAAGTATTCACTGTGATCTAAACTTCAAAATTAACTTGAAAGACTCTAATGTGCTCTAGAAGAAGAAACCATACAAGTAATAATAAATTCAACAAAGATTACAACTAACCTGATCACCTTTATATCGTTCCTGAATGGCTTTTATTTTGGGTTGAAGGTTCTGCATGGCCAATGTTGACTCCACCTGCATTGTTAAATTTGAAAAGACACTTATTTGTTCAGAGTCTGTTGAGAACATTAATATTCATCACAAACTTGAGAAATCACAACTGTATCAGATTATATGAAGGGACAAAATTCAGAAGTATATGAGGAACAAATACATAAACAGATTTTCTAAGTTGAAATTAGTCCTAAAAGCGAATGAGAAACCCACATTACTTGAAACCATTGTTGATCAAGAACGAATTTTCACAGAATATTTTATTGAAGTCATAAAAAATGTAATTGTGTGTGATATGTGGTGATATAAGCTGGTTATCATTTTGCCAGCATCATTTTGGTGTGTCAAGTCTACAAACCCTTGAAAATCTTGTGAAGTTGTTTTTCTAAGGCACTGGATTTGGTTTTCATTGGTCTAGGTCAGTAATTTATCTTAATGGAAAAAAAGATGGTAAAAAACGTATTCTCAACAGTTGGCATTGTTGAGATGTGTTACCCCTCATATAGTAGGAGTTATTTGATCCAGTTGTAGACACTACTCGTCAGGTGGTGCTAGGAGTGTTTTGGATGTTTGCCTTGTCTTGTTATCAGATGCACAGATATCAGTGATCATCAGTTGGCATTATCCTTATGATGGACAGACAGAGGCAAGATTATGGGGTGGAGCTGTATGGTTATTGAGGGTCATTATGGTTTGTGCACACACTCTTCTTAGCACTTCCCTTATGACTATGCCAACCACCTTTGGGTAGGTGCTGAGATGTTTTGAGGATAGTTGTTCCTATGCATACTTGTGTGCCTATTATTGTTGCCCCTTAGAGCACATCACAGTGGTGGAATTGTTTCTGATGGTTTATTATTGGTATATCATAGATGATGTGGATTGTCTTCCTAGTTGGCATCACCATCTCATGTCTACATCAGCATTCATGTACACTTTGAGCATCATTATTATTCATTTTATATGATTTATTAGCACATGTATGAGGCATGTCCCCCTTCATGTATCCATGTTCATACATTAGATCTTATTTGATGTATTTGTGAGCTAGTGTGTCATTCGTCAGTGTGAACACAACTAGTCACCACTATCACTCTTCTAGAAGATTTTAAGAAGTGAATTGAACATTTCCTCATGAGTATGTACTTCTAGAACTACTAAAAAGGGCAGTCAACCTCAGGGGCAGTTATCTTTTGACAGAGTACCCAGAATTTTGTTTGTATAAGAACTAACACTCTTGTGAAGCATAGGTGATGGATCTCAAGCTTGAAGTGCCTCAACCAAACCTTTAGGTAGTGAAAAACTTCAACACACAAACCCAAACGATGACAAGGGAGAAGAACATCCCAATTTCAACATCGAGAAACTAAAGATTAATCATAAAACATTCTTTAGCCAACAACTTTCATTTTCCCTTAATTTTTTTCCTTTTTTGTATTTTATTTTAAACAAATTAAAAAATTTCAAAGATAAATCAATATATAATTTGCTTTCCTTAGTTCAAGTTAGTATTCTTCAATTTAAATTGATAATTGCTAGCTTGAATTATATTTCAAGTTAAATATTTTCTATAGTTTTAAATTTATTATTTTAAAATCAAATTGGGAATTTTATTAGTAATTTAATAACCAAAGGGTTGCAGGTTTTCTATGTCATTAACAAAGTCGTAATTTCATTTCAGCTCTTGGTTAATTTCAGATTTGAGGTTATCTTTAATCCAAAGATTATCATTTTTTTAAAATATTAAATCTTGCATTGTCATATGGATTAGGTGGGATTTCTTGTTAAATGGTATTATACTCGTTAAATTTTCTGAGCATCTTATTTATTCTAAGGCAACATTTTAATGAAGACTTTCCTTTCACAAATTACATAATATCAATTCTTTTAATAAGATGGCAACAATACAATGATTGAACACTAATGTAGAATAGTTTAGCATGACAACTTTAACATTTGTACAATTTATATGCTTGTTGTACACACATTTTATGATTTAATTTCCGAGTTATTTCATGGTTTAAATGTGTCTCTAAAATGCTTATCTCTATTGTAGATTAAATCTGGTTTATTGCAAAAACGTTTATTCAATATTAGCAATAATAAGACAAATTTAAAGTGTTTGAATTTAAAATATTATCTTTTACTTGAACTTTAATTGCTGGTTTATCTGATTTTGGGCACTATTGTCTCAAAAGCTAGTAGGCCTTGCAAGGGGACTCACAAGACAAGGACTTAAGTGACGCGGATCAAACAGCTTCTAATCTTAGCCGTCAATTCAAGATCAGATCACAGTCGTTGATGTTTCAACGAGAAAAGTATAAGAAGAAGGCTTGGGGTCAGTTGGAGGACACGCACACTGGTAGAGCACTGAAGCAAAGCTGAGATTCTAAGGCGTGGTTTGCTAAGAATTTCAGAAGTGTTTCAGCTGCAGCGAGGGGCAATATTGGCGAGGGGGATGGTCTAGTCCCAGGCCAAGAGTACAACGAGGGCAGAGAAGGAGCATACCAGAGCAACGCAGAGGCAGCAGTTATGCAGTCCAGCCAAGAGCCCAGCAAGGGCAGTGCAGAGGCAGCAGGAGGCCAGGAAGGCTGACGCAGGCCCAGTTAGGGCAGCGCAGGGGCAGCGTAACCCTAGCTAGGGTGACGCAGGCCCTTCCTGAGTAACGCAGAGGCTGACGCGAGCCAGGAGGGCTAACGCAGGCTAGTTAGGGCAACTCAAGGGCAGCGTAACCCCAGCTAGGGTAACGCAAGCCCTTCCTAAGCAGCACAGAGGCTAACGAAGAGAGCTTTAGAGCAGCACTGGGGTTTCCAAAGGCTGGAAAGGGGCTGAGTTCTATAAATCCTGTTTGAAGGTACGAATCAGTTAGATTTTTCTGTCTCTGGGATAGAGGTTTGGTTGCCGCTTTATATTTCTCTGTCGGGTTCATAGTTTTAAAAACCGGAACCGGTGACCGGACCGGTGGACCTAATGAACCGGGTTTCTAACCGGAACCGGTCTAACCGGGAGCGGTCAGATCTCAATGAACCGGTTTTAAAAAAAAATACATTAAATAATTATTTTTTAATAAAAAAAACTATTTTTAAGATTTGCAACCATGATTCCAAGCCAATAGAGACAAAATATGCAAATTTTTCTCATTTATATACCATGGAAAGGTGAATATATCAAAATGGCACCAAGTGCAATACATATCATCGAACAATACATAAGCAATGAGGCTCCAAATGGCCCATAATGTCCAAAAACAATGCTACAAGCTATGAGCATAGTACAGACTACAGTGACAGTCTACTACAAATCTACATATATGATATATCATACTACTAAATTCTAATCATAATCAAAGTTCAAACTCAGTTGGTTGAACTTGAGTCTCCCAACTCTCGATTGCCAAACTTTGAAACTGCAGTCTTTATTGGTTCAGTGACTTGAGTCTCAAACTTCTGAAGGTATTCTGCCCTAATATGCCCTATTACTTCATTTGGTGCTCCACATGGCTTTACATGGCCTCCTATCCCAGCCAACTGTTGCTTGAACCTGTTAATACCCCCTCCTGCAATAGATTTTTGGCAATATCTGCAAATCATTTTTCCATCAATCATATCACAATGAGCCATGCAGTATCCTGGCCTTTTGGAGGCATGATGGCTACTACAATATACTTAGCTCAAGCGGCAAGCCTCCAAGATAGCTCCAACTCCAACTCCAAGCCTCCAAGATCGCTGCTCTGGCAAACACTCAACACTCTCCAAGCTCTCAATCAAACTCACAAATAGCAAATGAGTTGGTGTGAGACAAAGGAGAGGCTGCTCCTCCTTATAAAATATTGGGGAGGGTGTTTTTGGAGGGAAACAACCCTCCCATTGGCTCCAAATCAGCCCTAAAACTCAACTGCCGCCGAAAATGTGGGTCCGCGAAGGAGTTAGCACGTAACCGGCCGGTTAGGTTCGGTTTTTTCTGAAAAATGGGCGAAATGCCCTAGGTAGCCGGGTTGCTTGGCCGGTTTCGACCGGTGGGCTATCTAACCGACCGGTTTGGCCGGTTACCGGTTCAAACTGACCGGTTTTTAAAACTATGGTCGGGTTAACCAGTTTGGTGCCCAGATTTGTTGTACTTAGAATCTGCATAATAATAAAAACCCTCCAGAAGCTAGCAGCACCAGTTTTCCCGCATTGGGTTTTTCCGGGACATTTGTCCAGAAAATCCTTGTGTGTCACTTTGTCTATGAGCATGTTATTCAGTACTTGATCTGTATGTGTAGGTTGTTGACTATATTTCCTTCGATGTTAATGCTGAATTTTTCAGATTAATAACTTATGTAAGTAGGAGAAGTAAATCAAGATTTAACAGCAGGGTTTCTGTTTAGTAAATTCAGAATTTTCACATGGTATCAAAGCGATTGCAGATCAAGCTGGATCTCCAGCAAGACAGCTGAAGATATCTGTGTTGCAGAAAGCAACAACAGCAGTAGATAAACCAGAGAGGGCAGCACAACAGCAGCAGAACGCAGAGGCAGCAAGATCCACACAGGGGCTGACACAATCCCAGCTGGGTGATGCAGAGACAGCGTAGTGCCTTCCATAGGGACGCAAGAGCAGCATGCGTTGCGCAGTCGCTACGCAGAGGTTGCGCTAAGCCAGTCTTCTCACGCAGAGGCCAGCCTTGATCTGTATGTGTAGGTTGTTGACTATATTTACTTCGATGTTAATGCTGAATTTTTCAGATTAATAACTTATGTAAGTAGGAGAAGTAAATCAAGATTTAACAGTAGGGTTTCTGTTTAGTAAATTTAGAAATTTTCACATGGTATCAAAGCGATTGCAGATCAAGCTGGATCTCCAGCAAGACAGCTGAAGATATCTGTGTTGCAGAAAGCAACAACAACAGTAGATAAACCAGAGAGGGCAGCACAACAACAGCAGAACGCAAAGGCAGCAAGATCCACGCAGGGGCTGACACAGTCCCAGCTGGGTGATGCAGAGACAGCGTAGTGCCTTCCATAGGGACGCAGGAGCAGCATGCGTTGCGCAGTCGCTACGCAGAGGTTGCGCTAAGCCAGTCTTCTCACGCAGAGGCCAGCCAGGGTGACGCAATCCAAAATTTGATTACTGTGCAGAGTGCCGTGAACCGGAAGTTGAGCTGTAGATCTTCAGCAGTTGCTAGTGGGATGAAGATTCTGCTGGTGCAGAATTAAGCCTAAGCTAAGTTGACAAAGAGCAGGAGGAGAACAGCGTCTCAGTAGATTTCATTGCCAAAGAAATATGAAGATCGATCGTAGGGTGATCGAAGAGAGCTGATTCGTTGTGTTTGGCAAATTTCCAAGGAGGAAATCAGTTGTCAGAGGGAGCAGAGGGTGCCTTTCTCGCCGAGGACCCTAGATCCGAGTCTCTAGCAGAGAGAGGAGGATCTGTTCCGACAAATTTCTAAGCATATGGCGCCACATGGACTGCGTGATCAGGATAGGTTGGACAGCCTTTCCAACTTTGCTATCTGGAAGGCCAGAATCCTGGTAGTCCTGGAGGCATATAGCTTGAGGGAGCATGCAGAGAAAGTCTTGGTTGCACCAACCAATGCGAAACTCCTGGTAGAGCATAATGAAGCAGCGACACATGCCAAGCACTTCATCATGGACAAGGTTAAACATCATGTGGTACCACACATAGCCGAGAAGACGACGACTCATGAGATGTGGGAAGCTTTAACCACATTGTATCAAGGGAAGTTCGTCCAGAGGAAGATGCTTCTGGAGAACCCGCTGAGGTTATTTATGATGTCCAAGGGAAAGGAAATCGATCCTTTCCTATTCAGACTGCAGTCAATCCGAGATCAGCTGACTGGCATGGGGGTCAAAGTGAATGATAATGTCATGGTGAGGATTTCTCTCAATGCAGTTACAGAGGACTGGGAAACATTTGTCCAAAATCTCTTGGGCAGAGTAGACCTTCCTAAATGGGACAATATGTGGGCTATCCTCTGACAAGAGGAGATCCGCTGAATGACCAAGAGGCAATACAACACTGGTTCGAGCAAGGTGAGGAAGGAGGAAGAGGAAGATGTAGCCCTGGCATCAAAGAAGTAGCAAGGGAAAAAGTAGTGTGATCTGTCAAAGATCAAATGTTTCCAATGTGGTGAACTTGGACACTTCGCCAGCAATTGTCCTCAAAGGAAGAAGGACAATGAAGCTTCTAGTTCCAAGGCTGCTGTAGCAGACGATGGCTCCGATGATGACGTAGCCATGAGCGCTCATGAACCACAAAAGTGGGGCGATATTGATCTGTAGAGCAGCTATAGAGTGTTGCCGGGATCCTTACGTAGCCCAATTCTTGGATCACATACGAGCTACGGGAGCTTTAAGACGGTAGCGGGACAAGTGGAGCAGTGGGTGCAGAAGATCACAGATGAAGCAGAGGCAGAGGCTGACACGCTGTTGAGGGAGCAGCGCAATGCACATGCAGCAGTAGCGTAGAGGCAGCAGCGCAGAGGCAACGCAGAGGAGGTTTTCTTACGCAGTGCAGAGCTGCAGCAGCGCAGTAGCCTCTGGAGGACAGCGCAGAGCAACAGCCTATGGAGCTTCAGTGATGAGATGCAGCCCAACTGACTTGTCTGACAAAGATTGGGTGATGGTTCTTTAGTTGCTTACTCTCAGCAACTAAGTTGCAGTGCAGCAGTTCGCTGCACGATGAAGCAATTTGAGAGGGAGTTGCAGTACGGATGTGGCAGTGACAGTGGCAGAGTCATGGGTAGCAGTACAGAGAGCAGCAACAACACGGTGATGAAGGGCAATAGGCCAAGCATCAGTGCAGAGCCCAACACCAGAGATCAGAGTAGTACTACGGGGTGAAGTGTATTGCTAGAGCACATTCCTCGCTAAGAGGGAGTGTTGAGATTTTGGGGTGTTGGGGTAGCATTGGATGTGCTCTAGCTCTTAAACTTTGTGGAGGGACTAGAGTACATAAGATCTCCAAGACCCAGAAAGCGTTTGAAGAAATTCCATCTGGTTTAATAGATATTTAATTAATTAATCTTTTTAATTAAGGACCCTAAGTCTAACGTAGGAAAATTAAAAGATTAAAGTTAATTAAATTAAACATGTGATGAAAATGACTTAAGTGATGAGGATCAAACAGCTTCTAATCTTAGTCGTTGATTCAAGATTAGATCACGGTCGTTGATGTTTCAACGAGAAAAGTATAAGAAGAAGGCTTGGGGTCAGTTGGAGGACACACATACTAGTAAAGCACTGAAGCTAAGCTGAGATTCTAGGGCGTGGTTTGCTAAGAATTTTAGAAGTGTTTCAACTGCAGCGAGGGGCAGTATTGGTGAGGGGGATTGTCAGGTCCCAGGCCAAGAGTACAACGAGCACAGAGAAGCAGCATACTAGAGCAGCGCAGAGGTAGCAGCTATGCAGTCCAGCCAAGAGCCCAGCAGGGGCAACGTAGAGGCAGCAGGAGGCCAGTAAGGCTGACGCAGTCCCAGTTAGGGCAGCGCAGGGGCAACGTAACCCCAGCTAGCGTGATGCAGGCCCTTCCTGAGCAGCGCAGAGGCTGACGTGGGCCAGGACGACTGACGCAGGCCCAATTAAGGCAGCGCAGGGGCAGTGTAACCCCAGCTAGGCTAACGCAGGCCCAGTTAGGGTAGCGCAAGGGCAACGTAACCCCAGCTAGGGTGATGCAGGCCCTTCCTGAGCCACGCAAAGGCTGACGAAGGCTAACGCAGAGGGCTTCAGAGCAGTGTTGGGGTTTCCAAAGGCCGGAAAGGCGCTGAGTTCTGTAAATCCCATTTGAGGGTGTGAATCAATCAGATTTTTCTGTCTCCAGGATAGAGGTATTGCTATCGTTTTATATTTCTCTGTCGAGTTAACCAGTTTGGTGCCCAGATTTGTTGTACTTAGAATCTTCATAATAATAAAAACCCTCCAGAAGCTAGCAGCACCGGTTTTCCCGCATTGGGTTTTATTGGGGACATTTGTCCAGAAAATCCGTGTGTGTCACTTTGTATATGAGCATGTTAGTCAGTACTTGCTCTGTATGTGTAGGCTGTTAACTGTATTTACTTCGATGTTAATGCTGAATTTTTCAGATTAATAACTTATGTAAGTAGAAGAAGTAAATCAAGATTTAACAATAAAGTTTTTGTTTAGTAAATTCAAAAATTTTCACAATAATAATAATTCAATCAAATTGGATTGTGACTAAACATGAACTTTGAGCACTTCTAGCTAGATTGCATGCATACATACCATAGAGTGTATTATTATAATTATATGCACCCGCACTTTAAAATATATTTATTATAAATTTTTATTTGAACCTAAGATAATCTTGAAGGAAGGAAGAACTAGAACCCATAGTCTCCGTACAAAATCGCGGAATCCATAGTCTCCGTACAAAACCGAGGAAGCCGCTGAATTACAAGCTCTCGATTTGTCTGCATGTGGTACTTTGACACACGGGCGTTTCACTTTAATGGATAGTTTATGCTTTCAGTTCTAGAGGTTTGGAGTATTTAGTACGTGAAGTACTCTTACTTTTCTTGCAATGTATTTGGCTCTCTCCACGAGATGGTTTCGACTACCTAAAATTTTGCACATGGCTGCTATAATTTTCACCCGATTTTAATTGGCGATTCTGGAAATCCACAAAGCTTGATTTGAACAGATTTGAAATACTGTATTATTTTCCTTTACATTAAATCCGTAGAGACCAAACTTTATTAAAAAAAAAAATTAAGGAAGTGATTAGTGATTCCAAACACTAGTTGGTATTGAAATGTCAACAAAAGCATCTCTATTAGAAAATATGATTTAAAAGAAAAGGAAAAAAAAAGCGAACTATGCTCAAGCCAATAGCACCAAGTAGGTAGAATCCTTGTTCCAGTTCTATCGCCATCTTCACATATCATTATTATTTGGGACTTTTGACACAATTAATAATAATAATATAAAATGAAATTCAAATTCAAAATAACTTATTATCTCCAACTTTCGAAGTGGTAATGTTGCAATATATTTACCGTGAACAATTTCTTGCTCGTGATAAGAGAGAGTTGTCTCATTGGAAAGGTTCTTTCAGCTCTTGTGCAATTTTTTTAAAAATAGAAGATAAATTTATTACCTCAATGTTTGTCTCACAAATAGCAAGGAGCTAAAGAATTTTGTTATGAAAAGTTTCGTAAACAGGTATAGAGAAAAGAGTTGAGTAGAAAAAAGAAGTACTACATTGAAGAATTTAACCCTACGTATGATCTCCAACAAAAACGTGCGTTGGAGTTAACATTCCGTGGAAAGGCAAAGGTTCTTATTGCTCAACTAAAAACCAATTCACATCAACTTCGGTGTGAAACAGGATGGTGGAAAAGGCCTAAAAAAGCTTGGGAAGAATGGGTGTGTACATTTTTCACGTTTGGGGCAGTGGAATCGGAAAAACATTTCATTTTGGAATGTGATGTGTTCAAAGACATCAGAGAAAGTTATGGGAATATGTTAGCATCGGTTTCTTGGCATTGTCTTTTCAGCGATGAGATTGTTGGAAGGTTGGGCCAGCTCATCATCAATTTGAAGAAGAAAATCACTGAAATGCAAAAGAAGAAAAACAAGAAATTCATAGTCCCATAAACTAGTTAAAATATCATTTCATTATAATGAAGTGATTTAAATTGTTTTAAATATTGGCATTAAGAATTTCATTAATGTGATATTGTTGACAATATTATTATATTGTAATATCATAATATTTTAATTATATCATAGTATTTTATTGACTACTTTGGCGGAGCGTTTAGCGGGCTTGGTAGCTCTCTTGGGCCCAGCGGCTGCCTTGGGGTTAGCAGCGGGCTTCTTGCCCCAGGGCTTTAGCGTTCTTCAGCTCCTCAGAAAGCTTGAAGGAAATTTGATCTTGGTGAGGTTGCCAGATTTGACAACGTTTAGCAGCTTCTCGAAAGTTGCCGGCAGTTGGGAATGGTACTTCTTCCCGATATAACCTGCTATGCAAAACTGGCTTGACCCAGTCCTCTCCTTTAACAAGTGATTACTTCCGTCATAATATGGAGATATGTGGGAAATAATCGTTCAGATAAAAAGACGCTGCTGCAAAAGTGGCTCTTAGATTCTTGGAAGAATGTGAAATTCTACATTGCAAGATATTAATGCATCATGTGGAGAACCAAGCTATTCTCACACATTTGCTTATTGTTCAAGTAGCTGGTATGAAATTTGGATGGGAGTCTCTCATAAAAACAAGTGGATAAGAATGCAGCATGGGATAGTGGATAAGAATGCAGCTTGGGATGTTAAAAATAAAAACAAAATTTAAAAAGGATTTTATGACATTTAAAAATATATATATTCTAGACGTGCATTACATTTTTTTCTATTTACTTTATTTTAAGTTAAAAAGAGTTGGTATAAGTGTAAGTAGAATTTAATATTAATTATAAAATAACTTTTTAATAGGTAATTGTTGAATATGTTTACAGAAAATTTAAAATATTAAGTAATTTTTTAGTAAGTAATTGTAGAATATTTTATAGATATTTTAAAATATCGGTATTTTTAAGTAGTTAAACAGGGAAGGTAAGCCAAACAATAATAAATAATTAATTTGTTTATGATTTGGTTTACAAAATCAAGATTATGTAATAAATTTAATAAATTAATATGTATGTGGGAAGGTTAAATTAGAAAATATTTATATATTTTAAAAGTATTATCGTTATTTAAGAAATTTAAAGATAAGGATTTACACTTAAATAGGTTTTGTGTAATTGTATTTTATATTGAAATTTGATCTTTATAAGTTTAAAATTGGTTGGAAATGTTATTTAGAAAGATATATTGAATTTTGTTATATTTTAAGGGCTTTTTTTTTTGGCATAAAAATGTTGTAAATTTAGTTATTGTTAAGATGATTGGATAGTTCCTAACGACATAAATTTTGAAACTAGGGTCGATTGAGCGAGATTCTCTTGTTAGCATATTTATATGTTATCATGTTTTAATTTCTCTTGTTAGCATATTTATATGTTATCATGTTTTAATTGATGTTTCATATATTAGAAAATAAGTATAAAGAATAATTAGAGATAATATAAATATTATTTCTATGGGTAATGGATATTCACCTATGACATAAATTCATGTTGATATGAGGAAATCATTTATGAGATCAATATTGTAATTGATATAAAATTAGATACAATTTGGCACAACTTGATAGGTTTCTCTATTGGCACAACTTGACAAGTGGATATGGAGAATATACATGTATGAAGATTGATTGGTTCGAATAATACAAGTTTTGTGACCATAGAAAGGCCATGAAATGCTCACTAGTGGTGAAGAGAAATGTTACATATATTTGGAATTGACTATAGAGAAAGTGTTGTTGTGGTGACATGTACAATGACGAGCTAGTTCGTTGGGGATTATGGTTGATCTATTGAGATTGGGGGCTGAAAGTAGGGTCCATTGGTTGAACCATGAAATATAATAAAGCCTATGACCAACTTATGTGTTGATAGTGATGGATTGTCTTTCTCTTAATGGAAAGTTCTATTAAGGATATGCATTAAGTGGATTCAACAACATGAATGATGACTAGGAATGACTTTTAGGGTCACGGTGATGACTTGTATAATTTAAAAGGTGTCAAGATAGGGAGTTGTGAACATTCATAATTGAGGAATGATAACTCATAAACTAGGAAAATGTTTAAATATTTGGATGATCAAGGGTAACAATTGTCTAGCTTTAGCAAAGAAATTGACTATGAAAATTAATGAATAAAAAAAAATTCCTAGCATGAAGTGTAAGAAGGAAGGTTGATGGAACTTCCGTGAGAAGAATTGCACAAAAAATTAACAAAAAGAAGTATATCAACTAATAAATGGTGAATTTGACTAATCTCTACTCAATATTTAACATGTGAATGATACTTCATATAAAATATCTTACTAAGTTTGTGCCATTAGTATTAAAAGTTATTTTCAAGCAAACCGAGCATATAAAATATATTGGTGGATGATAATGGTATCTTACTAAGTTTGCGCCATTAGTATTAAAAGTTATTTTCAAGC
Source organism: Pinus albicaulis (assembly GCA_034641835.2). NCBI lineage: Eukaryota > Viridiplantae > Streptophyta > Pinopsida > Pinales > Pinaceae > Pinus > Pinus albicaulis. The sequence continues at coordinate 735,686,867 of CM076581.1, forward strand.
AAACTGAGCGTATAAAATATATTGGTGGATGATAATGGTAGTAGTGGTTTCGTGCTTCAAATATAAACCAAAGAGAGTGTTTGACAAGCCAAAAGTGAGGGGAAAGAATCCTTAGTCCAACATGATGAAGGGTGCATCTATAATAAAATAGATGAAGTTGCATTGAGAAATAAACATAATGAGATAAACCAATATTTCTGAAGGTAAACAATGATGCTTAATAGGTGATCGATAAACCACTGCCAACTGGAGATTAATTATCCTATCGTGCAAGAGAATTAAACAGGATAGAAAATTAAACCATGATGACCTATTGTTTATCTGTGATGGTCTTAGAATTAGTAAGCCAAAGGTGTAAATTGATGTAAAACCAAAGTATTTTACTTTTGAAATTGATGATTTAAAGAATGATTATGAGACCAGTAATATCTTAATGATGAATTTCACTAAATACCTTGGGAAAGAAGAATACATGCAAGAGATTAAGGCTCAAGATGATGAGGCTCATTTGGACTTTAACGATGTACTTAAATGTCTATACCTATTGTGAAAATAAACCACTTCCAATTGAAGGAAAAATAAATGATTATTGAAAAGAAATTGGCATCTTTATGAAAACATGACACTAATAGTATTGATGAGATAACCTAGATCCAACATTGATGTTGAATAATTTTATAGTTGGTGTTCATTGTTTATAGTAGTAAATGAAATTTATTTTTCCAATGAATCATGATCTTGAGAAAGTCAAAGTTCAGAGGGACCAATATAGCCCTAGGTTTGCTACCTAGGAGGATGCATATGTTATTTTTTTAGTAACTTTCCTTATCTATTTGATTAAATTGTATGGTGAACTAGATGGTATTGCATAGCTTAGCTTGGATAGATTTTTTTGCGGAGCATCTAAATCATGTCTTATTGTTTAAATTTTATTGATACATCTAAATCGTACACTATGATTTCAATTATGGTTTAGTTCACTGTTATGTCATCATATGACTGTTGAGTATAACATTGCGATGAGGTTTCATGATATGATGATATGAGGATAATGATGCACATGTGGTTCATTTACCATGTGATGTAATGATATGTCTTTGACGTTGATATGTTGATTTTATAACTTATGAGGGTATTTTATGATGTGAAGCATGTGTAATCACATGCAAATTTTATAACATGCAAGAGTATGCAGTTATTTATTACGCAAGAGTATGCAAAAGTGGCTTGATTAACAATGATGATATATTATCATGATGACATGCAAGAGTTGGCATGTGGATTATTTTATATGATGTTATGATTATAAAATGCATTGGTTGCATGTTGAGATGTGGTGATTGACAGGTAATCTACCAATGTGCCGAGAGGGCCGATTTATTTTATGATCTCGTGGGAGCCCATACCTGCGAGGGAGAATATGTAACACCATATGGGTTGGGGGAAAACTCAATCAACACTACATATGTCAGTGGTTCCTTTGTCTTGTATAGCTCTAGATGGATAGCTCTTGAGGGGCTGTGGAACCATCTTGAGGAAGCTAAGTCCCTGATATTGATTAGGATGTCGAAGTTTGGTGGGGGTATAAGGACTTCGATGCTTGGGGTTTTGCACCTTAGTGAGTGTGGCGGGAGTGGGCCAGCCTTGTGAGATGCCCAGAGTCATTGAGCACTGGGACCGGATGCCTACCTTCGAGCAGATGAGGTCTGAGTTGAGCGCGAGCCTTGGGGCCAACCTTGGGCTATGGTATGGACCGATGAGGGTTATGCTTGGTTCCGAAAGTGGGAAAAATGACAGAGATTCCTTGAGATTTCCCGGGTGTTGTGGAAACTTTTGATGCTTGCTGGTCATACTAGTTCAACAGAGGGTGTAGAGAAAACATGAAGTAATAAATAACTAAATAAATAAAATGTTAAATATAATAAAAAATAATAATAAACAATAAACAATAAAAAAATATATATAATAATGGTAAATAAATAGCAAAACTTAAAGAAAAGATAATAATAGTAAATAAATAATAAATAATGAAGAGAATATAATAATAATAATAAATAAGTAAATAATAACACTGAAGTTCTAAATAAATAGATATATAATTAAACTATTAAAATAGTAAAAAAAAATGTAAAGTTAACAAAAAGTAAAATAAAATAAGAAAGAGTTAAACTAGGAGAACCATAAATATAGTGAAAATAAGTAAAGTTAACAAAAACTAAAATGGAATAAAATAAGAAAGAGTTAAATTAAGAGAATTTTTAAATTAAGTAAAACTTAAAATAAAGAAATAAAAGTTGCGTGTTGACACATGCAATGTGTGCATGCGGACTCTTTCCATTGTTTGATCTATTTAATGGACGATGAGGAAGATGAGAGACATCACTCATTCATCCATTCTTTTGGGAGAAAAGTGTTGTGAAACAAAGGATTCACTGACATTAGTACGTTGATTGAGGGCTCGGGGGTGGCTAGCTGTAGAAAGATTATGTGCAGTTAAGCCTACGATTGGGTGGAGAGTCCTCCCCAAAATCTTTGTTGCAGTTAGCAGAATTCAAAGAGCATCCAACTCCAAAAGCACAAGTAAGGAATACAGGTAAGTCGTCTCTACTCGTGTTTTTCGAAAATTCTATGTTAAAAAGTTGAATAGTTGTGTGTTGATTGTTAATCATATAATTTGATTAATTATTTGTATATTTTAAATAGGAGTTGTTACACATGTTCTACTATTTTTTGGAGAAATTTAGGGTTAAATCTTGGTTAAGCAATTTTTTAGCAAATTTTAATTTTGGAACATTACAGAGATGCACACTAGGAGTTCTCCATGGCTTTCAAGGAAGACTTATTTAACATGTAAAATTTAACTAAAAGTTCCCACAAATATTATACATTTAGTCATGGATCATGGAAAACCCTACCAAAAATTCAATTACATGTAAAACAATGAAAAATCTACAATAGCCTTACAATTATTCCATACAAAGGCCTTCCTTCAATACCAAAAAGACATCTCCAATACACAAGCCAATCTCTTATAGCAAATGCTGCATAAAAATCACATCTCCATAAGTAGCGAATTAAACAAAGGCTAAGTCATGCCCTAGAAGAGGGGCCAAAACTCAAGTGTGATGATGAATAAAGTCAAGTGAGGGATGCTTAATATATATGACGTTTGTCCTTCACTTTTACAAAATAAAACTAGCCTACAAGCCTTAAAACAAGTTTATCTTTTAGTGTTCATCAAGATAAGGAGTTACAAGCCAACCCCATAGCTCAAAATAATAAAAATTATGTCATAAAAGCCCACATGTGTGGGTTGACATCCTCCATAAGCATGATTTCATGCCAGTTTTGGGTAATGAATGTTGTAAAAGTTCATGGATGGGCTAGTGGGATGTCCCATCACCATAATCAACTCCAATATTAGAGGGGGCGCCCTCAACAAGTGCCTCAAAATGCCTCCAAGTGTCAAAACCATGCTTTGGGTTCCATACATCACCTTCTCAAGGGCTAAGAGGGTGGTGTGGCATCATCTCTCTCCAACATTAGGGCTCCAAGTGCTAATACAAGCCCTCCCTTGTCATCCCTGGGATGACCATAATCGTTTGGACTCATAATCAAGCCATGCTCATTAAATAGTGTCAAGGCCATCCTGGCGGCATGTTGGGTTTGTTGGGTACATCATCAAGAATATCCAACACCAAGCAAGAGGAGCTTAATGTTTCAGCATCTGGGGGTGGTCTGACTTGTCAATCATCTACTAGGGTCATCAAAGTGCCCAATGCTCTGCTCTTGAGGGGAAACGTTGCATTTGCAAGGTCATCACTGCTCTCTGGAAATGTAAAACAACATGGACATGATTTGTAGTGGAGACATGAAATGTGTCCTCAAGGCCTTTATTATTGTGTGAAGGGCAACCTCGAAAAACCATCTCAAATTCAAGTGAAATTTTCCAATCATAGGGACAATAACCATAGGTGCATCATAGTGGATCATACTTAATTGTTAAGAGCATAATAATACTTCAAACTCAGATCACCTTCAAATATCTAACTACAAGTCTTGTAAAAGTGTTCCCTACCTGTGTTAGGGATGGCTAGATGGTCAACCCCATTGGGGGCTTCCAACCCCTAATGGGAAGTGACATGTCCAAGGTCAACCCTTCAATTCATAGGTATTTGAGATAATTGTGAACAGTGTTGAGAAATCAATAGGCTTGTAGATTAGGGTTGATTTCTCTGTCATGATAATTACATGTGAATGTTTTTGGGCTTTATTAAATTTTATGTTCTTCTTCTTCATCAAGCAATTACCAAAAGTACAAAACATGAATATCACAAGAGACAAAGAACACAAAGATGTAGGCTCCAATCCAGGGAAAAAACCCCACAAGGGGGGGAACCCAAGAAAAATTCACTTCTTATAGAATCAGATCATAGTGAGACATCTGGGACCCAAGACCAAGACCAAGACCTCCACAAGGAACAAGTCAGCCCTCCTTCAAATCTTCTCCAACCAAAACAAAGTCAACAAGAATCATAGCTAGTCAAACCTCTTCATGTCAAAATTTTGGACCTACAACTTCGGAGAGTTACCCGAGCACCTTCGTACATGTAAACAGAAATAGAATTTTGACCCTGTAATTCGCTGAGTTACCCCAGCACCTTCACACGTATGAATAGAGACAAGTAAAAATTTGTTTCTTTCTCCTTTCCTTAGATTCTTCTTCTCTCTCATTTGCCTTCGCTCTATTTCTTCTTCTTTCTTGCCTAGAAATCGATGTGTATGTGTGATCAAATGATGTCGAAGTCTCTTCCTTTTATAGTTGTCCAAGAGGTCGAATAGGTGCCTAATCAACGCCGACTTGGTCTTGTGAGACAAAATGACTACTTTTGACTCAAAAAAAAAAAAAAATGTTACAAATAGTCCAAATGGGACTTTGATACATAATATATTTTCTTTTTGACTAAATAAACACCAGAAGCATGAAGAACATGCTTTGACTAGAAAATAATAATAATAAAATTTATTTTTCTTCTTTTTTCTTTTACATGAAATACAAATAAGTACAAAGATAATTATGAACACTGAACCTAGTTACATTTTAAACACTCCCTCTTAACTAGGGAGGTATTCATAATTACACAACGGGATACAAGGATACTCAAATTGAAATACTCTCATAAGAAGAGTTTGGATTGATAAGCATCATAAAGCATCATCATTATAATTTATAACTAGCATTGTCAATTACAAAATAGCAAGGCCTTGACTAACAAATTCTAAGTCTCTGCTACATCAGAGCACAATGTTGGGAGGCATACAATTGGACACCACCACCACCACCTCTCAAGGCCTAAACCTCATCTGAATGTTCACCAAGTATGTCCTTACAGGACTATTCTTATCTTGGATTCCCAATCCTCAAAGAATATCGGTCCTCCTCAGGACTACTCTTATCCTGGATGCGCTACCCTATCCTCAAAGAGTATTGGTCCTCGGGACTATGTTAGTTTTTGTAGCATCGGACAGGTGTTGTAGTCTCAATTTTGATCAAAGAGGCTAAGAAACACCAGATCTCCAGAACCCAGAAAAAGTTTCAGGAGAAAACACCAAGAGATGGCTCAATTAAGTTAATTAATCAATAATTAAATATTTCCTAAGTCTAGCTAAGGAAAAGTTATTAATTAACAAGAATTAATTGAGAAAGATGAGATTTCTCTCAAAACTCACAAGGAACAACTCAGAGATGATCTTAGTCATTGATGGGGATCTAATCATGGTCATTGGTTCACCAACGAGAGATTATAAGAGGAGGTTGATGGGGTTGGAGATAGACACACTTGGAGAGAGCGTTTCCTTGGCAAGTCGAGCTACCTAGTTACAATGATTCAGTAGGGAGCGAATTTTGAGCCAGAAGGGACGCAAAGGCTAAGAGTGAGAAACAAAAGTGAATTTGGAGAAAGTTTTCCAGTTCCGAAGAGGCGACAGCTAGTGGAAAAACTATTCCACAGAGAAGTTGCACAAGGACTATGTAGGGGCTCAGTCTAGCAATTCAATTTTGTTGAGAGGGAGGTCAATTCAACTTCCATATGCTAGGATAATTTTCCAGAGGGCCGAAGAGTCACTTCCAACAACAGAGACAGGCAAGACGGCTTGATCATCGGCTGAGATAAGACACACATGCGAGGGGCAGCACAGTGACTGCGCAAAGGGCTTGTGCAAGGGTTTCGACGACCCAATGAGCAGCACAGTGACTACGCAGAAGGCCTATGCAAGGGTTTGGGCCACATTTTTGAGACAAGCAGTGTCAGGATTGCTTGTGGAGAGAGAATTTTTCTCTCTAATATTTTTGCCAGATATTTGTTGATTGGATAAATAGTTGGGCATCCATAGATTGTACTCAAATTATTTCACTGTTGAATAATAATAAAACCCTCATCTACTGCACTGATTTTCCCACATTGGGTTTTTTCAGGGACATTTTTCCAAAAATAATTGTCATATTGTGTGTGTGGTAGCATTTTCTCAGTTTCCAGCATTATATTTTTTGTAGCTTTTTTATGATGAAAATTGTAGTTGTGATTTTATTTGTTATTTACCATAACAAATAAACGACACTTAATTTTTAATCAGTTGGAAGAATAATTTCCAGTTGTTGCAACAGATTAAAAATTTCACATGGTATATAAGCGTGTTCAAGACAGATCAGTGGCTCAGTGACGAAGAGAAATTTTATAGCTTTAGAGGGAGTTTCTGAGAAAAAATTATGGGTCTGCGCAAAGGGACAGCCAGGCAGTGCGAATTGTTGGGAAGAGGTTGATTTTCAGTAGCAGGTGGAAGAAAATTTTGATTTTGTCTAGTAGCAGTTCCAACAGGTAGTGATGTAGTCAGGAAGCAGTTCCGATGAGCAGATCAGTATTTTCGTTAAGCAGATATGGGCGCATTTGACTAGTAGCAGATTTGTAATAGCATAATCAGCGTCGGGTGGAAGAGGAAAGCACACAGAGTTATACGCAGGATGTCTCTAGTAAATTTTCTAGAGTTCTCCAGTATGGCCACGGGCAGATTTGATATTCAGGGGGCGAGAGAATTGTCTTCCAGATTGGAGGACAAATTTGCTTGCTTAACTAGCTCAGCTTCACATGGAGTTTGGTATATAGACAATGGAGTGTCAGCGCATATGACAAGAGTTAGAGAATATTTCTCTGGCTACAATGAGTAGATGGACTTCTAAATAACAATGGGAAATAGGACGAAATGCACTCTAGTTGGGAAATGTACCATTGACATCCAAAGGGAGTCAAGATCAAGCACTAGTGTTACAGATGTATTGTATGTGGCAGGATTGGGTATGAACCTGATTCCAGTTTCCAGTTACAAGATAAGGGATATGATCTCCACTTTGTAGTGAAGAAGGTGTTCATCAAACACGAGAACTGGAAGAGGATGAAACAGATTGGGATACGAAGCAAGAGATTGTGAAAATTCCCAACCAGAATCCTCTTGCAGCAATTAGAAATTATTATCCTAATTGCTAATTTTATTTAACAATTTATTTGTTTTTTTCTATGACAAATACTGAATAAATCACACTGCAATCTACACAAATAAAGTTGTGAAAGAATAAACGTTGGAAGAAATGCTAGCACACACACATAAAATTAACACAATTATTTTGGACGAAAGTCCCCATAAAAACCCAACTTTGGAAAACCAGTGCAGCGACTGAGGGTTTTATTAATATGCAACATTGATGAAATATGAGTACAACTGGATGCCGAAATACTCGCAATGCTACAGAGAAAAACACTGGCAGAAATATGGAGAGGAATTTTCCTCACCTCACAAGCAATCTTCCGGGAGGGCTTGCCTTTGAAAATACGACCCTCTGACCCTCTACATCACCCTCTACACTGCTCTGGTAGCTAGTTGGATGTCTAGCCTCAAACTGAACTCTGACGAAGTCATTCTACCTTATGCTAACTGAAAAGATGCTTTTCTGGCACTATGGGACTCCTTCCCAGCGTATGGAACTGAAAATGTCTCTCCTCCATAGCAAATCGATTTGCCTCTAGAGACTACTGCGTTGCCCCAGTGTCAGCCTCTCTGCAGATGCACTCGTTGGATCTGGAATGTCTCCTCCAGCCTCACTATCTTTGCCCCTCTCTCACTGCTTCGAGCTCTCTGACTTTCTCTCCGACAACTGACTGCTGCTACTCAGGAAACCGATCTGCCAATGAAATCAAACTTCGCAAGCGTCTTCTCCATCACCACATAGACCTCCTCTTATAATCCTCTATTGGAGAACCAACGACCAAGATTTAAGCTTAATCAATGGCTAGTACATCTTGGAGTCGATTCGTGAGTTTCTAGACTATTCTTGCCTTATCTCAATTAATACTAATTAATTAACCATATTCCCTAAGTTTAGACTTAGGAAATATTTTAAAAACGGCTAATAATCTAATTGACATACTTGTAGGTGGAATTTCCAAAAACGATTTATGGGTTTTGGAGATCTCATGTATTCTAGCCTCTCCACAAAATTTTGTGGCTAGAACACATGTGATGCTACAAAAATTAACACTCCCTCTTAACGAGGAATGTGTTCTAGTGTTGTTGCACACCCTATAGCAACACCTTGTCTATGCATCACCTTCTATCAAACTGCTAATGTTTAGTTGTTGCTGCCCACCAACCACTGCGCAACTCTAATATGCGTTGCATCTATGTTGTTGCTGACCCTGCTGAACAGTTGCCAACACTGTATCTACACTACAACTCTATTGTTGTTGCTACTGCAACATCTGCAACTGAAAAACATCCAAAATTGAACCAACTGTGTTCAGTATGATGGATCTATCACCCGAGTCCTAATTGCTACTAGACTTTGCACTATCCACTAAAGACTCTACGCTGTTGTTGACTCTGCATTGTGCCAACTGCACTGTTTCCAACTCTGCACTGCACTCCTCAACATCTGACTACTACTAGTCTCTACAACTATCACTCTGGCATCTAATTGCATCAACTGCCACTAGTCCATCCTTCCACTGAATAATGTGGGCCCCCATAGCCAGGTATTGATTCGAGAGGTGGACTCCTCAAGGATCCTGCCCATCTATAGCGCTTTAGGGATACAAAACCAAGTCACCTCGCCTCACTCTTGGAGGTATATCAGCGAACATAGCGAAGTCTTCCTCCAGCCTAGAGGAAAGCCTGTCGATCTCTGCAAAAGATGCCTCCTGGTCTTGCTTCTTCTCCTTGTCCTTCTTCCTGAGAGGACACTGGGTACTGTAGTGACCGACATCACCACATTTGAAACACTTGACCTTGACAAGTCCTTCTTCCTCTGCTCTCCTTGTCCCTGACCGGGACCCTTAGATGCAAGGGCCACATTCTCCTCTTCCTTCACCGTCTTCTGCTTGTTGCTGCTGCCACTGATGGAGCTCTTCAAAAGAGCTCGTCTCAACTCCTACTGCAAATCAGCCCACATCCTGTCCCATCCTGGTAGTGTGTCTCTGTCCAATATGCTTTGGACAAAAACCTGCCACTCCTCAGTGACATTGTTGAGAGCCAATCGTACTAGCTTCGTGGGCTGAGGCGATGCCTCAACCGCTGACAGTTGGTCTCAGACCTCCTGAATTTTGGTAAGGAATGGGTCTGTGCCTTCCCCTTTCTGCATCCAGATGAGCCTCAGCTTCTCCTCGAGGTACATCTTCCACTACTCGAAAGTACCTTGATACAATGTGGCGAGAACATCCCACATCTGCTTGGCGGTATACTTGCCAGATATATGCGAGACTACATGATCCTGGACTCCATCTAGGATCAGTCACTTCACCCGTGCCATCTGTGAAAATTCCTAGATCTGGAATCCTATTGCAGCAACTGGTATTAATTCTTCTAACTGATAAATTAATTATTCAGTTTATTGTTACGGCAACATCGAATTAAACACACTGCGACCTTCACTAAATAAACCGTAGAAAAAATACAAGTGCGGAAACAAAAATGAAGAAGGAGGAATCGTAGACAAATCTGAAACCGTTATTTTTGGACTAATGTCCCCGGAAAAACCCAATGCAGGAAAACCGGTGCAGCAGCTGAGGGTTTATATATTATGCAGTAATTTTCTGAATACAATCTGGGATGCCTTTCTGCCTATCCCTACAGAGAATATGACTAACAAAGAGTTAGTGAGAAAAACCTCACACTGACACTAGAAGCCCAACTGGCCAAAACCCCAGATGGCAAGCCCTCCACTGTCTCTGTGCAGTCTCTGCGTCACTCTGCGTGGGGAGTGTGTGGCTCTGCATTGTGGCTCTTCTATTGACTGGATCTAACCTTCTGGCCCCTTCCAGTCTCACACCCCGACTTTCCGGCACTAGATCTGACTGATCCTCAGCTGAAACTCAAACCTCCTCTAGGCTACTGCACTGCCACTGTTGACTCTGCATATTACGGATCGTATCCCGATTATGGGACACGTGTCTGACTTTTTTAGTGTCGTGCGGACCATAAAGGGCAGTTTTGGCCCATTTCAACTTCACATTTCATTCTCTCTTGTTGTGGGTTTGTTGTGGTGGGAGCGAATAGCAAACGGTGTGGGAGCATTTTGGAGGCGATTCAAGCAACAGGTAAATGCATTTTGTCTCTATTTTTTTTGCATTTTTATTATAGTAGTTTACATGTGCATTTTTTTTACAAATTTGTGCATTTTTCTTTACAGCATTCATGGCTCAATCAAGTGAAACAAGGAAGGGGAAAAGGAACGGGAAGAATGTCCCCATTGGAGATGCCCCTCTTGTTCCAATTTCATCAGGGTCTGCAAGTGTTCCCTCTATTGGAAGTGGGGCTGCAACAAAAGCTTCAAACGTTGAGGGAAGACAACAGCCTCAAGATAACAAATACCCCTTGTGGAAATATCTCACAAGAGAGCAAGGGCCAGGCAACAAGTTGAAGAGAGGAGGCAATGTTGCTTGGAAATGCAACCATTGCAACAATCGTTTCATGAACACATATTACCGTGTGAAATCTCATTTGTTGGCTTTACCAAGTTCTGGAATTGCAGCATGTACACAGGTGTATTTAGCTAAGAGGAAAGAAATGGAAAAAGAGGCCAATGTTGGTATGGCAAAGGTGGCTGCAGCATCTAAAAAAATCAAGAATGATGATCACCTTCCATTCTTGGGGAAAAGCAACAACAAATTTCCATTTGAGAGTTTTGGTGGGGTTGGTGGGGGACAAGCAACAAAGATAAAGGCAGTGGCACTTGGTCCAATGGAAAAGATTTTTCAGAAAGAGAAATGGGAAGAGCTTGATCTCACCATTGCATTCTTTTTCTATCAAAACTTCATATCCTTTAATATTGCACGCTCACCTTTATTTATTGAGATATTTTGAGCTCTAACTCAAGGGGCTCCATTAGGGTATGTGCCTCCTGGGGAAAAGAAGCTTAGAAGCACATTGTTGACGAAGGAAAAGAAAGAGGTGGACAAAATGCTTGAGCCTATTAAATCAGCGTGGCCAACATCTGGGGTTAGTATTGTTTTTGATGGATGGACAGATCCAGCACGACACACACTCATCAATTTCATGGTGTCTTCTTTGAATGGTCCAGTTTTCTTGAAATCAGTGGATGCACATGGACAATACAAAGATGCACAATATATGGTGAGTTGTTCATTAAAGTTATTGAATATGTAGGTGTTGATTCTTGTATGCAAATCATGACAGATACTGCACTTGTTTGCAAGGTTGTTGGCATGATTGTGGAAGCTGAATATCCACAAGTATTTTGGACACCTTGCATTGTCCATTCTTTGAATTTAGCACTTAAATCTATTGCTTCTTATGTGCTTTGGATTGGAAGTATTATTGAGGATGCATGACATATCCGCAACTTTGTACAAAATAATATAAATGCCCTCACTATCTACAAGGAGTGCACCAATCTATCATTGTTGAAGATTGTGGATACACAGTTTGCCTCTTCATTCATCATGTTGAAGAGGTTGAGAGAGGTCAAGATCGCTCTTGGGGCCATGGTTATTTTATATTTTTGGTCCTTTTGGAGAAAGACGGATCAAGCAGCCTCAAAAAGAGTGTAGGACAGTGTTAGATGATGCTTGGTGGGAGAGGGTAGATCTTCCTATTACGATCATGGACTCTATCATTTATTTTCTACGATTTGCAAATATACACCAACCCATCCTAGGAGAGGTTTATGAGGGATGGGATTCCATGATTGAATTTGTGAGGAGCGTTATTTTACAGAGTGAGTGCCTCGAGTATGAGACATCATCAAAGGCCTTCTTCACCACCAAACAGGATATTATTGTCAGCAGATGGGACAAGAATTGCACACTTTTACATTGTTTGGCTTACTCATTGAGCCCAAAATACTACAGCCATGAGTGGCTGAAAGGTGGGCCTTCCCGCAGATTCCCTCCTCACAAGGATGGTGAAATTTCACAGGGGACAAATGATGCATTGAGGCGGATTTTTCAAGATAGAGCATCCCTTGATGAGGTGGAGGATGCCTTTGGAAAGTTTTCCACTGGCACTGGTCCATTTGCAAGATATGATGTGATTAGAGACGGGGGGCTAAAAACCCTATTCTTGGTGGGAAACTCATGGGGCAACAAGCCCTCCTCTACAACCATTAGCCATGAGCCTCCTCTCTCAAGTGACTTCATCCTCTTATTGCGAGAGGAATTGGAGCACATATGGGAATTTGTATAGTGTCAAGAAGATCAAGCTTGAGCAATCCAGGGTAGAGACAATGGTGTATGTGCACGCCAACCTTCGTCTTATTTACAGGCAAAGGGATGAGTGGTTGATGGGAAAGACAAAGATGTGGGATGTCTTTCCTGATGATATGGGTTTGGAAAATAGTTTTGAGTTGGCATTGGCCAACTTGGATCTTAATGAGCCAATGCTAGAGAATGTCACTTTTGATGATGGTGATATTGTCGAGTGGACATCTTCCACACCAGCATATGCAGAGATGACATTAGATACAAAGGAGGATGCAACAGAGGAGAGCAGTGCTGACCATGATGATGACAGTGGTGTTCATTTTGATGATGATTATTGATGACTCATGAGCTACCTACTGCCTTGAGGCTTGTAGTTGTTTTGTATTTGCTATTTCTATTTGCCATTGGCATTGCTACTTCTTATGTAACACATTTTGATTTTGATGACTTACTGAGAAAACTGCAATATCTTGTCTTTCTCCTTTTGGATCATTGATGAATATGTCACAATTGTATTTTTATGCATAATGTTACTGTAGGAATTTAAAGGGTAAGTTTCGTAGATCAAGAACCAAAGGTCACCGCTCACAAACAGATCACAAATCAGTACACCAGTATAATCATGTGGTTAAAACCCTCAAAGAGGGAAACAGTCCACGCCCTGAGCCAACGCGGCCACTTCAGGGAATTTATTAATAATATAAAAAGAAAAGTTACATATGTTTCTCTCATAAACGGTTACCGGAAAAATGACCCTCCATGCTCTTTAAATAGAGATCATGGACTAATCGGGTGTTAAGCCACGGATCAAGTGTCCTTAATACCGAGGTGAGAGATAACCGTCAGATCACTACAAATCGTGACCGTTGGATTATAAGTTACAAATGTACATGGTAAAGAAACATACTTTACCTAACTCTACACTAGAATACGCTATTCTTAACTATTTCCTATGTGTCCAAATATCCTAACATCCCCCCTTAAGAACAACTTGGGATAGGATTGAAGGATTTACAAAGGTGACACAGAAGGAGCCTATTTCCTATGTGTCGAAATATCCTGAAGATCCCCCCTTAAGAACAAATTGGGATAGGATTGAAGGATTTACAAAAGTGACACAATAGGAGAAGGAAGGAGGCATTAGACTCTGTCTCCCCCAATGACAACTTTTGGACTCCACATGGATCGAAGTTTACAAACTTCGCTTCGTGAGAGCCTTTGTAAAAGATATCGCTACTTGATCATTGGTTGTACAATACCGCACTTCAAGAACACGATCATGAATGTGAGCTTTCTCGATGAAGTATGTGGAGTTCAATGTGTTTCATACGCCGATGCCGAACCGGATCTTTACATAGCCGAATGGCACTCGATTTTCACACCAAAGTGTAGTTGGATGCCGCCGATGAAGACCAAATTCGTATAGGATCCTACGAAGCCACATGGCATTCCCGTCGGCTTCAACCGCACCACGATACTCGCTTCGTCGAAGAAAGGAGATGGCACTTTGTTTCTTACAATACCAAGTAATAGGTCCTGAACCAAGAGTGAATACATATCCTGCAGTGGACTTCCGATCATCAGGGTCACCAGCCCAATCAGAATCAGTGAAACCAATAAACAAGGGAGATGCTCCTGCACTGTAATGAATCCCGAACTGAACTGTACCTCGAATATATCGAAGTATTCTTTTAGCTGCTTTCCAGTGACTTTCATGAGGTTGGTGCATAAACCGAGCAACAAGACCAACGGCAAAGGAAAGGTCAGGATGGGTATGGGTTAGATACAAAAGTTTATCAACAAGTTGACGGTATAAGGTAGCATCAACTTCAGGGGTAGTACACTTGACTGAAAGCTTGACTCCAAACTGAAAGGGAGAAGGGCCAGGCTTACAGTCTTCCATGTGAAAGTGGTGTAGAAGATCACAAGCATACTTGGACTGAGAGAGGGTAATGCCTTCCTTGGATTGCAAGACTTGAAGACCAAGGAAATAATGCAAGTGTCCTAAGTCTGTCATTTCAAACTTCTTTTGGAGGCTAGACTTCACATGGTTTATATGGTTTGGATCACTACTAGTAAGGATAAGATCATCAACATAAAGAACAAGGATGGTGAAGGAATTACCCACCTTCTTGGTGTAGATAGTGTTGTCAGAATGACACCTAGAAAAGCCATTATCTAAGAGAAATCTATCCATTTTGGCATACCAAGCCCGAGGAGCTTGTTTGAGACCATAGAGAGACTTCCTAAGTCGACAAACAAGGCTGGAGTCTTTTGGGATGAAGCCAGGTGGTTGTTCCATGTAGATTTCTTCATGCAAATCTCCATGTAAGAAGGCAGATTTAACATCCATCTGATGGACTTCCCATTTAAAGGAGGCAACAAGGGAAAGAACAAGGTGGATAGAATTCATTTTGGCAACAGGGGAGAAGGTTTCAGTATAGTCAATGCCTTTAACTTGTGAAAAACCTTTAGCGACAAGACAAGCTTTATGTCTATCCACTTTTCCATCTGGTCCAAACTTTGTTTTGTAAACCCATCTGCATCTGACAAGTTTTCTTCCTTTTGGAAGAGGAACAAGATCCCAAGTATTGTTTGCCAATAAGGAACGATACTCTTCATTCATAGCTTCATCCCAATATGGATGACTGGAGGCTTCTTCAAAGGTTTCTGGATCAAGTTTTTCTGGAACTTGAGCCAATAAGGAAGAGGCTCTTTCGAACTGAGAACGTGTACGTCATCGATCGGCAAGGTCACTTGCAAGAGAACCTGCTGCATCCCGAGTAGAGAAAACCCATCTTGGAAGCGATTAAGTATAAGGAACAATTTCACGAGCTGGAGGAGGATAGCCATCCTCGCTGTCATCATCTAAACTAGAAGGAATGCTATTAAAAATAGAAGAGAGAGAGAGAGAGGTGGCACATATGCCGAATCAGGCTCGCATGCCAAAGGTGGCACACCCGCCGAACGAAGCTCGCAGGCCGATATATTTTCATCAAACCTTACATCTCTTCTAATGATTATATTTTTGGATTTGGGTTGAAGAAGTTTATATCCTTTGACATCTTCAGAATATCCAACAAAAATACATTTTTCACTCTTAGGTTCTAAGGCTTTATGTTTCGCATCTGGAATATGGGCCCAAGCATCACTTCCAAAAACATGAAAGTGACTTACATCTGGTTTGATTGAGCTCCAAGCTTCTTCTCGAGTTATATTCTTTAAAACCTTAGTAGGAGTGCGATTTACTATGTAATTTGCACAGTTAATGGCTTTTGCCCAAAAATTGAGACCAAGTCCTTTAGATTGAAGCATACAATTAGCCATTTCTTTTAAGGTGCAATTCTTCCTTTCAGCTACACCATTTTGTTGTGGAGTATATGGAACAGTATGTTGCAATTGAATGTCATGCTCAGTGCAGAAGTTGATAAATTTGTTGTTAACATATTCTCCGCCATTGTCTGATCTTAACTTAAGAATTTGATGTCCAGATTGTTTCTCAACAAAGGCCTTAAAGGCCAAGAACATGTTAAAAAATTCACTCTTGAGTTTTAAGAAATATACCCAAGTGTGTCTGGAAAAATCATCAATGAAATTTAAGAAGTACTTGCAACCAGAGAAATAAACAACATGAAGTGGACCACATAAATCATTGTGCACAAGTTGCAAAGGGGATGAAGCATGCCAAGAGGCACGTTTGTCAAAACTATCCCGATGATGTTTTCCTAGTACACATCCAGAGCAAACACCATCCCGGCAAGATACCATAGGAAGGCCCGTCACCATATTTTCCTTACATAGAGTTTGAAGAGAGCGATAGTTTAAGTGACCAAATCGCTCATGCCAAAGTTTGCTCATATCATCATTGTGAGCAACAAAAACAAAGGGAAGAGATGATGACCCACAGTTGTCAAACTTATACAACCTTGTCACTTGTGGAATCATCAGCAATGCCAGTAGCTAAAATATGTTTAGGATCTTTGAGGTCCTTGATTACAACATTATGAGGTGAGAATTCTACTATTTTCCCTTCACCTGAATGAGTTATCTGATAAACAGATAGAAGGTTGCATGACAAGGTAGGAACACATAGTACATCATTAAACTGACCATTATCTAGATGAATGGTTCCAGATCCTACAACGCTAAGAGATCTATCATCACCAACATAAATATGTTTGATGTTACAATCATTTAAAGAAGAAAACATGGATTTATTTTTAGCCATGTGGTAAGAAGCTCCAAAATCAATGAGCCACTCATGAGAAGGAGAAGAAGAAGATACATTTAATGCATAACCAGATCTTGATGCTGGACAACCACAAGCAGAAAGTGCCATGCCTGAAGATGAAGGTGAAGAGTGCTCCAAATTGATGTTGTGCTTCTTCATTGCTGCTTCTAAGGCTTCCATCTTCTTAAAACATTTGGACTCTAAATGGCCATCACGATTGTAAAAGTTGCAATGTCTATCTGTCTTCTTTCCTTTGTTTTTATATGCCTTATCATTTTGGTGAGTTGCTTTTTCAGTTTGTGGCTAAAATTGCTTAGGACCTTTGTTTGGTTTCGGACCATACTTTTTAGGATACTGCTTCTTGGGATTCTTTTGATATGATTGATGTTGGGCTGCTAAGGCTTTCTTAGAAGCGTTTCCAGCAGTGATAAGACCAAGGTGTAAAAGTTTTTCTTGTTCTCTTATCAAAGAATCACAAAAGGCATCAAAAGAGGGATTCTTGTAGGTGGTTCCTGAAGAAATGATGGCTTCTCTAGTGGAATGGAAGGCAGAAACAAAAACAAAGTATGCAGGACCAAGCTTAGTAAGAATGCAATACATGAGGCTACCATCTTCCTTTTTGACCTTACAACCTTCTAAAAGAACTCTGAGGGTCTTGAATTTGGACAAAAAATCTTCAATAGAGGAGAAATTATTGGGGTCCAAAGTAAGCAACTCATTTTCAAGTTGATGGGCCCTGATTTGGGTCCAAAGACAGTATTTAGCTTGTCCAGGGCTTCATGAGGGGTGTCAATGTCAAGGATATGAAATCGAAGATCTTGAGCAATGGACATTCCTATCAACCCTCGTGTTTGATCTTGTTTATTTTCCCATTTATCAACTTTATCATCATCAGAAGGTTTAGTTTCTAGCCTTGTGGCTATTCTATAAAGCCCTTTACTTCTAAATATATCCACCATATGAGGTAGCCATTGGAAATAATTGGTGATATTAAGAATAACCAGGCATGCACTTTCCATTTATTTTTTTAAACTGAAGCTGAGAAAAACTGAAACTAACTACTCCAATGGAAAGATCTCGAAAAATTAGGCCGTTTCAAAAAAAACGGCTCGAAAAATGGCTTCCAAATGAAGAAGTTATGCCTTTTGAAAAAACTGACTTGTAGATGCCGAATATTTACAGGAACGGGATGAAGTGCGGCTCTTTTAAAAAAAAATTCTGCCCCTTTGAAAAAAAAACATTTTACAAAAGAAGCTTGAGAAGGAGACTTGAACCCAAGACCTCTATTCTCATAAACTAACCCCTCACCAAGTGAGATAGTAAAAGGATTATGTTATTTTAGAAAGGAGGAAGGGGGGATTATTATTATTATTATTGGTGGTGTGCATGTCTTTTCCTGCACAAAAAATGAGCAAAAAAAAACGAAATGCAAAGCCTTACGGTAGAATGTTAGATTCTCGGTTAGCCTTACCAGCAACTATCACTTTTTCACTATTTCTGATTTCCCGAGACTGCACAAAGACGCAGGGAAAAAGCATACGTAGCAAAAAAAATCTCTTTTTCTTGTTTCTGATTTGCCGAGATCGCACGGAGCGCACAGCAAAGAGCATACACAGAGAAGAGAGTATAGATCCGGCAAATAAATAAAACCTTAATACAGAAAAAAACCGAAATAAGCAAAACTATTAACAAATATAACTGCAAAATAGATGCTTTATACCTCCAGATCTAAAATGACATAACTTGGGCAGTCGGAAACCTTTTCGCATGAAACAAAAGGCATTCCTCACTGTAATAGACACTCCGGACACAACCGAGCAATTCTCCAAGCCCAAAAATGTTCAGAAATAGTAGATCTACAAAGCAGCATTCGCATGCAGTCAAACCGGCTTCGGATTTTGATCAACAACGGACGCGGCCCTCAAAATAGCTCTGATACCATGTAGGAATTTACAGCGTAAGTTCCGTAGATCAAGAACAAAAGGTCGCCGCTCACAAATATATCACAAATCAGTACACCAGTATAATCATGTGGTTAAAACCCTCAAAGAGGGAAACAGTCCACGCCTTGAGCCAACGCGGCCACTTAAGGGAATTTATTAATATAAAAGAAAAGTTACATATGTTTTTCTCATAAATGGTTACCGGACAAATGACCCTCCATGCTCTTTAAATAGAGATCATGGACCAATCGGGTGTTAAGCCACGGATCAAGTGTCGTTAATACCGAGGTGAGAGATAACCGTCGGATTATAAGTTACAAATGTACATGGTAAAGAAACACACTTTACCTAACTCTACACTAGACTAAGTTATTCTTAACTATTTCCTATGTGTCGGAATATCCTAACAGTTACTTTGTAAAACTGAAATCTAGATGAAGATTTATGTTTGAATCAATGAATTTGTAATATGAATGAGAATTTGTGTAAAAAATATTTAATTTTTAATATATATATATGTATATATATATAATGTGTCCTGTTCCAGGGGGTCAACGTAACCGTATACGACACTCGAATCCTCGCGTCCTTCGTGTCCCGTGTCCTTCGTGTTGACATTTTATATTGCACTTTTATTTTCTATATAATAATATGTTTGTTTGATGTGGATGTTGATGTTGATGTTGCTTTAGAAATTTAAAAATTTGAAAAAAAAAAACATTATTCTTGTATATTTTTTAAGCTTCCCAATAATTTCAATATTTTCCCTGCTATTACCAATAAGTTATATCCCAAACCATTGGCAATAAATTCCTAATAACAATAAATGTAACATCGGTTTCAAAACATAAGATTTATAAATTATATTCATTTATTAGCCAACTTATGAATTCTTTCATATGGAAGTTACACACGTTGAATGAAATGAGCTCACTCTTTTGAAATTACACATATATATAGAATAAAACAACAAAGTTAAGTCAAGTAAGTCTACATTTAATGGAAGACCTAGATAAAAATTTCAAAACATCAATATATGAAATAAATCATAATACAAGAAAATCCAAAGTAATTCTAAATATATAACAGGACAAAGAAAGCTTTGCAGTCATAGTAAAATGATTTTTAAAACATTTATTATTCCTATAAAAGTTTTTCTTGCTTCGTTATACTTTCACAAGATTATTACCTTAACCATGATTTTTTTAATATAAAATATGTAACGACCCAACTCGAATTATATGGAACATAGAAATATTAGCATGCATATGAGACCTGCATATAATAGTTACATATGCATGTATCACGTGTACGACACTAGTACATGCACTCATGAATTATGAAAAGAAACTCGGTGTAAAGTAACGAGTGAATTATTGAAGTATTGAGTAAATCCCCAACTCACCATAATATAATGAATGTATTAGTTATATCTACCATTATCACAATATAAACTAATACTTTTATCAAAGAAAATTAAAAGCATTGACTTATGCAAATAAATGATGATATTTTAATAAATCCAAGATATTTATTAAATAATAATATTTTAATAAATCTAAGATATTTATTAAATAATAATATTTTAATAAAACTAAGATATTTTAGAAATCAAAGATATTTATTAAAAGATGATATTTTAATAAATATCTGGAATGGAGTTTGTGTATAAAAGGAGAGAGGGATAAACTTGATGGGCATGGGTAGTGAATGGGAACACTGACCTGAATGTTGTCAAAGGAGTTCTAACTGCATGAGACATGAGCAGTGAATTCTAACAGAGTCATGGAGTGATCTCGATTGTTATTGGAATTTTGGGCATGGGGACCAGAAGACTTGTCTTCTGGATCTAGGGACAGGAGAGGTTGACCTCAGATAGGTTGGGAGGAAAACGGCGGTTTGGTGACAGGAGCTAGAGCCATGGTAGATCAGGAACATCTTCAAGTATGGTTCCAGGTAAGTATTAATTAGTCAATTCATATATATTCTATTTCAAAAATCCCACTCTAAATTCAGTAGTATGAATTTTATGAATGATTTTTAATTTTGAAAATTAAGGGCTTTACACTTATGAATTTTGTTAATGATGGTTAATTCAACAATTTAAGGTCTTTACACATGGTATCAGAGCACGGTTGAACCTTCAGGACCTTAGGGAATTAAAATTTTAAAAATAGGGCCTTCAACATATCGCTCCTATTATAGGAAAATTGTTTAAATTCACATAAACCATGATTGGTGTGCGTGGTTTATTTTGTTCATTCTATGTTAGGTAACTTGATAAGATTGATTTTATTTTAACATCAATCTCAATAAGCATGTCCACCACTACTGCCATAAGTAGTCTCCTACCAATTATCTCTCCTACAGCACTACTCTCCACCCTAAGCATGTTCTCAATATACAAAGCATTCCAGTCTTTATGAATAACTCTTTGTGGCATCCTTCGAAGAATTATTGGTTGCAGTCTTAATGCAGCAGTGGGGACAAGTTCTACAATTTGTTGTATTACCAAATGCACACGATCTAGAATTTCATTTTCCTTGTTAGCTGCTCTGACTTTTTCTGGAAGAGTTGATCTACAGTTAGCCCACCTAAAATCAACCGTCTAGTTAAGGAATCCACACAAAAAAAGTGGCAATCCACATGAAGGCGACAAGAAATTCCTGACAAGCATGTCTAAGCACCTATCTACAAACCCTCCATTTGATGTCGCTAAATTGATAATAAATTCTGTCAACCCATCTGCTACATCCAAACTATAATTCCAAAAGCTCATACCAAGAGCACAGCTAAGAAGAGAACTATGGTGATGCTCATTAATAGAGGAAACTGCCTAAGAAAGTGCCTTCAATGGCATCCCCAATGCTGGCTCCTGAGCAGGATATCTAGCTTCGATATCATTAAGGTCTCGAAGGAGTTAGTTATAACATGTTGCATCCCCTGTAAAACAGATATCAGAAACAAAGGTGTGTCTTCCATAGAGATAGCAGAGGATATTGAGATTCCACTGCCTCAGCCTAAAAGGAATATGTGTTGGTTAGCCCGGACTGCTAGTACGCATAGCTTTCATAGCCAGCATATATCCACATCCGCGAGTTTAAAACACTCTAAATACATTATTAAACGTAACCCGAGCCTGAGCCCAAATCCTAGTCCACGACCATGTGACCTTGAACTCGTAAGATCTTTGGAGGCAGAATAAAAATGATAGAGCAAGCTGCCATCTGTCCGCACATGTCGACGATTTACGACTATTAGCTATTCGTTCTTAAAGGCTCAGGCATCGAACCAAGGGAGAAGCCCACGATAGCACCGACGCTTTAAAAAAATAAAAATAAATAAATATATATGTTATTTAAAATTACCTAAATCAAAAGCGCACAGGGAACTTAAATTTATATGTTATTTAAATTAACATAAATCAAAAAACGTTCATTTAAACTGAATACGACTTTTAAATAGATATCCCTCATGTAAGATTATGGGAGGTATCGTTCTTAGCGTTATTGATGGGGATGCCACTATCATTTTAGCTAAATTGGACAGGAGTTATCATAACGAAACACATCAAGCAAGTATATATATATATATATATATATATATATATATATATATATATCATGTTAGAAAATAGCATAAAAGAGTTTTACAAAAAAAAACAAAAATAAATAAATAAATAATAATAAATGGTGAATATTTAAAAAAAATAAAAAATAAAAAAAAGAATCATCCTATTTTGTTTCAAATTTTTCTGTCTTAAAGATTGAAACACTTGTAAAACTTATTGTTAAAATTGGACAACTAGGTCCAAACTCTAGGTTGTGCTGCTCAGATGACGATCCCAATATTTTTATTGGATTCCTCTTTCGAAGAGGTGTAAGATTGATCTAAAGATCATCTCGATCGGATGAGCAGAACATGTACTTTGAATTTATTCCACTTATGTGCTAGGTCGGCCTGGAATAAAATATAGACTTAAATGTCTTAAAAGGATGTGTCACACACCCCCAAAGATTCCTATATATTGGAGAGACTTGGAGTTCATTTGACACACTTTAGTGTGGAGGAATTCTCTCTCTCTGGATAGCATTGGAGCTGTGATATATATATGGACTGTTCTTTGTTTGGATTGTTCTGGGGTTATGTGTGACACGCTTGGCTGAATGACCTATTGGAGACTTTGCTGGTAGAAGCATCCTGTTGATCGTCGTAACGCCACCATTCATTATCTCTGATTTGGCTTGTCTTCTATCGATCTATTGCTATGTTCTATCTGCTTCAGTATTGTGCCCTAATCTGAAATGGCATAGAACATTTCCAGAATTTAACATGGTATCAGAGCTAGGAGAAGACAACGCCCAAAATCTAGGGCAGCGAGATGGGGATTGTTCAAAAGGCAAATAAGGGTATCGTAAGCTACAGTAAGGCTGTGTGGTAGGTCGTAGGCCATACCACCACAACAAGTGATAGCATGGGCAGATTTGGGGTTGTTTTGTGCCCTAACCAAATCGTTTTGGAAACAAATCATTCAAATTTGTTGTGGAGATGGGCTGGGTAGAGGCGCATTTCGTGTGTTTCTTCTATATTTGTGTGGGTTTTGAAAGTCGCAGCTGAAGTTACAGCAACCGACGGAAATTGTATGATGGACAAATTCTATGCATATTTGTGTGAAGGTTGCAGCTGAAGTTACAGCAACCGACGGAAATCGTCATGGACGAAATACCCAATTTAGGGCTCTCTCTCTGATCCGCTGTCACTAATAAGGAAGCCGCAATCTTCTGTTGGTAACAAATCGTGTGAATGGGCCTACCCGTGGCCACTACAAGGAGATACACAGAATATCAGAAGCGGGTTTTGAGTTCTGCCGATTGAATTTGGGCAAATGGTCTATGGTTAATTGTTGTTTGTGAGTTCCACATGAATATTGGAAATTCGAGCTCCCCTGTAGACCATGTGTATGCGATAAATGGCGACAGAGAGGGGAGGCTTGAATCCGCGATTCAAGGGGCAATGGAATTAAAACCTTTAATGGCTAAGCAGAAAGTCAATCGACGCCAATTCCTTCTGAAATTTCATTCTACAATAAATCACCGAAATCAATCGACGCCAAAACTTTCATATGTTGGCGTCCGCTTCGAAATCGAAATCCTCCACGTCAGAGCCGACGGCTGTGGCCTCAGAAATTACAGAATGCACCACATGAAAGATGCGAAAACCCTGCGAAATGAATTGATGGCATTTCTTAAGGCCCCCGATGTGGCAAAGCTGGTAACGAATGCTCTAGAGCCCACACATATTTTTTTAATAACAGCGCTGCATGTGAAAATATCGTTTCTGTCACCGTAAAATTTAAAACCTTTGGCTAAGTCGGATGCAGAAGCCAATCACTTGCCAGGAAAGACTCGAGTATGAAAGTTTTTTTTATTAAAGAAGAGGTGATCATGGAATCGTATGCCTATTAAGCAAGAGATGCCATTGAGCAGGTTGCCTGTAACATACGACGGCCTGTTGTCAGTAAAGTAGTTGTGGTAAAGTTTTTTTTTATATTGAGAAGAGCGTGATCATGGTCTTCATGGGCATGCCACCATGAAAGTATGGAGATTCGGCCCGAAAAATTGCCATGACAGCAGGGTGAATGTTATGGCCCTTCTGAAGCTCTTGGCCTCGTTTAAGATCGTTGTGGATTATGAGAGGGATGAGCTTTGGAGACTAATGTTCACTATTTCAAGGAACGATGAAAAGAGATGTGTCGTTCTCTTGGACTGTCTCCTAAACGTTTCAGAAAATTAACATGTACGTTGATGCATTTGGCATGTTGGGCAAAGTAGATCATGTGGATTTATTGGTAATTGTAGATATGTGTTATGGTTCTCATAAATCTGTCTAATATAATGAGGGCCAGAAAGTCAGAAATCCGAATACAAGTCATGATTTTCTGAACTTGAAGCAATGCAGCTGAAGATATCATCCCCGGTTGTGTACAGTTCCAGAACCTAAAGAAATTACAATCTCACCTGGAAACCATTAAGATCAAGATCCCAAGGACAAATGATGGCAGCTGCAAACTTTATGGGATTAAGAGGGAGACCTCTATATGTCTATACTCCTGAGCAAAAGGATTGTTGGAAGCTTCTACGGTGAGAAACTGCATTTTCTAGAGGATACCCACATTCTCGAAGTCATCTTTTCTAGGAATGTTTGTGGGCTACAACATATCTTCAAAGGCATATAGGAGCTATGTGCAGATGTTTTGTGATAAATCTTCCTAGTTCCAAGGAAGACAATGCTGCAGGGACATGAGAATAGGAAGTTCCAAAGGATGGGTAAAGGATGAATCTCCTCAGGGATCATCACAGAAAATTACAGGCGGTTATCACAGTTTTTTTTACTGTGTGCTCGCTCTGTATTGACCTCACTTCTGGGGTAGCCATTGGCCCAAACCAAAGTTGGACATAGACCTAAGGGGTTATTATGTGCAAAGGAAGCTGGAGTATTTATCCCCTAAGGATTCAGATATGTACATTAACATGACACATGCAACATTTTATTGATGACTTGAGATTTATCCTGCTAGATGACTGGGGCTGAATCAGTGATGAGCAGGATTGGCCTGTATCCTTATAGAACTCTGATGAGTAGAAGTATCTTATGAGTATGTTATATTTGCATAAGAGAAAGGTTTCACATAAGGTATGGAGTCTGGACTGGCATGAAGAATGGAATATTTTGTGTTCTTTGAACATCTGTATAATTGGTTTCTAGACCTGTGCAATTGAAGAGACAAATCGCAAAACTGAGATCTGAAGTCTTGTAGCCCTAGATCCGTCAATTGTAGTTGGGCAGATCTGAAATTGAAGCAGTGCTGGATAAGATGCCAGATGTAGTAGATGAAGCTCTCAAGTGCAGAATTATGAAAGAAGGAATCATGTTTGGATTCCTGGTTCTGTGGGTCACAGTAAAGAGGGTTGTTTGAGGAAGCTCCAACAGATCTCCTCAGAATAACAGGACTTCTAACACAAGCTGAGGCATGTTGATATATTCTCCCTATTGGACAGTAACATAGATAGACACCTATGTAGCAGTCAGCATGAGACATTAGCAATCTCACTGGAGTGTAATGGTAAAATGTGTTTCGGCAACTTTCAGACACATT
The DNA here is from genome assembly GCA_034641835.2 of Pinus albicaulis. NCBI lineage: Eukaryota > Viridiplantae > Streptophyta > Pinopsida > Pinales > Pinaceae > Pinus > Pinus albicaulis. The sequence continues at coordinate 735,712,961 of CM076581.1, forward strand.
GGAATCTTGAACCATGATCAGCAAAGCCTGCTGAATGGATTTGACTGTGGAAGATTAAGTCCCCTTTCCAAGTTGGTGTCTGGGATGCCCTCATTTGACATAAATGTCTTCTCTCACAAGAGAAGCTGGCATTAAGAGGGAGAATTAAACTTTACATGCTCCTGAGCTAATATCATTGCTCAACGAAAGAAGATCCTCATGGCTCAAAGACATATGGCTTCAGAGGGGGAAGAAAACCGAGAAGCCATATAAATACCAGGAGTATCTAGCTGCCATAAGTACAATATGAGCCTGGAACATTTAAAGAAACTAGAAAGCATCAAGGTCTACAAGGATGTGAGGGTGATGTCTAGGATTCGGTTCCTAGACCACAGATCAAAGGTGTTGTCATAAAATCAAGCATGGATCTGATGAAAGTGTTGAAAAGTTCAGGCAAGATTCGTTGCCCATAAGGAAGGCATAGACTATGATGTCAGACCTGTACCTGTGACCCGATATACCACCATTCGATCAACAATAGCCCTTGCTGCTATGCAAAGATGGAGTCTTCATCAGATAGATGTAAAGACCGCATTTCTGCATGATGCATTAAAGGAAGAAGGTGTATGTTGAGCAACCTATGGGGTTCGAAGTCCAGGTTAGGGACACCCATGTCTGCAAGTTGAAGAAAAGCCCTCTATGGGCTGAAACAAAGCACCCAGAGCTTGGTATGAGAGGATAGATAGCTACCTGGTGAAGTTGGGCTTCACTCGTAGTAAGGCTGATCTGAACCTTTACTTCAAGGTTGTCCAGGGGAAGCCTCTCATTCTAGTGTTGTATGTGGACGATCTCTTCCTAGCAGATGCTGACCCTCTCATTCATCAGTGTAAGAGGGAGCTCGCTGCTGAGTTCGAGATGAAGGACCTAGGACTGATGCCTAGGCCTGGAGGTCTAGCGGAGACCTGGCGAGATTTTCCTTTGTCAAGGAAAATACATTATGAAGCTTCTGGTATGATGGACTGTAAGTTCGTGTTGACACCAATGGAACTCAACTTTAAGAAGTTGAGTGGCAGCACTGTTGGGCCCGTGTTAGCAAATCCTACTGAGTATCGTCAACTCGTAGGGACCCTGATGTTCTTAGTTAACACTCGTCCAGACGTATGTTGTGCAGTGAACAATTTGAGTCAACACATGGTTAATCATAACATTCACCGGGTTGGTGCCAAGAAACTCTTGAGATATCTCTATGGCACGATAGACCATGGACTAAGATACACTACCGAAAGCATGACACTCCTTGGATATACTGATGCTGATTGGGCTGGCAGTGTGGTGGATCGTAAGAGCACATCGGGATGTTATTTCAATCTTGGTTCTGCTTCGATCTCATGGATGAGAAGGAAGTAGAAGTCAGAGGCTTTGAGCACCCCTGAGGCCGAATACATTGCAACAAGTATGGCCTGTTGTGAAGCAGTCTGGTTGAAAAAGCTCTTCAATGAGCTATTCGAGCATGTGCTAGATACCACGGTGATACTCTGTGATAGTCAGAGTGGGATTTTCTTGACCGAGAATCCTGTGTTCCACGACTGATCCAAGCATATTGATATCAGGTACCATTTCATCCGGGATATGGTACAGCGAGGAGCCGTAAGGATCGATCATATAGGAACTGATGAGCAGGTCATAGATATTCTCACTAAGCCCCTAGGGAAGGTCAAGTTCCTAACCTTCCGTAAGAGACTTGGTATCGTGGAACGACCCTATGATGTGGGTCTTGTTGGACGATGAGCTCGAGGAGATGTGGGGGGCTTTGGGGATAGCTTCTCGGAGCTATGAGAAACCACAAGGCTAGGCTTGCCAAACCTTGCTGGTGTGATTAGACCCACTGTTGTGATTATTGAGTTGGTTAACCTCTCATTATCTATGCCCCGTATGCATCCTACCCATTGAGTTCAAGGCTCATGGGATGTACCTGTCATTTGGCCAATGAGGTGGGAAAAGCTAGAGACTAGTAGCAAAGACTAATGGATGCATTAGAGATTTCCGTAATCTCTATCTAGGATGGCATGGTCCAACCACTTGATCTGGGATCAAGTCTTGTCCGCCTGACTTCGGGTTAGATGAACCAACTTCGGGTTGGTTGGAGACTCTTTGTGAGTCCGATAGAGGTTTTGACCTCTGGGCTGAATCTGTCAGCTGGGAATGATTTCTTTGTGACTGACCCACTTCTGTTCTGAAATAAAGAGGCTAGAAAAGCAAGTTATGGCGGGATGACGCACAATGTTTGGATTGCACTTGTGGACAGAGTTCTCCCTAGTTGAAAGGGAGTGTTAAAATTGGACAACTAGGTCCAAACTCCTCGTTGTGTGTCGTCGATGACGATCCCAATATTTTTATTGGATTCCTCTTTCGAAGAGGTGTAAGATTGATCTAAAGATCATCTCGATCGGATGAGCAGAACATGTACTTTGAATTTATTCCACTTATGTGCTAGATTGGCCTGGAATAAAATATAGACTTAAATGTCTTAAAGGACGTGTCACACACCCCCAAAGATTCCTATATATTGGAGAGACTTAGAGTTCATTTGACACACTTTGGTGTGGAGGAATTCTCTCTCTCTGGGTAGCATTGGAGCTGTGATATATATATGGATTGTTCTTTGTTTGGATTGTTCTGGGGTTATGTGTGACACGCTTGGCTAAATGACCTATTGGAGACTTTGTTGGTAGAAGCATCCTGCTGATCGTCGTAACGCCACCATTCATTATCTCTGATTTGGCTTGTCTTCTATCGATCTATTGCTATGTTCTATCTGCTTTAGTATTGTGCCCTAATCTGAAATGGCATAGAACATTTCCAGAATTTAACACTTATTAGTGATTTAGATCTCAAGCTTGGCTAAAATCTGTAACTTTAGATAAGATATATTCTCTTCCGAAGATAAGGTATTAAGGTATTAAGCATAATAGGCATAAGTTGAGGTCGAGCTATATTATTATGAGTTATATTATATAGGATCGACTTATGCATAAGTTTAAATATTAGAAATATAAACTTGTGTATAGTTTTGGAATTGGTTTATTACTCAAGACTTTCGGTGGAGACACGATATGCTTATTAATTTAATGAGTCACCATGCAAAAGGGAGTAAAGACTGGGAATAGGGTTTTCATATTTTTAGGATAAGATTGATAAATTTTATGAGATAAAATAAATATTATTTAGGAATAGTTTTTAGGGATGTTTGAGGAAAATAAATAAATAAATTCAATAAAGTGGTGGTGAAAAAAAAAAGGGGGAAAGATGATATAAATAACAAAGTATACAGCAAAGAAAGTGAATGAAGATGAATGAGCAAAGTAAAAGGAATATATAAGAAAGAAAACATGGATGAGACAAAATGACAAATGGATGCAAAAAAAAAAAATGGAATATTTACCTTAATACATGTCCCACAAATAGCGAGTTAAAAAAAAAATTGTGTTGGAGAAGTTCCATAAGGATGTATGGGAAAAGAGTTGGGTAGAAAGAAGTATTATGTTCAGGAATTCAACCCCACTGTGATCTTCAACAAAAGAGTACATTGGAGCTAGCTTTCTGTGGAGAGCAAAGGTTCTTATTGCTCAATTAAGAACTAACTCACATCAACTTTGGTGGAAGAAACCTAAAGAAGTTTGGTAAGAAAGAGTATGTACTTCTTACACTTCAGAGGCAATGGGATCAGAAAATCATTTCATTTTGAATGTGATGCTTTGGAAACATGTTATAAGTTACATTATTCCCAGTGTTTATTTTAGCGGATGTAAAATGTAAAATTGACATGGATAAAAGTGTTTATGATGTTAAATTGATATGAATAAAATCTATGTCCATGTTATCATCCCAAAGAACTTAAAAAGCACCCTATCTATGCTATGTACCTAGGTGGCTTGGTAGCTGGGATATTACCATATGGACATTTCATCCTTGCATTTACAGTTTTTTTTTTTTTTTTAGTAAAAGAAGTCTTTACCGTCATACCTTATTAAGAACAAGTATAGTAGAAAAAGATGTTTCCATGAGAAAAGAGGCCCACACCTAGTAGACAAGGAAGGAATCTAGTGTAGATACAACTTAGCATGTATGGTTGCTCATATAGTTTGGGAGTTTTTGAATATTGGGAATTATACCTTTAAGAGGGTCACGAGACACATGATGGGGCATTGCGAATGCAACTCAACATAGATGGATGTTCAATAGTGGAGGAGATTCATATTTGAGGGTTCACGAAGGTGGAATCCAGGAAATTAAGAATATGGCTTAGGAGCTAAACCTTTACAAGGGTTATGAGGCAGATTAACAAAACCCTACTCAGTGCAAGCATTGTTTGTCAAAAAGAAACATTCGAATAATGATTTAGTTAATGTCTTTTGATTGTATGGTAAAACTTAAGAAAGGGTATTGGAAGATAAGATTTACTTGATGAAATAAAGTCACATTCATACAAGTGACTTATTACCCACCAAAAGTTAGTAACCCGTAGGAGAAATTTTTCTCGTCTATAGACAACCAACCAGCCAGTAGCCTTATATGATGAGCACATAACATTATGAAACTATATAAGATGATTCATGGAAATTATTTAGGCGTATATAAAGATTAGTTGATGGAGTTGCTCTAAAGAAGTTAACTCTTGAAGAAAGGAAGAATGGTAATGAAAACATGACTATTGACATTATGACAAGACCATTAGATGTGAAGCTACAACCACATAAAAGGCTAGGCTAGTTTGAGGCAAATTGATGGATGAAACATATGTTAAGATAGTAAGAAACCACCCTGTAAGGTAGTAAACACACTATTAGAACAAAACGATATAGTTACCAAGAGAGGGCAGCAGAAAATTTCAAAGTTTGATCTTCATTGTTACTATAATATAATCAATATAGTACCTGTTGACCACATTTTGTCAACGACCCCATAGCAGTACACCCCCATTTTTTCAAATGGGATTCTTCATGTTCGACGTGGTTGCGCCATTCAGATTCCATCATCAGTCATCAGGCGACAGTTTTATAATGATGTAAACCCATTCTGCATGTAATGATGTAAATGATCTAAGTAAGACCGTTAATGTATGTAACAACCTAGGTAAGCCTAGTATGTTGTTGATGATTTCTATCCTAGGAGGTTTTTTGTCTCATTGATTCACGTAAGTGATCGGCAGAGTTTTTCCCTCTAGCCTCACCCCAAAGCTAGGGTGGATTTTATCATCAGCATGCTAAGTGAGTCCTAGTGTTTTCTATCGAGTCCTTGTAAAAGTAGTTTGAGCTACTTGGTCTACTAGATCATGTGTTGAGTCGCAGAATTGGGTATTTATTTGAGGGTCTATACGAATGGGTATTCCCCCTTCATGTATGTAAATGTATTATCTCATGTAAAAGAGGGTTGGAAAAATAATTATAATCCCTTCTTAGTCAATTAATTAAATTTTCTGGTCAATTAATTAATAAAATCTTAAACCAGAAATTTAATTAATTTAGGGTCCTAAATTAGGATTAAATCTTTAAAGGCAAAATTTGTGGGTCCTTGGAAAATGATTTTGACAGCCCCAGGCCAAGGGAATATTGAGAATTTTAAGGAATATTGGACCCTTGGGCCCTGGTGGTTAAGTCAAGGTCAAAATTTTGGGGTAATTAACTCAAAAATAGTATTTTTGAGTTAATTAAAATTGAATTAAATGATAAATTCGTTTTTTCCCAAAATTTTAATTTCAACGCTCCGGATTAAAAGATAATTAAATCTTTTGGACGGTTGAGATTATTTTGACGAGGATCATCCAAACTAGCCGTTAGAGATCTTGTCCTATAAATTTAGAGGTCTTTGTCATTCTTAAATGATCCGATCTCAGAATCGTGTACTTGTCTTGAAAGCTCTTGTGAATTTTTCTTGATGAATAAAGCATCAAGACTTTGGGGTTACAAATCTTGATGTTCCTTCTCAAATTTATGTGGTGAATTGTCTCTAAACTCTGCTACTTGGTTTCTTGCATTTTATGATTGATGGCCTACATGGATTAATCTGCATACAGGTATCTTGTGCAGTTTTCTGGGTTTCTAAAATAACATTCTGATTTTTCTACGGGTCTCATGTTGTTTTCTTAAATCTCTATTGACCTAAGATCCAGATCTAAGTGTGCAGGGAATTTTTTGTTTAAGATTGAGCGTCTGGGGAAGTCTTCGGTTGGACCAGCCGACTTTCAATGAACATAAATCTGATAAGCTCTTGATTTGTTAAATTCTGGGTCTATCTTACGATATTTGGGTTTTGCAGGGTCTTCCAAGGCTTGTGCCTCTCATTAAAATCTTAATCTCTGAAAATTGTGCTAAAATGGATTTCAGATCTAACCATGAGGGTTTTAAATTGTAAACTAGTTGTAAATTTGTAATTTATCTGTGAGGGTTTTATTTTTTCTTGGTGTGTGTCTTTAGATCTGACTGATTGTTGCAGGTTACAGGTTCAAATCGAAATTTTTTTTAAGATCTAGGGCAGATCTGGCCTCAAAGCTGCCACTGTGGGCAAGATCCGGCTTCAAAATCGCTGTTGGTAGCAAATCTGGATGATATTTAATTTGAAGAACACTGAAATCTGAGATTGCAGGGAGGAAATTTTTAAATTTGAAAGGAAACTTTTAATTTGATTGGGTTTTTCATCTGTTGTCCATCTGATCTTTGCCCTAGCCGCCCTGCATTCATCTTCTGCCTGTACGCCCTCCTTTCTTCATCGTTTCTCAGTCCTCTTCCTGCAAATCCGTCCTTCATCAGATAATAAAATCGACCCTTCCGCTCTTCCAATCCTGCAGCTGCAAACAAAATCGCATTGAGTTCCAGTCATCCGCGTCTGTCTGCCCTTTCCTGTTCACGTCCTTTCCTCCCTTGGAGCCGTCGTCCAGATCCGCACCTCTCGCCCTGCATAACAAAGAACACAAAAAAACGACCAGTCAAGAAAAAGAAATTGAACCACTGTCCGTGCCCTAGTCTCTCCCTCACGCCGTCTTTGCCATCCGACCGGTCGATCTGCAATTTCACACAACAAATCAAACGCGTGCAAATTTTTGAGCCGAATACATAAGCGTTCATGAAATTTTAATGCATTTTTTGACTTAGTCGAATTGGGTTAGCGTATTTGTTCTAGTCGGTTTTCATTTCATTTGTTTTCATTGTAGTTTTAAATTTTAGTTGGGTAAGGGTAGAAGTTTTAATTTGTAGATTTTAAATTTCATTTCTTTTTTATTAGTTTCTTTTTAGACTTAGTTTAGTTTTTAATTTCTAACTTTAGGTTCTAGTTTTAGTTTAGTCCAAGTTAGATCTAGCTTAGTTTTAAATTAGACTTAACTTTAGTTTTTTTAATTTAGATTTTTAAATTTTCATTAGTTTTAATTTAGTTTCAAATTTAGTTTAATTTTAACTTTAGGATTTAGCTTTTAGATTAGAACTTTGTTTAGATTTAGATTTTTAATTTATCTTAAAAATAAAATAAAATAAAAATAATAAAAATTTCAAAAATCCTAAAAAATTTTAGAAAATACAAAAATATAAAAAAAATTTCAAATTTTCTATGGTCAACTGAGCCTTAAAATTTTTATCTAAGTTTGACTGTGGATATTTTGATTTTCGAGCTGCGTTGTAATTGGAATATTTTTATTTTTCGGAAATCTTTCAAGTATCGTGCTTTCTCATAATATTGTTATTCATGGTTGTGACGTTCTCAAGAAATATCATCGTGATCAATCGTGGTTTAAAAAGCAGCAGTTAGTCATCATTTACTGGTTTATAATTGCATAATGGGATTTTGTATGACTCCTTAAGGCACTGATCATAAACGTGAAATCTAATCTAGATCTGTGAAATCTTGTTAATTTTATCCTGTATTTGGTGTTCTAGCTGTGTCTCCTGGATTTATCCTTCATTTCAAATAGGGTCTACCTCCCTTAGCCTGCAAGGAGAAAGCTTAAAGAGAGAGATTGGGGATAAAGGTGACAGCCCCCAGTCTGAACCGTTGTCGCGGTGCCCTGAACAATCTGTGCGACAACAGTACCTAAGGAGGACGGGAAAAAAACGAAATGGCAAACTTCTAATAACGATAATAAAGGTTAGTTATCATAATCAACTTAAAATATTGAGATCGACAAAATAGCACCAAAGGTGAATGAGTGGAAGTTTCACAAAGCAACATAAGAAGTCAATGACATTAGATTAAAGAGTGAATCTATAATAAAATTGACCAACTATAGGATAATTTATGTGCATGACAACATCTATAATAGTTTCGCCCTCTAGTGGGAGAGTCACATTATAAAATTTTCCTTAAGTGACTAACTATATCCATGGATTATGGACATCATGGAGTATGATTGGGAAAATTCTATCTCGTGATGTCTTAAAACCTGAAATGATAAATAGACTACATTCGATATCCACATTATCGAATTTATTTAAAGGGTCTTACTCAAGTTGGGGAATAGTAACGACATTTCCAAGTGTAATAATTTTATGCATTAAGAGAGAAGAAAAGAAAATCATGATAACTAGAGGTGAGAAAACAAAGTCAATTTGATAATATGTTCTTTTTTAAATTGAAGTAGACATGGAATATTAGGAATATCTGGTATAAGGAAGTGAAAGGATGTTTTCTATCAATAGGAATTTTCTTAAGGATATGAGCAACATGATTGGTAAGGGTCAAAGCAATGACCTGTAAGGAGTTGTGAACCCTCCTAATTTTTTTTAAGAATAGCAAGTGATAAACTGAGAAAATTGGTTAAAGGTAAATATTAAAGATAATAATTATACACCCTTAGAAAATAAGATACCTTTGGTGATAGGGCGAGACTTAAGGACTAATGAGAAAACAATTAATGTGAAGAATAAGGAGAGAGAATACCAGTGATGTGTTATGCATTTGGATTATTTATGAGTCAATATAATAAAAATGAAACAATGGTTTAAGGAAGGATTGTAAAGCTAGTAATATCCTAGCTAGAGTTAAGACTCTAAAGGGTGAAACTTGAAAGTAAAGAGACTATAGCAAAAATATAACATACTAATACTGTGACTATGCATATCTTGTAAATTGTGAATTTCTTATTGAAAGAGGAGGAATTCTTATTTATCAACAATTGACGTCTTGTTGAAAACATGACACTCTTAGTAGACCAAGTATAATGCAAAATGAATAATGCATTTTCAAGCAGTAACAAATTCCTTCTACAAAATAAACCTCCCACTAAGGGATCTTTAGAGTAGTCAATTAACTCTTCTTCCATCTCCAACATAACCCTAATGATTAGCCCTGCAAAACCCTACTCCTTGGCTTCTATATTTTAGGTTGAAGATGAGCTGAAATAACATGATAAAGAAGTTAATATTATTATTATTATCTCTTGGGATCCAGATTACAGATCAAAGATAATTAGACTTAAAAGACAAATAAGTAACAAGAATTAAAAGATTGGCTGGATCCATAAGTAGTTTTGTGTTTTAGAGTTCTTCATCAACCTGTATCAAGAAATTAGATCATGCTTCGACTAAACAGTAAGTGTTTTGTGCTCTTGTTTCAATTCATTTCGTTTCTATATGTGCAAAGGTTGGAGCATCCCTCCATTTAGATTTAGAGTCTCAACCTATGACTTTTATAAGGTTAATCAGTTAAAATAGTATAGAACATAGTGGCTACACCCTTATTTGTATATCCATGTTCGATTATTTTATATGACATTTATAACTATGGGTTATATTTATAAGCATTTAAAACTTATTTTTGTATAATCTTACCTTGTTTTGGATGGATACTTAAGACTGTCATTTTGTACTATGACATATGAGAATATATTAATTGCTTAAACATTGTTGGTACATGGATACCAATATAAAGAAAGTTTTGCTTAAACATTGTTGGTACAGGGATACTAATATAAATTAGGAATTATGTTGTGGATATGGTATCTATAATTTTACATATCAACATAAATGATAAGATAGAAATAAAAGAGTGATTGCACTTGACTATTCAAGATGAAAATGAATTTACAAACTTATTGGATAAACATAACCAAGTATGTTATATGAACCCAAGGGTCAATATCCTAGATAGCAACATGTTTGGAATATGTATAAATTGTTATACGGGTAACAATTTGCTTTGAACATATTGACATGTATGTTATAATTTGTGGACAAGTGTTTTAAATTGCAGATAATATCGTTACCAAACCGACCGCGTGATGACAAAACTCCAAGAACAATTGAGTTTCACTAAGATTCCATGATAAGGTGTTAACCCTAGTCCTACTAGAAGGGGTGGAGGTGTTGCCCACCGTTTATCCTCCAAAACCTAGAGTCATGAGAGGACTGTGCGAGTCACGCTCCCCTAGACGTGTGATGATGACTACCGGATGCCAACTGGTCCATCAGGTCGACATAATCGATGTTGACACCCTAAAGTTTATGGATGGTTGGATCAGTAAAACTGATACCATGGCATATTCCTATAGAGGTCGGATAGGATGGAAGTGGAAGAGATTAGGGAGGATAGGATGATTCTAGAATAGCTTGGGAACACTGTTGGAGCAAGACGTGACTACTAAATTGATAAACCAATAAATGATCAAAACATAAATGTTAAAAGTGTTCTCACACATTAAACGAAAATTCAACTATAATACACCAACCTTATATGATTATACTAATCATTGATATAATTAATGATATACGACATAAAACTTAACTTCGGGATGAAGTTTTATGAAGGGGGAGGTGTATGTAAGGACCCAACTCGAATTATATGGAACATAGAAATATTAGCATACATATGAGACCTGCATATGATAGCTACATATGCATGTATCATGTGTACGGCACTAGTACATGCACTAATCAATTATGAAAAGAAACTTGGTGTAGAGTAACGAGTGAATTATTGAAGTATTGAGTAAATCCCTAACTCACCATAATATAATGAATGTATTAGTTATATCTACCATTATAATAATATAAACTAATACTTTGTTCAAAGAAAATTAAAAGCATTGAATTATGCAAATAAATGATTATACGTTTATAAATCCAAAATATTTAATAAATCCAAGATATTTATTAAATAATAATATTTTAATAAAACTCAGATATTTTAGAAATCAAAGATATTTATTAAAAGATGATATTTTAATAAATATCTGGAATGGAGTTTGTGTATAAAAGGAGAAGAGGGATAAACTTGATGGGCATGGGTAGTGAATGGGAAAATTGATCCGGATGCTGTCAGAGGAGTTCTAACTGCATGAGACATGAGCAGTGAGTTCTAATAGAGTCATGGAGTGATCTCGATTGTTATTGGAGTTTTGGGCACGGGGGCCAGAAGACTTGTCTTCTAGATCTGGGGACCGGAGAGCTTGACCTCAGATAGGCTGGGAGGAAAACGGCAGTTTGGTGACAGGAGCTAGAGCCATGGCAAATCAGGAACATCTTCAAACACGGTTCCAGGTAAGTATTAATTAGTCAATTGATATATATTATGTTTCAAAAATCCCACTCTGAATTCGGTAGTATGAATTTTATGAATGATTGTTAATTTTGAAAATTAAGGGCTTTACACTTATGAATTTTGTTAATGATGGTTAATTCAACAAGTTAAGGTCTTTACAAAATATGTGTTTACAATTCCATTAAGTTGTTAAAAAGTTATTAGAATTGACCCACAAACTCAACTGTCATTTAACCAGCTAATTTTAAAATTCACCATTCACTCCTTTCTTTTCTTTTTCAACAGGTCTCGGTCTCCTAATTTACTGTATTGAACAAATTTCCAAAACACATGTATGCAGTCACTTTTTTTTTGGCGACAATTGCAATCCATTAACGGCCAAACAGATTCCAAGTTTGGACCAAATTCTAAATGCATATACAGCTGTTTCAAAGGACCATCCCATATAATGAGGCTTTGCAACTCGATTGGGACTCTACGAGGGATTCTGCCAATGTTGCTTATTGCAGAAATGAAATATGATGATCTAAAGCTTTAACGGTCTAATTTTAAGTCTTAAATTCATCCTTTGAGGTAAATTTAGCCTTTGTCAACTTTCATTTTCATATACATTGCTCTTAAAAATGGGATTCACTACAACTAATGCAGATATCTACATATAGCAAACATTGTCAAAGGATTTTCAAGCATATTGGTTGCACGAAAATTTTTTGATGAACTGAGTATCAGCTCAAATATTCCAACTGTAGTTTTAAATTCATATTCAACTTGAATATCATTATCAGTACTTGTTGACAGGATATTCAAGTTGCACAGTGAGCAGAATATCTAATATTTGAATACATTAGAAAAAATATACATAGAAGTGAAATTGAATTCATATGTACCTGCTTTTTGGTCAACGGGAAGGTGGCTACTTTCACAAGAACTGTTAGTGTAATAATTGCAAAACCATATGCATATGGAACATGCACTGTTGTAAGTCCATCCTTCAAGACCTACAGAACAACCACTAAGATTAGGCAAAGAAAAACTTTAAGAATTCGAACCTTCTTGATGATATTCAAGATGCAAAATTGTCTTAAAATTTGGCCTCCACTCATGTGGCCAGCTAAAAGAAGAAAGTAAAAAAATGAACGTGAATGACAGAAGCTCATAGGAAATGTATAGCATTAATGCCATAGAATCAATTATTTCACATCTGCTAATTCTTTACGAAGAGGTAATGTTAAATCACATTGAAGTCTTTTCACCAATCTCTCTGCTGGTCCCAAGAAAGGCAATGGCAAAATAGTTCCTATTAATGTAATACTGTGTAATCATGAAATAGTAACAAGAAGCAACTTAAGAGCCAAACACTTGCTTAGTGTGCCTAAGGCAAGGCAGTTAAATATTTATATGAAAGTCAGTTGTTACATATAATCAGACATAAAAATGATATCAATATCAATTAATGACCAAAAAGAGGTTAATGGGACTGTCAACTACAAAGTCTCAAAGGAATCCCTAATGGTTCTGTACACTAAATATCAAGAAAATACAGAAGTACATTGAATATGGCATAAAACATTGGTCTGGAATCACTGTAAGATAGGAGAGGCCATCCAATTTTTGGCCTCCCAATTGTACATTCAAGTGATAAATCTCTGAAACACTAGTGCAACCCTAAGGGAACTCAAGAAGGTTGTCCATTGTCACCCCAATAATCCTTCCTCTCTATTTAAGCTGACTCTCCTCCAGTATATTACATCCTAAAGCTGCACCTGTAAAATATTCAAGTCCACACAAGAAAGCAAACCTCAGGCAAGTTTTTAGAAATCCTACCTAATATCACCTCAGTATGATTTCCCTGTTGGAGTTGTAACTAGGTTCTGTCTTCATAAATATATTTTATTATTGATGTATTTATTTTGTCAAGCATGTTCTTCATACCAAAAAAAATTATTTGTATCACGTCCCATTTGGACATTTGAAAGAAAAAGAAAATTGATTTTTAAAAGACATTTTAGTGTCTCCAAGTTCACCAAGTAGACCTTCCCTAAGGAAGTGTCTCTTCGCATGCACGAACATCTATATATTGGCATCTATACTCCATCACTTGGCAACCAATTCGACTTCATCTGTGGAAAATTTCATACATCTGTGGCATCTTTCTCTGTGACATACGAGCCTCCTGAAGCACTACATATTCTGTGATATGTGAGTCTCTTGGCACTGTAATTCTGTGATGATGCGAGCTTCTGTGGTACCTTCTCTCTGTAACATGAAAAGTTTTCTAAGGATTATACTTCTGTGGATCCGAGTTTTTCTTTGGCAGTATACCTCTATGGATCCGAGCTTTCTGTAAGACTATACTTATGTGGCTCCGAGCTTTCTGTGAGACTATACTTATGTGGATCCTAACTACCTAAGACATCACTCCTCCTGTGTTTATGCGAGCTTCTATCCCTGTGGGATGTGACATCTTAAGCACAGACAGGTGGCAAACTTATTGAAGAACCTGTGGACAGAATTTGGGCTGTTGGTAGAGGGCTGACTTGGCATTTGGATCACTGGTTAGTTTGACTTGGATTTCTCTTGTTAACAAAGAATCTATAAGGAAAGGATTGATGGGTTTTCACCTTGTGGGTTTTGCCCTGGCCTCTGGCCTAATTTCTGGTATCTTTTGTATCTTGTGCACTGTGATTATTTCTCTTGTTAAATTGATAATTGCTAGATGAATAACAAAGAAGAACTAAAAGGGAATAATAAATATCTTCACAAGTAATTATCATGATAAGAAATTCATACTTGCAATTGAATTTCCAACATGGTATCAGAGCATAGGTTAGAAGGCAGTCTTGAATTTAGAGGTACAAGAAGTTTTGGAATTGGAGCAAAATCACTGTCTAAGATCAAACTCATTGTCTGACATCCAAGTCACTTAAGAACAGATTTACGCGTCCAAGGGATCTCCTTAGGAAGGGTCACCAACATAATAGTCCTATTAAACCTGAAAGAGCAGTCCGAATTATCCTCTGTTTTCCGAAAGTCTGTGCTAAAATCCTAAGGTCCTCAAGATCCATCACTGCGTTGGGATCCATGTGTGATATTCCCACTTAGCAATATTGCTAAGAGAAATATCAATCTTGCCCAATTTTGTCTTATTTCATGTTTGTGTGAAAATTTCTGAATTTACTAAACAGAAACCCTACTGTTAAATCTTCATTTACTTCTCCTACTTACATAAGTTATTAATCTGAAAAATTTAGCATTAACATCGAAGTAAATGCAATTAACAGCGTACACATACAGATCAATCCTGAATAACATGCTCAAAGACAAAGTGACACACAAGGATTTTCTGGATAAATGTCCCCGAAAAAACCCAATGCGAGAAAACCGGTGCTGCTAGCTTCTGAAGGGTTTTTATTATTATGCAGAGTCTAAGTACAACAAATCTGGGCACCAAACTGATTAACTCGACAGAGAAATATAAATGGCAACAATACCTCTATCCCAGAGACAGAAAACTGTGACTGATTCACATCCTCAAACGGGATTTACGGAACTCAGCCCCTTTCCGGCCTTTGGAAACCCCAACGTTGCTTTGAAGCCCTCTGCATCAACCTTCTTGGCCTGCGTTGGCCTCTGCGCTGCTCTGGAAGGGCTTGCGTCACCCTAGCTAGGGTTACGCTACCCCTATGCTGCCCTAACTGGGCCTGCGTCAGCCCTCCTAGCCTCTTGTTGCCTCTGCGCTGCACCTGTTAGGCCCTTGGTTGCTCTGCATAGCTGCTGCCTCTGCGCTACCCTGGTATGCTCCTTCTCTGCCCTCATTGTAATCTTGGCCTGGGACTAGACCATCCCCCTCGCCAATACTGCCCCTTGCTGCAGCTGAAACACTTCTGAAATTCTTAGCAAACTATGCCCTAGAATCTCAACTTAGCTTCAGTGCTCTACCAGTGTGTGTGTTCTCCAATTGACCCCAAGTCTTCTTCTTATACTTTTCTCGTTGGAAAACCAACAGCCGTGATCTAATCTCTAATCAACGGCTAAGATTAGAAGCTGCTTGATCTGAGTCACTTAAGTCATTCTCATCACAGTCACTTAAGTCATTCTCATCACATGTTTAATTTAATTGACTTTAATCTTTTAATT
The DNA here is from genome assembly GCA_034641835.2 of Pinus albicaulis. Classification (NCBI taxonomy): domain Eukaryota; kingdom Viridiplantae; phylum Streptophyta; class Pinopsida; order Pinales; family Pinaceae; genus Pinus; species Pinus albicaulis. The sequence continues at coordinate 735,728,600 of CM076581.1, forward strand.
TTCCTAAGTTAGACTTAGGGTCTTTAATTAAAAAGATTAATTAATTAAATATCTCTTAAACCTGATGGAATTTCTTCAAACGCTTTCTGGGTCTTGGAGATCTTTGTACTCTAGTCACTCCACAAAGTTTGGGAGCTAGAGCACATCCGATGCTAACCCAACACCCCAAAATCTCAACAGTTTGCACTTAGGAGATGTGGGTTTTGAGGTCCCACATGAATTTTGGGATTTAGTGGGGGCCCAAACATTAGAAAGGAAGGGAAATATTGCGATTCTAGTGGAGCATAGGGGTCACCCCATGGAGAGTTACGGCCCAGATGTGGAGTACACTCTCATTGGAGCAAAGTTGGTGGGGAAAATCGAACTGGGCCCACATGGGCATTTTGGAGGCTCTTTGATAAAAAGAGTGAGATGCACTCATTTGGGGCATTCATGATCATTTGAGAATTTGTCTTAGACAAGCACGCTTGAGCTGAAGCCAAGTCTGCAAGTGTTGCTCAGCACACGAGTGTTTCCGAGAGGAAATCCCAACCCTTGCTTCGGTGGACTTCGATTGTCAGCCCAAGGAGGGAGTCTCACCTATTCCAATTCGTACCTGCAGCAAAGGTTGCGAGTTTGGGGAAGTTCCAGTAATAGCAGCGCAGTGACTACACAGTCCTTGGAAGAGCCATGCTTGGAGGATTGAGGAGTAAAAGGAGTTAGGGGCTGAAACTTGAGGTGGAGTCTGGGGAAGTGTTGTGGGGGCTTTTCCAGCATTTATAGGTTACATCTGCTACTTGTGGAGGAGGGCCAAGCATTTGGGGGTAAATTTTGGAGCATCAAGACTAAGACAAACCCTTTCTGGGTTTTCTGGGTTATTGAGGAGAGGCCAAGATTAATTTGAAAAAAAATTTATGGGCAGATTTGAGGGGTCAAACAAGGATCCCAACTCAGCCAATAGCTAGAGGAGCTAGGGGAAAATTGGGCCAAAATTCCGAGGTCAACATTTGGCCAATTCCTTCATGGGTTTTTGTGGGTTATTGGTGGAGAACCTGGGGATAATTTCTCAAAAAAATTTGAGCACCCGAGAAGGCCCTAGTAGCATTTCTTTGCAGCCAGCAGCGTATTTTTCGGGCAGTTCAACGCAGTGTCAAGAGAGAGCAACAGCAAATCGGAGAGGGGTTTCACATCTTCCATTTGGGCTTGCTAGCTTGCCTTGTGCAAGCCCAGGTGCACTCTTTCCAGCACCACATTGTACTCTCTTATTTATTAATAAAATGGCTCAGATCAACGCAGTTCATGGAGATTTCTGGTTGTAAATGTGCTATAAATTTTTGTATGTGTTTTGCTATGTTTTGCTTGTTTATCATTGTATATTTCCATTAGGAATATTACAATGGTATCAGAGCATGATTTTGGCCAGTTGTGGTCTAACTCACGCATATGCTCAAGTGCTATCATTGACTAGAATTCCAAAGGCTAAAACACTAGTCCCACATTATTCTCCAAATTGAAATTGTGCCCAAAAATGTCTCAGCAGGAGAAATTTGAAAATGTTACTAGGATCCTTGAGAGACTAGAGGGGTTGCTCAAAGAGTGGGTGTCAGCAAGGGCAACAAGAAGAGAAAGTAGTTGTCGAATTGCAGATGAAGAAAATAAGAGGATTATGATTATTGAACAAAACGCTAGTATCAATACTGCAAAGACAAAGATAGGAGGCGGAGGTAGTGATGAGATGAGAGAGAACATACCCATTAAGGAGGGAGTTCATCCAGATACATTCCAATCAGTTGAGCATGAGGCTAATGGCACGTAGGAGGAGCACAAGGATACACCTGGTGTGACGCAGGAGTCACCTCTATTGGAGTTTCCTTTGGTATCCCCAATAGACAGATTGCAGGAGGCATTTGAGCACACATCCATTGATGAGGCATCCCGGTCTATGACAGAGCTTTAGAACAACAACCACCTACAACTGATTGATGAGCATGTCTTGCATGTTGGTTTGTCTATGGAGGAGCAGTTGGAGGTTCATGTCAAGCCCATGATGGAGGAGGATGTGCAGTCATCCTATGTGCTAGCCATTGACGAGGGGCAGCATAGAGACCACATGTTCGGATTTAAGCACAGTTCGGTTCAAAGGTGCACTGATAGGATCTACAACGTTATCAGCCCACCCTACGCATTGAATTGAGAGAGGCAGAGTTTTCTAAACATGCCAGAGGGGATGACCAGGTTGGAAGCACTATTGGGTCACCTTTGCCCATTGGAGAGAGGGAGACGGAGCTACCTAGCCAAATCTCATGTGTTGACCTGGATAGCGGGATATGACGATCGGAGTTGCACAGGGTGCAACATCTGCATGTCGGGGTTGTTCTATGTGCAGGAGTTTGGGCATTTGATCCATCTCTTGGAGTTGGATGGCAAGAGATTCTAAGTTGGTACCCTGTGGAGTGGGCTATGGGCATGGTGGTGTACCCTGGTGTAGCTCAGCAGGAGCTTCCAAGCACTGGGAATACCAGGATCCCAAACAGACATTGGTGGGACTGCCTATCACTTACCAAGTATGTCGGTTGACTACGACTTGGATGGTAAAATTGACCTAGCAGTTGAGCGTGCACATGCTAGGGGAGTTTCGGTTAGCACCAGTGGCCAACCAATTTATGGACAGACTTCATGGGTTGTCTTGGTACGTTTGTATACGGGGTCATGGCGTGATCAACATACTCTGGCAAGAGCTTGTCGGAGGAGGTGGCATTGGCAAGCCTCCAGACGGTGCCTTATATGGAGTTGGGATTCTTCACCTTTGGGTGGGGCACAGAGATCGCAGACAAGCAGAGCGATGGTGGCATCACTACTGACACATAGGGAGATTCACTTCTCAGATCCCTTAGGGAGGATTTGGAGTGATGATCCATTCAACGGTCGATATAGTGATGCGATGGTGGAGGTGATGATACTTATTGGGGGTGGGCCAACATGTAGAGAAACCGCTCTAGGCCATCACATCCAGGGATGTGTGGGAGCATCTAGCGTTGAGCAGTGGACTACCAGTGGACATGGAGGTGCATGGTGGTGTACCGTAGTGTGTTGGATTGCGTTGTTGAGTAGGAGTGTCTTACATCACATTGAGTGTTGAGATTTTCTGTATTTGGGGTAGCATCAGTTGTGCTCTAGGTCCCAAATTTTGAGGAAGGACTAGAGTTCACCTGATCTACAAGACCCAGAAATGGATTTGGGAAATTTCATCTGGTTTAGGAGATATTAAATTAATTAATTATTTTAATGTATTCCCTAAGTTAAAACTTAGGAAAATAAAATAATTAAAGTGAATTTAATTAAACATGTGATGAAATTGTCTTAAGTCACACGGATCAAGCTTTCTTTTAATCTTAGCCATTGATTAAAGATTTAATCTTGGTCGTTGATTTGTCAACGATAAAAGTATAAAGGAAAGGCTTGGGGTCATTTGTAAGACACACAGAGGCAGAGCACTGAAGTTAAGTTGAGATTCTAGGGCGGGGTTGCTAAGAATTCTCAGAAGTGTTTCAATTGCAGAGAGGGGAATTTAGACCAAGGGGATAAGCTGATCCCGGGGTCTAGAATACACAAGAAGCGGAGAAGAGATCAACAAGGACACCGTAGAGAAAGGCAGCAACGGCAGCAGCAGTGTCTTTCAGGGGCAGCGCTGGGGTTTCTAGGCTTGAATCTCACCGAGTTCTGTAAATCCCGTTTGAGGGTGTGGATCAGTCAGTATTTTTGATCTTCGATCAGCCAAGAGATGCAGATCTAGAATTTTCTTTGTCGGGTTTTCCAGATCTGGAACCCAAAATTGTGTTTTCAAAAATATTCTTAATAATAGAGCCCTCTAGCAGCCAAAGACTAGTTTTCCCACATTGGGTTTTTCCAGGGACAGTTTGTCCAGAAATAACTGTCACTTTGTCCATGTGTGCATGTGCTTATTCTAGATCTGAATTGGTAGAGATCTGTTATGTGTTTTGCTTTGATGTTAACTTGAATTTATTCAGTTGATAACTTGTATAAGTAGGAGAAGCTTAACCGAATTAACAGAAATAATTTCTACATAAGAATTAAGATTCAGAAATTTCTACATAGTATCAGAGCAATTGCAGATCTAGAAGGGTCACCAGTTGAAGAATCTGAAGGATCTAGCTGCAGAAAGCAGCAGAAACGCAAATATGAAGGGATAGTGCAATTTTCAGGAGGAGATTCACGCAGAGGGAAGGGTGGTGTTGTCCAGCGCTGTGTCCTAGCAAGGCCACGCAATTACTGCGCAAAGGCAGCTCAGAAATAACGTTGGTTAGGTCTGAAGCCAGCGAGTGTGATTCAGATCTGAATCTGTCAGATCCAGAAAAAGTCTGCAGAAAAGTTGCAAAAATTCAGAAGAGCTGGTGGGGTTAAACTTCTGAAGTTTTTGGATTTTTAACCTTAGCACAAGTGACAAATTTTGGGAAGAGATCAGCTTCTCAGAGAGTTTCTTGCCAAAGGAAACTTGTAGTTTGGTCAGAAGATCAAAGAAGAAGCTGAATCATAGTTGATTTGGTAGATTTCCAAGGAGGGAAATCAAGTGTCAGAAGGAGCAGAGGGTTCCCAGTTCGGAAAGGACCCTAGATCCAGATCTCTAGCATAGAGAAGAGGAGCTCCGACACATTTTGAGCAGATGGCTCCTCATGGATTGCGTAATCATGATAGGCTAAAGGGCCTCTCAAAGTTTTCAGTGTGGAAAGCAAGGATCCTGATTGTCCTTGAGGCATACGGTCTAAGAGACCATGCAGAGCAAACTCTGGCCACGCCGACAGATGCAGATCTCCTACAGAAGCATAGGGAAGCTGCTAGGCATGCCAAGCGGCTGATAATGGACAGTATCAAGGATCATATTGTGCCACACATAGCTGAGAAGAGGACAACTAATGAGATGTGGAAGACCTTGACTTCCCTGTATGAGGGAAAATCAGTCCAAAGAAAGATGTTGTTGGAGACCCAAATGAGGTCATTCACGATGACCAAGGGAGAAGACATCGAGCATTTCCTCTTCAGATTGCAGTCAATCAGGGATCAGTTGACTGCAACAGGTGCAACCGTAGATGATGCAGTGATAGTCAAGACTACCCTCAATGCAGTCACGGATGAGTGGGAAACCTTTGTCCAAAGTATCTTGGGCAGAGCGGACCTCCCAGATTGGGACAACTTGTGGTAGACCCTGCAGCAAGAAGAACTACGAATGTTCACCAATCTAAGCTGAGATTATAGGGTGGGGTTGCTAAGAATTCTTAGAACTGTTTCAGTTGCAGAGAGGGGAATTTAGACCAAGGGGATGATCTGATCCCGGGGTCTAGAAAACACAAGAAGCAGAGAAGAGATCAGCAAGGACAGCGCGGATAAAGGCAGCAGCAGCAGCAGCAACAACAAACGGCAACAACAACAGCAACGACAGCAGCAGTGTCTTTCAGGGGCAGCGCTGGGGTTTGTAGGCCTAGATTTGGCTGAGTTCTGTAAATCTCATTTGAGGGTGTGGATCAATCAATATTTTTGGTCTTAGATCAGCCAGGAGCTGCAGATCTAGAGTTTTCTCTGTAGGGCTTTCTAGATCTGCAACCCAAAATTGTGTATTCAGAAATATTCTTAATAATAGAGCCCTCCAGCAGCCAGAGACCGGTTTTCCCACATTGGATTTTTCCAGGGACAGTTTGTCCAGAAATAACTGTGTCACTTTGTCTATGTGTGCATGTGCTTCTAGATCTGAATTGGTAGAGATTTGTTACTTGTTTTGCTTTGATGTTAACTTGAATATATTCAGTTGATAACTTGTATAAGTAGGAGAAGCTTAACTGGATTAATAGAAATAATTTCTGCATAAGAATTAAGATTCAGAAATTTCTACATTGAGTACACGCGGGGAGTGACTAGTGCCTTGACACAAACAAAACACAAGACAATGCAAGGTAGTACAGCAGTAGTAGGGGGTATCCAGCAGTGTACAGGGATAGACCGTGGTGTACAATGGCATGTTGAGGAGTACAAGGATGATCGGTGGTATGCAGGGGCGTATGGTGTTGCACAGCAAGGTCTTGAAGTATTGCCTCCAAGGAGACTCGTGGACAGAGACATTGGGCATACCTTTGGGTGTAGTTCACCCAAGATCGACGGGGACACAGATGAGCGATACTTGGGGGTATTTGTGGTGACTCACACACCGGACCCTCTTCTACATCACTTACGGGCACAGTCAATTTGGTTGTCCTTTGGCACTTTGGGCATGAGCAGCGGAGGACGAGGAGCTCACCTGATATATTTGGATGACACTCAGCGCACTAGGGGAGAGACCTCTGAGCAGTGGTATTGGGTCGGTGTGCTAGTTGACAACCACGGGTTGGGGGATGAGGTGATCATCTGCAGAGGTGGCATATCGTTCATCACTGAGCCTACTCGTGGGGAGTTTATCACAAGGGAGACATGTGTGACTCTTTTCTCAAGGCATGTCGGGACCATGCATGAGTAGAGGATACCAGGTACAGCTGAGATAGTTTTCACGGTATGTGTCTGGGCTCCATACGTTGTATTGGCACATTATCGAGACGGCGGATGGCAGAGCCAATGGTGATGGTTGGCAGGAACATGAGGGATATGCATACCTTGAGTCAATTGCGAGTATAAGATACCCATCTATTGGTCGCATTCAAGGGGTAGCTATTTGGCACATGTGGCTTCCAATGGTCATCAGTACTACACATTAGCAAGCATAGGGCAAATTAGCATGCATTAGATTAGCCCATGATATATGGAGCCTATATATTGATTACATGCAGGGACTAAAGATGAGGCATGGATGGATTCCTGTAGTTGTCAAAGCTATGTCACAACAAGTTCGACTATGGGATGTAGGGATTCAATTGATTGATAGATCACTCTATCTCGTGATGGTTGGAGTCATGGCAAAGAGTGATCTAGTTCACCCTTGGTTTGGCACATGGGGGTGCACAGAGGCCTTCATCGTATGGCAAGGCAGGATTTCTCTGTTGTTGCACAAGTTCGGAGTTAGATTTGGATGGGTTTGCTTTGGTGTTGTAGACCACTCTGTATCAATGACCCTGTAGCAGTGCACCTCTTTTTTCGCAAAAGGGATCCATCATGTTCGAGTGCCCGTGCCATTCAAACTTTATCATCAGTCGCCAGTTTTTATGAATATGTCAACCCATTCTGCATATGTAAAGTGTAAATAATCTCAATATGACCGCGTCTGTATGTAACATCCTAGGTAAACATATGGTTTTGGTGACGATCTCCATTCTAGGAGGTTTTTTGTCTCACTGATTCACCTATGTCTCTAGACACAAATGATCGACAGAGTTTTTCCCTCCACTCTTACCCTAAAGCTAGAGTGGATTTTGTCGCCAAGATCTTAGGCGAGTCCTATTGTTTTAGATCGAGTCTATGTAAAAGTGATTTAATCCTAGCTAATTGTCACTTAGTCTACTGGATTGTATTTTGTGTCGCTAAAATGGGTATTTTTTTAGGGTTTATAATGAACGGGTTTTCCCCCTTCATGTATTAAAATGTAAAATCTTGATGTAAAAAATATTTAGTGCATGGTCCCTCATAATTAGACACCATGGCTAAATTATTTGAGGGTTGGAAAAATTATTAATCCCCTCATGAGTCAATTAATTAAATTTTCTAGCAAAAATAAATTAAAATTATAAGTTAGAAATTTAATTAATTTTATGTCCTAGAAAAAATTAATTCTACAGATTAAAAAATTCATGGGTCTTAAAAAAATAAATTTTTAAAGGACCTGGGCCAAGAGAATATTGAAAATTTTAAGAAATCTTGGACCCTTGGACCTTGGTAGTTAAGTCAAAGTCAATTTTTTGAGGTAATTAACTCAAAATTTAAAATTTTTATTTTTGAGTTAATTAAAAAGGAATTAAATGAAAATTTTGAAATTCCTTAAAAAATAAATAATTTCGACGAACGAGATTAAAAGATAATCAAATCTTTTTCAACGGTTGAGATTACTTTGATGGGCATCAAGCGAACTAGCCATTGGAGAATTTATCTATAGACTAGAGGTTGGTGTCAGTCTATTTTTTCATTCGATCTTTGAATCGTGTACTAAGCTCTCTTGTATATTTTCTGGAATTAATGCAAAAAGTCTTTGGGGTTTCAACTTGCAATGGTATTCCTCTTCATGAATTTATGCTAACATTGTTTTAATTTCTGCAAATATTATTTGAAAATCGCAAATCAATAGCTCTCTTAGAATAATCTGAATACATGTATCTTATTCAATTTGTTGGATCTAGGGTAACATTTTTAATTTTGCTTGAATTAGCAAATATCTCTATTTATTCAGAATTTTGTTGTTAATCTATTTCTCTACTTGGTTTGATGGTTGATCTAGTGTTTGCAGAAAATCTCTAAAGTTTTCATTGAGCGTTTAGGGATAGTCCTCGGTTGGACTGGCCAACTCTCAGCGTATATTTGCGGAAGAGCCTACCTCATACTAACTTCAAGATTTATCTAAAGATTAAATTTTTATGCATGAAGTTTTTGGGCTAGTACCTCTCTAAGAAACCAAAACCTTTTAAATATTTTGTGCTAAGTAGTCAGATCTGGCTAGCAGGAGCCTGAAATCTTCAGATCTGAGAGCGGAGTCAGACTCATACTCCTTAGATCTGATAGATTTGTAGATTATTTGTATAAATTTGTATGTATTGTATACATATGAGTTTTGTGTAAATATTTTAGATATATTTTTTCTCGCTCGGGATTGCGGTTTTATTTTCAGATTTTTGTATATGTATTTGGTTTCTAGGTTTTTTGTTTCTGGTTTGTTCAAGTGTGGATCTGAGGGTTTTCCAAAGAAAACTCCAAGATCTAGGTCCTGGAGGGCAAGATCTTGTCTCAGAATACATTATATTGCAAGAAGAATTTTCAGACAAGATCATTTCATCAAAATTCATTTTCAGATCTTGAATTTCTCATAAAAATCCTGAAGTGATTTTTTGGAGTGAAAATTTTAAGATATTTATCGAAATTTTTTGACCCTCTCAGTTTCCTCGCTACCTACTCGAGCCTAGCTCCTCTTCAACGGAATTTCCTTCCATTTACACTGCCTGTAGCAGCATTTTTCTTGTTGCTCGTTCCTCTCCATCTCCTTTCCCCATGTAGCCTCTTTTCTTGTGTTGTCTCGCGCGTACAGGAGCGCCCGCGCCCCCCCCCCCTTGAACCTGCTCCCGAATCACGCTCCTGAAATCGCTCCCACAGGGGAGCAAACCAAGGAGTGAAATTTTCACTCCCCAACATTTTTTGCAATTTTCTTTTTGCAAAAAAATTCCAAATGTAATTTTTTTCAAAGAAACCGTAATTTTGGAGTGGGGCAACCTAACGATCAAGCCTATGGCCCTAGTATTGATATGTGATTCATAGTAATGTTAAATTCTTACAGTAAAAGTGTCATTCTCCTTAATCTTCATTTTCATCCTTTTACTCAAAGTTTTAACATTACCATGAAATGACTCAGGATGTTTGAGAGTGGCTTCTACCTCATTGGATTTCATATGGAGAAAATAGAATTTTAGATCTCATTCAAAATCCAGCAGACTTAATAGTTTTTCAGGATTTCAAGATTGGGGGATTGCAATGTTTCCATTGGATTTTGTCATTTATTAGGGTATGGAACTCGTATTTAATCAAGAGCACCAATCCCTCTATGTACCTTGATGTTAGTGACATTGGTTGTCAAACTCCTCTATCATGACCCTACTAAAAATGTACCCATCACTCCAACAAAATCTTGACTTGACATTCTACGTTTTTTCTATCTTATGTTAATGCTTAGAGGGTGATATTAATGACAAAGATCCCTATACAGATCCAGAGGTAATGACAAAGATACCGTTGGATATTAATGCTTAGAGGGTGATATTAATGACAAAGATCCTAATTTTCCAACAAGGCTAAAAAATTAGACATTTCTCGCGGCAGCAAGAGGCCCAAGCATAAGCTATAGATAATAGATTTACTTGTCTTTTCTAGTTTCCAATAGTTTTTATAATTGTTGACTATTTCATATTTATTATGATATTTTTTGTAAACAATATATGACAATTTATGTTTGAAGTATGAAGTTGGCAATTATAACTCATGGGTAATGAATTATGAATATGATGCTTCGTGAAAGTTGAAAGTTGTTTCATTTCATTTCATTTTATAACATTACATTTCATGTTAGATATTCTTTGTTGTAATGGTTACACTTAGCTTACAAGTACAACTTTGGTGATCAATGATGATAAATGTTATATAATGAATTTTGAAAGTTGAAATTTTAAGATTGATGAATCATGAGACTTTATATGTTGTATGTTACTAACTTGTGGATGTGGTTGATGAAGATTAGAACTTCTAGATGATTGATGTCATATGGTTCAATCTATGTTTTTATGCCTTTTTATATCATTCTATATGCTTTTGTTGACATATATGCATCAAAATATATATATATATATATATATATATTCGCTCCCGAACCGAGAGCTTCTAAAAATGTCGCTCCCACTCTTGCTCCTCGTTTTTGCTCCCTCTCCCAAGTAACCTTGGTCTACGTGCTCCCTCCATTTGCTAACTCACTGCCCTATCCACTACCATTCCCATCTCTCCCTCGTCCTGCTCTACGTGAGCTCCAGCTCCCTCGCGTGGCTCTTCCCCTCTCTCTATTGCGTACCTTTCTCCTTGTGTTTTCCTAAGCAGGCTCCTTCTCGACCTGCGCTCTAAACCCCCACATTCTCTCCTCTTTTCCTCACGCTGCATCCCTCGTTCCCTCTTCCTCGCAGTTCCTCGAACTCCAGCTATTCTTTCTCCCATGCAACTCCATTGCTGCGTTACCCTGCCTGCATTTCCTCTCTACTTTGTGGTTTCATCTCAGCCCTCGAGCTTTCTCATTGCAGCCTCCACTTCCCTAGCCTGCTCCCGCTTCTCTTCCTTCTGCATCCTTCATCCCTACGTGATCCTTTCTTCCGCTGTGTGCTTTCTTCCCTATCAACTTTTCCTAACCTCTAAACCTAATCTCCAAGCTTGTCTTTCATATCTTTTGATTTATTGTTAGTGGCTAAGTCACCTAACACAGGGACACGGGACACGAAGGACACGAGGATTCAAGTGTCAGACACAGGGACGGTGAACCTCCAGAACAGGACACGTCCGAACACGTTATATATATATTAAAAATTATATATTTTGTACACAATTTCATTGATTCAAACATAGATCTTCATCTAGATGTAAGTTTTACAAAGACACAAGTAACATTATGCATACAAATACAATTGTGACATATTCATCAATGATCCAATAGGAGAAAGACAAGATACTGTAGTTTTTTCATTAAGTCATCAAAATCAAAATGTGTTACATAGGTAGTACAATGCCAATGGCAAATAGAAATAGCAAATACACAAATACAAGCCTCAAGGCAGTAGGTAGCTCATGAGTCATCAAAATCAACAATTGTACTCATCATCATGGTCACCACTACTCTCCTCTGTTGCATCCTCCTCCTATGTATCCAATATCATCTCTACATCTGCTGTTGTGGAGGATGACCCCTCTAAAGTATCACCATCATCAAATGTGACAGGCTCTAGCACTGGCTCATTGAGATCCAACTTGGCCAATGCCAACTCAACATTGTTGTCCAAACCCATATCATCAAGAAAGACATCCCACATCTTTGTATTTCCCTTCAACCACTCATCCCTCTACCTGTAAATAAGAAGAATGTTTGTGTGCACATACACCATTGTCTCTGCCCTTGACTGCTCAAGCCTTCTCTTCTTGACATTATACAAATTGCCATATGTGCTCCAATCCCTCTCGCAACAAGAGGATGAAGTCACTTGAGAGAGGAGCCTCATGGCTAACTGTTGTAGAGGAGGGCTTCTTGCCCCATGAGTTGCCCACCAAGAATAGGGATTCTTAGCCCCCTGTCTCTAATCACATCATATCCTGCAAATCGACCAGTGCTAGTGGAAAAATCTGCAAAGGCATCCTCCACCTCATCAAGGGATGCTCTATCCTGAAAATTTTGTCTCAATTCATCTTTCCTCCCCTGTGAGATTTCACCATCCACATGAGGGAACTGCGGGTAGGTCCACCATTCAGCCACTCATGGCTGTAGTATTTTGGGTTCAAGGAATGAGCCAAACAATGTAAAGGTGTGCAATTCTTGTCCCATATGTTGACAAGAATATCTTGTATGGTGGTGAAGAAGGCCTCTGGTGATGTCTCATACTCGGGGCACTCACTCTGTAAAATAATGCTCCTCGCAAACTCAATCATGGAATTATCCCTCATAAACCTCTCCTAGGATGGGTTGGTCTATATCTGCAAATTGAAGCAAAGAAATGGTAGGGTCCATGATGACGAATAAGTAGATCTACCCTCTCCCACCAGGCATCATATAACACTATGTCCTTCACTCTTTTTGAGGTTGTTTGATCTGTCTTTCTCCAAAAAGACCAAAACTTTGAAATAACCATGGCCCCAAGAGCGGTCTCGACCTCCCTCAACCTCTTCAACATGATGAATGTGATGATTTGGGGGAGCATCAGATGTGCTCTAAGTCTCAAACTTTGTGGAGAGGCTTAGACACATGTATTCCAGATAACCCAGAAATTGTTTGGGGAAATTCCACCCGGATTGTATTTTATTAAGAAAATAATTATTTTAAAGTGACCCTAAGTCTAAACTTAGGAAAATAAAATGATTAAAGTGAATTAATAGAATATGGCTGTGAATGTTCTAAAAAAACCAGATTAAGTCAAAATGTAATCTTAGTCGTTGATTGGAGATCTAATCTCGGTCGTTGAAGTCACAACGAGAAGACTATAAAGAAGGCTTGAAGGTCATTTGGAAAGACACATGAGATCAAGAGATCAAAATTTTTGAAGGAGCGGTGCTCAGAGGAAAACTTTGATCGAGAGATTCTCACGCAGTTGAGGGGCAAAGACAGTTTTTGGTCGGAGGATCTTCTCCGCGGCCAAGAATACTCAGCAAAGAAGCAGAGAAAGACGCAGAGGAGGCGACGCAGTGCCCAGAGAGGGTGACACAGCACCCAAAAAGGGTGACACGGGGCCACGAAGGCCACATGCAAAGGCAGCACAGCATCTGTGAAAATTCCTAGATCTAACAATCTCAGGAATCCTACTGCAACCAACTGAATCTACTTCGCCTACTTTGTAAATTACATTACAAAATTATTTCAGATTACTTCTTGAAACATTGAAATAAATTACTGAAGCAACCTACACTTAATTAAATATGATTCTGAAACAAGGAAACTGAGAAAAGAAAAACAATCAAATAGAATACATTTATTTTGGACGAAAGTCCCTAGAAAAACCCAATGTGGAAAAACCGGTGAAGCAGATCTGAGGGTTTGATTTTATTAAGCAGTAGCAAATTCTAAATACATCTCTGAATACCACAAAGGTTATTAAGTTACAGAGAGAGAAATATCGGCAGAAAGATTGTGAGTTTTACCTCACACAATCACTGGAAAATCCTCCAAACACTGGATGAGATGCCCCTGGAGGTCCCTGCGTTGCCTCTACACAATGACTGCATAGCCACTGCGTCTCCTCCTCTTGGCATTGCATCACCCCAGCAATAGATCGATCTAACTCATCTCATATCTCAGCCTCTCGGTCTCACACCCCAGCTCCCAGCTTCTGAAACTGATCCAATAGCAAAATCTCGGAAACCCTCTCAGCCTTTGCGTAGCCTCTGCATAGCCCTGCGTCGCTCTGCGCTGGCTATGTTGGATGTCTCTCTCCCTCTCTCTGCTGATGATTCTCCGGCTGATAAAATCTCTCTCCAGAAGTTATCCCTGCCCCTCACTGCGTTGGAATCACTTAAATCGAATTCTTGCTCTGACTGAAAAATCAATCACTAGATTCACTCCGCGTGTCTTTCCAAATGACCCTCAAGTCTTCCTTTATAGTCTTCTCGTTGAGACATCAACTACTGAGATTAGATCTCTAATCAAAGGCTAAGATTACATTTAGACTTGATCTTCGCTTTTTCTAGAACATTCACACTCTATTTTATTAATACCCTTTAATTATTTCATTTCACTAAGTTTAGATTTAGGGTCCCCATTAGAATAATTAATTTTTTCAATAAAACACATTCTGTGTGGAATTTTCACAAACGATTTTTGGGTTCTTTGGAATACATGTGCCTAAGCCTCTCCACCAATTTTGAGACTTAGAGCAATTCCAATGCTACCAAAAATCAACATTCCTTAGCAGAGTTCCAAGATTTTGCTGGGAGATCGGGATTATGAGTCGGGAAGGCTAGAATCAAGTTTCCTAGAGCAGATTGATCTAGCAGAGGAGGTGACGCAATCCTTCAGAGGTCCCCACGCAGGCCTACGTAATTACTGCGCAGAGGCAGCACAGAGGGTGCTGGGGTTTCGTCAGTTCAGCGACGAATCAGTCAGAACTTGCAGAGTGAGGTAATCTCACAATTTTTCTTTTGTCGAGTGATATTCTCTGTACTAGACTGCCAAAAAGGCATCCAGAGATTGTATTCAGATATAACTATTGCTTAATAATAAAACCCTCAGATCTGTTGCAGTGATTTTCCCGTATTGGGTTTTTACGAGGACATTTGTCCAAAAACAACGGTGTCCTCCGTGATATTCTTTTCTTTTGCTCAGTTTCTTGTTTCCGCGCATTAATTAATTAAGTGAAGGTTGCAGTAGTAATTGCTTCAGTATTTTCAGTAGAACACTATAAATAACTTGTTCATTTTAATAACAAGTAGGAGAAGTAACTTCAGTTGGCTACAGTTGGATTCCAAACTTGGAATTTTCACATGGTATCAGAGCTTGTTGAGCATTGCAGGTGAAACAAGAAGAGCAAATCCAACGCTAAGCAGGAGGCCGAATAGCTACAGAAAGCAGTAGTTCAAATCCCCAGAGGGATTACACAGTCCAGACCAAGAGGGTTAAATTTCGAGGAAAGTCTCTCTCTAAGTGAGTCGACAGAGACGAAGGGCTTCCAAATTGAGATTTTGTCGAGCCAGAGGGAGCAGCGCAGCGCTGGTGGGACGTAGGTTTTCTGCAGGCAATTTGCTGGGTAGAAAGACGTCAGAAGAGAGAGAAGAAGCACAGTGAGGGAATTTTCTTCCTCGGGGAATTCCTATCCATGGGATTCTATTTTTCGAGATCTGAGCAGCAGATACGGGTGGCATATCTACAATCTCCAGCAAGGAGTGCGTAAGCCAGTCCAGTGTTGTGCAGAGGAGAAAGAGAGGGTGAAGATTCGACATTTTCTTTTTGGAAGATATGGCAGCTCACGAGCTTCGAGATCAGGACCAGTTGGAGGGAGCCTCCAACTATGTAATTTGGAAGGCAAGAATTACATGCCTCTTAGATGAATACAATCTCAAGCTTTTCGTGATGAGTACGGTAGCTGTCCCTGTAGATCCAAGTCTGCTGAAGAAGTACAAGGTTGATATGGCGAAGGCTAAAAGGTTGCTCCTTGATGGAGTCAAAGATCACAGTGTCCCACATAGCCGGCAAGGACACTGCTAGGCAGATGTGGGAAGCCTTAATAGCGCTATATGAAGGATCTTCTAAGCAGCGGAAGATGTACTTAGAGCAGAAACTGAGGATGATTCAGATGCAAAAGGGGGTGTGTATTGTTCCGTTCCTATCTAGGCTTCAGAAAACTCATGATCAGCTAGCAGCCATGTGGGGTCCACCCCTTCTCCTACAACAATGGTGACACTGGCCCTTAACGCAGTCACAAAAGAATGGCAGGTTTTTGTTCAGAGTATCCTGGGCAAAGCAACCTTGTCGGGCGGGGAAGAGATGTGGGCTGCTCTTCAGCAAGAAGAGCTAAGGAGGGACGTAGTCAAGTGAAAACTTGACTGCAGCAGTGGCAGTGGGTCGAAGACGAAGGAGGAGGAAAATGCATCCCTTGTGAAAATTTCTGAATATTACTTATGCAGAAACCCTACTGTTAAATCTAGTTATACTTCTCCTCCTTAATCAAGTTATTAATCTGAAATTTCAGCATTAACATCGAAGTAAACACATTAACAGTCTTCACAGATACAGATCTAAACTGAATACATGCACATAGACAAAGTGACACACAATATTTTCTGGACAACTATCCCCGAAAAAACCCAATGCGGGAAAACTGGTCTTCTGGTTGCTGGACGGTTTTTATTATTAAGTAGATTCTAAGTACAACAAATCTCGGCACCTTACTGGTTAACCCGACAGAAATATAATAACTGCAACAATACCTTTGTTCTAGAGACGGAGAAACTGACTAATTCACACCCTCATACGGGATTTACAGAACTCAACCTTTTTTGTCTTCAAAAACCCCAACACTGCTCTAAAGCCCTCTGCGTCAGCGCTACTAGCCTTCTGGTGGCCCTGCCCTGCTCAAGAGAGGCCTGCATAACCCTAGACTGGGTGATGCAGTCCCTATGCTGCCTCTGCTTGGCCTGCGTAAGCCCTGATGGCCTCCTACTGCCTCTGCGCTGCCCTTTATGGGCCTGCATAGCACTTAATCCCTTTGCGCTGCGTAACTACTGCGTAGTTGATGCCCCCTCTGCGCTGCTTTGACTGTTGCTTCTCTACCTCTTGCTGACTCTTAGCTCTGGGATCAAATCATCCCCTTAGCCAATACTACCCCTCGCTGCAACTAAAACACTTCTGGAAATTCTTAGCAAACCACGCCGTAGAATTCCAGCTTAGTCTCAGTGCTTTTCCTCCGTATGTGTATTCTCCAACTGACCCTAAGCCTTTCTTTTATACTTTTCTCGTTGGGAAACCAACGACCGCGATCAAATCTTGATTCAACGGCTAAGATTAAAAGAAAGCTTGATTCGTGTGATTTCAGTCATTTCCATCACATGTTTAAATTAATTACCTTTAATATTTTAATTTTCCTAAGTTAGACTTAGGGTCCTTAATTAAAAATATTAATTAATTAATTTTCTCTTAAACCGGATGGAATTTCTCAAATCCCTTTCTGGATCTTGGAGATCTCATGTACTCTAGTCCCTCCACAAAGTTTGGAAGATAGAGCACATCCGAAGCTACCCCAACACTCAAAATCTCAACATCCCTTGCATTCAAGGGGTAACAGGAGCAGCGAAGACGAAAGAAGGATGTCTCGAAGATAAAATGCTTCAGGTGTGGTGAACTTGGTCACTACGCAACGCAATGTCCTTTGAAGGAAAAGGACAAGGCCGAGAATCATGATCCGAAGGTTGCGTCTGCAAAGATCGAGGAGGATGAGTATGCCATGAGTGCCCATGCATCTCAAGGAGGGAAATGGGGCGACATTGCACTGTAAGTTCGCAAGAACTTTAGTTGGGCAGGATCCTTGAGGAGTCCACCTCTTATAGATCATGACCTTGCTATGGGTGCCCAAGATCAGTAGTAGCAGGCTGGAGAACTTTCAGTGGTGCAAAGGAGTGTTGGAGCAACAAATGCGGTACCGAGATCCCTAAATCTGAGCAGCGCAATGCAGAGTGACGCAGTGCAGAAGTAGCAACAACGTAGTGGTTCAGAGGGACAGTGTGGGACTAGTAGCAGTCAGTGTTTCAGCATTGAGATGCATCCTGAACTCTTGTTCAGATTTTTGGATGTTTTGTTGCTTCTCTCAGCAACTCAGTTGTAGTGCAGAGTTAGCGGTGGCAGTGCTAGCAGTAGATGCAGCATTTGAGAGGGAGTTGCAGTATGGATGCAGTGTTGATCGTGGCAGTGTCATCAACAGTACAGTTGCAGCAACAGCGCAGTAGTTGGTGGACCAAGGTTACTTGGAAGCAGGAGCGGGAGCGAAGCGCGGAGCGCCATTTTTAAAAGTTTCCGGGTCCGGAGCGTTTTCGGGAGCGTTTATATATATATATATATATATATATTAATATTTTTTATATTTTTTATATTTTGATGCATATATGTCAACAAAAACATGTAGAATGATGAATTAGACATAAAAAACATAAAAACATAGATTGAATCATATAACATCAATCATCTAGAAGTTATAATCTTCATCAACCACGCCCACGAGTTGGAAGCATACAACATATTGACTCTTGAGTCTCGCAAATCATCAATCTGAAGGTTTCAAACTTTCAAAATTCAATATGTAACATTTATCATCATTGATAATTTGATATATAACATTTATCATCATTGATTTCAAATTTCAATATCTAACATTTATCATCATTGATTCATTGATTTCAAAATTCAATATACATTTATCATCATTGATATATAACATTTATCATCATTGATTCATTGATTTCAAAATTCAATATATAACATTTATCATCATTGATATTATATAACATTTATCATCATTGATTCATTGATCACCATACAAATTTCATGAAGCATCATATTCATAATTCATAATGACTTGTAAACAATAAACTTATAAATGCCAACTTCAAAGTTTCACCTTTCAAATTCAAACTTCAAACTTAAATTGTCATTAAATATATGAAATCAGAAAGAGTCAAGTTTCAACTGTTCAACTGTCAACAACAAATAGAAAATAGTAAACAACAAATATATTTTATCTGGCTGGCCCCTTGCCATGCCCACGAGAAATGTCTAATTTTTGTGAGCCACGAGGAAATGTTGGTCTTCTAGTACTCTCAGGAGTACCACGACCACGACCAGAAGGTGGAGGCTGGATCTGCAAAGGAACAACAATGTGATATCGAGGAGTGGCACTGGCACTGGCACCCGCACTGCTACCAGTAGATGGTGGGACTGGCCCTGTGTGTGGCGGTGCTGCTGATGCTTCATCATCATCCCTATAAAGTTCTGCTTCCAATTCTTCCAGATGTAACGTGTCGTCCTCCAAATTATCATCCTCTAGGTTGTTGTCCCAGACTCTGTATGATTGATCCTCATTTGCCCGATCACAGTAATGGCTCAACAACCTCAAGTTATAATGCACATAAACCCAGCTTTCAGCTCGGTTTTCATTCAGCCTGTTTCTTCTCACATTGTGTATAAAGCTGTAGGTGCTCCAACACCTCTCTGTAGAAGAAGTGTTCACAACCCGTGAGAGAACTTTTTTAGCCAACTTTGGCAAAAGTCCCATGCCGCCATATGCTTCCCACCATGTGAGAGCATCAAATTTGTCCCTGTCTTCCATTGCATGGAAAGAACCAAAGTTAGCAGTGCAACTGAAGTATTTGCCTAATTCAAGGCGCAATCTAGCACAATCTTCCCTGTCAGGTACCAATTTGTCCAATGCCTTCATGTACCCCTCTTGTACCTCTGAATCTGTGTGAGGTTTCACCCTAACCCCACCTCCAGGTGCATGTTGGCCCAACCAAGATGGAGAGTAATATTTTGGCGTAAGGATATATGCCAAAGCATGTAGTGGAACATTGAGTTTATTCCACCGTGCACACACATAGTCATGAATCATAGCATACAAGTTGGGATCATTATCCTTAACAATATCTTTTATTTGCCTCAACATGCTATCCATCTGCTCATAAACCTCTCCAATCATTGGTTTATCAGTATCTGCAAAGCGAATCATGTTATAAATGGGCTTGGTAAAACTCACAATTTCCCTCATACGTGCCCAAAACAAATGGTCAAGGGCGGTCTCCTCCACATGTTCGAAACTTTGCCTGTCAACTATTGTTGCCGCCCTGTCCTTTAATAGCTGCCAGTGTGGGCTTGATACCATTGCAGCCAATGACTCTCTTACCTTCAAAAGGCGCCTGAAGGTGAGGTAATAGCTAGCAAATCTAGTTTTTGTTATTTTCAACAACTCCAATTTGGAGTGAGTACGGAAAAGCCCATGGGTATTGCTATGATTTGTAATAAATTTGATCATTTTTTTACCTCTCTTGTACAAATCACCAAGCCATTTGAATTGAGGTTGTTTGTTTTTTATGATATCATGCATCAAAAGGTTCATTGTGTGAACCAAACACCCAAACCAAAAAATGTTGGGGTATCTATCCTCAATAATTGCTCCTGCTGCCTTACAGTTAGCAGCATTATCAGTGATGACCTGTATGACATTGTATGGCCCAGTCTTTTCAATTATATCAAGTAATGGTTCTGCAATGTTAATGCCGGTTTTGAATTTATCTGAATAATCATAAGCTGCCAGGAAGACTGCACCACTAACTGACACAGCCAAAACATTTATCAATGGTTTTCCTTTTACTTTGGTCCATCCATCAGAGACAATGGACAGCCCATGCTCATTCCATGAACTTGTCACTAGCCAAAGAATTGTTTATTTTAGCTCCTTCATGATCAAGACCCACGGTTCTGGCCTTGTCATACCTAGGGCTTTTGTATCCTTTGGGGGCATCATTAATGGCAGAAACCATTTCATGCCAATAAGGTGAGCGAAGAACATTGAATGGCACCCCACATGCATATAGAAACTGGTAAACTTTTGAATCCACATCATTCCTACACCCTTCGCCCAGGAAATCGGATATGGTTCTACGCCTTAATCCAGGTGTGCCACTGCCTCCAAAACCACTGGCATGGGTGGAAGTTGAACCTGTTTGTCCATGACGTGTTGGGCCTGAATAAGAATCAATGAAACCCCTAGATCTTTTAGATGATCTCTGTAGGGCAACCTCCTCTTCCTTCCTATATTTCTCTCTCTGTGTTGCTGGCACATTAGTACAAATTTTGATTCCAATATTTTTAGTTCCATCCCCTGGCATTATCCCACAAAGGTGCCTTCTTGCACGGGTGTATGAACCATGGTATTGTTTATTGCAATGGGGGCAAATAAATTTAGTGGTTCCACCACCTTTCCCTCCTTCCATTTTCTGAACATATTTCCACAAAGGAGTTTGGTCTTGTTTAGTTGGGGAATCTATGTTCTCAGGTTCTTCACTCCCCACTTCCTCCTCAGCATAATCCTCCTCCTCTTCAGGATTTTCTTCAGATCCACCATAACCCTCCTCTTCATCCTCCTCTTCTCTGATTTGCCTCTTTCTTTTAGCACTCTCCAACACCATTATCACAAAGAAAGGAACCAACATGAGGAAAATCCCTAGCCATATAGCCATGATGGAAACAAGTTTCAAGTTTCTAGCCTGCAAAACAAATGGAAAAATGCCAAATGGGAATAGGAAATGCAACATAGGAAAAAAACTATTCATTTTTTAAGTTTTAAATCCAATAAAATGCAACATTCAAGAAAAATTCAAGTTTTCATTTTTAAACAATTTAACAATCTACAAATTCATCCTAGAAAATACTAAATTGGATTAGAAAGCCTACATCTTTCTTGCAATTCTCCTGTCAGCCTTGCTCCTTGCTCTCCTGTCAGCCTTGCGCTCTCCTTGCTCTCCTTCTTGCTCTCTCTCTCAACTCAACAAACAATAAAATGTAAAATGAAACCCCCCCCCCCATTATAAAAAAATCGATTTTTCACTGTAATATTCCTAATTAGCGACAGCTAATTGGAATATTCGACTTTGTATTGTTTTTCCATATGTGGTTTGTAGATAAATAAAAAAGTGAGTAAAAGGGGGTCTAACTCACTTTAGTGGAATAAAACACCTTCCTAGTAGCACAACGTTGTGACTTAAGGGGGGAGCCAAGGGGGGCCACACACCACGTGGAGGAGAGAGAGACCATGTTGGTTTTGGAGGGAAACCAATGCTATAAAAGGTGGAGGAGCCTCCTCATTTGGGGCATTATTGTTGTTGATGATATTTGAGCTAGACTTTTGTCTTCATGAGCACGCTGGCTGTTTAGCCTGTCTGCAGCACTGTTTAGTGCGTTGAGTGTCTCCGGTCAGAGATCTCACCCTTAGCCCCGGGGGACTTCGAGTGCCTGCTCGGGTAAGGTCATTTATTCAGTCTTTAGCGGGAGGTTTGGTTGGTTGTTTGGTTGAGGAGCTGGGCTTCTCTTGTGACTGCGCAGTCCCTGGGAGAGAGGACGCAGTTCTACTTGGAGGTGTTCCGTTGCGGGGTTTTTGCAGGAGTTTCAGTTGATATCCGGAGTGGAGGATCAGTCTTTTCCAGTAGGAGGTTTCCCGAGGAGTTTGTGGCACTGTTTCAGCGATTATCATTTGGCATCTGCGCTGAGCCTTGGAGGGCAGCGTAATTCCTTGAGGAGGGACTTTTTGGTGATTTTCGGAGGCTGACCATTTTTTATATGGTTTCTGGGTTTTGTCCGGGTTGGTGAGTACAGGTGGTCCGCAAATTTTCAGCTCATTCCGGCAAGGGGATCAGCCCCTAGTTTCAGTTCATTCCAACAGCAGCAGTTTACGGCAGTTTCCTAGCAGCTGGGACGCAGTTTCTTGTGGCAGCCATTTCCTATCTGTCTGAGAGAGTTCTTCACTTGCCTTGAGCAAGAATAGGTGCTATCATTCTGATTATCCATTGTATTTCATTATATTCTCAGATTAATAAAATGGCTTAGCATTCCTAGCATTTTTTATGTGTATTTGCTTTATGTTCTATTTCTGGCATTTTCCATATTGTCGTATGCTTGTATTGCTGTCTATTTCCCTTCCGGGATATTACAGTGGTAAAAGTACTCTCCAGGAGTACATCGATGGAGCTTGCAGCATATCTTGCCCATTTTGGCCCATTATAGAGAGAGGGGTTTCCTTCTACAGGCAACTCTCATTGGCAGACAGGGCAGAGCAGTGGGAGTTGATTACGGGTTGGCGGCAACACTTCAGGCGTGTTCCATATGTCATTGTTATTGCTACATCGGATTCTTCTTCCAGGATGGACTGGCGGGAGATCATGAGTTGGTACCCTCTAGATGGTACGGTATTCTTCGTAGGGAGCACAGTCGAGCAGGGGCCCTTGGACATAACAAAGGTTATAGATTCCAGCTGGCAGGGCGGCACAAGACATCGTTTCTTTAGCACTCCATCCCGATTTCAAGAGAGCAAGATCAGCATGGGATTGAGTCACAACTTGGATTGGAGAGAGGTGATGAGTTGGTATGCAGTTGGAGGGGTAGCATATGCAGCTACAGGTACAGCGCAGCAGGAGCCCGGGAGCATTGATGCTTGTTGGTGGTCTTCACCTCTTAGAGCATTGGTCATAGCTAGAGGCAGTGCACAGTCTGAGCCATGGGACTTGTGCGATTATTGGCCACGGTGGCGATGGGATCCGGGAGGATTATTGGTTGGCTGGTACTGTGAGAGGTCACTTTGGGATCCTGGCATTGAGATATCCCTTCGTATCAGGGTGATGCCGAGGTCAGAGATGTTTCAGTGGGACCCAGGCACATTTTGCAGTATCGGTAGGGAGCATCAGCTAGAGAGGAGGCTTGTTCAAGCGTTGCTTGAGGACAAGCAAATTTTGCCGGATGAGGATGCCACTTGGGAGAGCGAGCAGATTTTGCAGCATCCATCACTTCAGTTGCTTGAGGGCAAGCAACATTTTGCCGAGGGGGACTGTAATATTCCTAATTAGCGACAGCTAATTGGAATATTCGACTTTGTATTGTTTTGCCATATGTGGTTTGTAGATAAATAAAAGAGTGAATAAAAGGGGTTCTAACTCACTTTAGTGGAATAAAACACCTTCCTAGTAGCACAACGTTGTAACTTAAGGGGGGAGCCAAGGGGGGCCACACACCACGTGGAGGAGAGAGAGACTACGTTGGTTTTGGAGGGAAACCAATGCAATAAAAGGTGGAGGAGCCTCCTCATTTGGGGCATTCTTGTTGTTGATGATATTGGAGCTAGACATTTTGTCTTCTTGAGCACGCTAGCTGTTTAGCCTGTCTGCAGCACTGTTTAGTGCGTTGAGTGCCTCCGGTCGGAGATCTCGCCCTTAGCCCCGGGGGACTTCGAGTGCCTGCTCGGGCAAGGTTTTTCCTTCAGTCTTTAGCGGGAGATTTGGTTGGTTGTTTGGCTGAGGAGCTGGCCTTCTCTTGTGACTGCGCAGTCTTTGGGAGAGAGGACGCAGTTCTAGTTGGAGGTGTTCCGTTGCGGGGTTTTCTGCAGGAGTTTTAGTTGATATCCGGTGTGGAGGATCAGTCTTTGCCAGGAGGAGGTTTCCCGAGGAGTTTGTGCACTATTACAAACGACACCATTTGGCATCTCGCGCCGAGACCCGTGTGGGCAGCTGGGGACTCTCGACGAGGGTTTTTGTGTGGTGTTTTTGAGGCCGACCATTTTTTATATGGTTTCGGTTTTGCCTGGGTGAGTACAGGTGATCCGTGCATTTTCAGTCATTCCGACAAGGGGATCACTCTAGTTTCGCTCTCATTCCACAGTATGGCCATTTAGCTTTAGTACCGACGGCAGCTTTCGTCATTTCCTATCTCACCGAGAGAGTTCTTCACTTGCCTTGAGCAAGAATAGGAAGTATCATTCCATTATCCATTGTATTTCATTATATTCTCAGATTAATAAAATGGCTTAGCATTCCCGGCATTTTTTATGTGTATTTGCTTTATGTTCTATTTCTGGCATTTTCCATATTGTCGTATGCTTGTATTGCTGTCTATTTCCCTTCCGGGATATTACATTCACTTAAAAAAATTTGCGCTCGGCGGGAAGCGTTTTTTGTTCCGGGGAGCGTTCGGGAGCGAACGCTCCCCGAGCGCTTCCGGCATTTAAAAAACGCCCCCGAAGCGTTTTTTAAACGTCGGAAGCACTCGGGGAGCGTTCGCTCTCGAGCGCTTCCTGAAACGCTCCCGAAAAGACAGGGAGCGTTTTAACAGGTTCGGAAACGTGCTCCCGAAAACGCTTCCTGAGGGAAGCGTTTTCGGGAGCGCGTTTCCAAGCGTTTCCTAAACGCTCCCGCACGGAGCGCGTTTCGGAAACGGGAGCGAAGGGGGTTTGAAGCTTCCCCGCAACCTAGTGGTGGACAACATGTATGGCATCAATAGCGCAGAGGGAGATGCTTCAGAGTTAGAGCAGTGTGCAACAGGGCATATTTTCAAGAGCACATTCCTCGCTAAGAGGGAGTGTTGATTTGGGGTAGCATCGGATATGCTCTAAGTCTCAAACTTTGTGGAGAGGCTTAGACACATGTATTCCAGATAACCTTGAAATTGTTTGGAGAAATTCCATCCGGATTGTATTTTATTAAGAAATTTAATTATTTTAAAGTGACCCTAAGTCCAAACTTAGGAAAATAAAATAATTAAAGTGAATTAATAGAATATGGGTGTGAATGTTCTAAAAAAAGCAGATCAAGTCAAAATATAATCTTAGCCGTTGATTGGAGATCTAATCTCGATCGTTGAAGTCTCAACAAGAAGACTATAAAGAAGGATTGAGGGTCATTTGGAAAGACACACCAAGAGATCAAGAAATCGAATTTTCTGAAGGAGCAATGCTCAGAGGAAAACTTTGATCGCAAGATTCTCACGCAATTAAGGGGCAGAGACAGTGTTGGTCGGAGGATCTTCTCCAGGGCCAAGAATACTCAACAGAGAGGTAGAGAAAGACGCAGAGGAGGCAGTGCAGTATTCCTGAGCAGAGGTCCAAGATTTTGCTGGGAGATTGGGATTCTCAGCCGGGAAGGTTGGAATCGAGTTTCCTGAGAGCAGATCAATCCAACAAAGGAGGTGACGCATTCCCTCAAAGGTCCCCACGCAGGCCTACACAATTATTGCATAGAGGCAGCGCAGAGGGTGTTGGGGTTTCGTTAGTTCAGCTACCGGATCAGTCAGGACTTGTAGAGTGAAGAAATCTCACAAATTTTCTTCTGTTGAGTGATATTCTTTGTACTGGATTGCTAGAAAGGCATCCATAGATTGTATTCAAATATAATTGTTGCTTAATAATAAAACCCTCGAATCTGTTGCACCGGTTTTCCCGCATTCCATTTTTCTGGGGACATTTATCCAAAAACGACAGTGTCCTCTGTGATATTCTTTTCTTTTGCTCAGTTTCTTGTTTTTGCACATTAATTAATTAAGTGAAGGCTGCAATAGTAATTGCTTCAGTATTTTCAATAGAACACTGTAAATAACTAGTTCATTTTAATAACAAGTGGGAGAAGTAACTTCAGTTGGCTGCAATTGAATTCCGAACTTGGAATTTTCACAGAATGAAGAGGCAAACCATGAATTCACAATCTTCAACGATGATAGATTGGTGCACTCCTTGTAGATAGTGAGGGCATTTGTATGGTTTTGTACAAAGTTACGGATATGTCGTGCATCCTCAATAATGCTTCCAATCCAAAGCACATCAGAAGCAATAGATTTAATTACTAAGTTCAATGAATGGACAATGCAAGGTGTCCAAAATACTTGTGGATATTTAGCTTCCACAATCATGCCAGCAACCTTGCAAACAGGTGCATTATCTGTAATTATTTGCACACAAGAATCAACACCTACATCTTCAATAACTTTAGTAAACAACTCACCCATATATTGTGCATATTTGTATTGTCCATGTGCATCCACTGATTTCAAGAAAACTGGACCATTCAAAGAAGACACCATGAAGTTGATGAGTGGGTGTCGAGTTGGATCTATCCATCCATCAGAAACAATGCTAACCCCAGATGTTGGCCATGCTGATTTAGTAGGCTCAAGAATTTTGTCCACTTCTTTCTTTGCCTTCGTCAACAATGTGGTTCTAAGCTTCTTTGATCCAAGAGGCACATACCCTAATGGAGCCCCTTGAATTAGAGCTCGACACATCTCAATAAATAGAGGTGAGGGTGCAACATTGAAGGATAAGAAATTCCAATAGAAAAAAAAAAAAGGCAATGGTGAGATCAAACTCTTCCCGTTTCTCTTTCTAGAAAATCTTGTCCACTGGACCAAGTGCAATTGTCTTTCTTTATGCTGCTTGTCCCCCACCAAAATTCTCAAATGGGAACTTGTTGTTGCGTTTCCTCAAGAATGGAAGGGGGTCATCATTCTTGTTTTTTTTTAGTTTTTGCAGCCACATTTGTCACACCAACAAATGTCTCTCTTTCCATTTCTTTCCTCTTTGCTAAAGACACCTATGTACAAGCTACAATTCCACAACTATGTAAAGTCAAAAAATGAGCTTTCACACAGTAATATGTGCTCATCAAATGATTGTTGCAATAGTTGCATTTCCAAGCAAAACATTGCCTCCTCCCTTCATCTTGTTGTATGGCCCTGCCTCTCTTGTAACATATTTCCACAATGGATATTTGTTATCTTGAGGATGTTGTCTTCCCTCAACATTTGAAGTTGTTGTTGCGGCCCCACTTCCAATAGATGGAACACTTGCAGACCCTGATGAAATTGGAATAGGAGGGGCATCTCCAAAGGGGAAATTCTTTCCATTCCCCTTCCTTGTTGCCCTTGATTGAGCCATGAATGTTGTAAAAAAATAAACAAAAAATGCACAAATTTGTACAATAAATGCACATGCAAACTAAATGCAAAAAAAAAGAGAAAATGCACTTACCTATTGATTTAATCTCCTTGAAAATGCTCCTTGCTCCTTTGCAAACTCACAAATGTCAAACTGATAAAAGAAATGGGCCAAATCTCTCTTTTAAAGTCCTCGGAGGTTTTTTTTCGTGGATCGTGTCCGGCGAATCGGGACCCAATCGTGTCCGATCAAGACATGATTCGGCTCGTGTCCTTTCGATCATGTCTGATTCGATGGATTCAGGACACAAGGGGCTAGGGGAGCGAATCCGGTTTCTTAGGCCTTTAGCCCATAAATTTTTGTTAAAAAATATTCTTTAACATTTAATTCTAAACCATTAAAATCGAAAAGTTTTGATTAACCATAAAAAAATTTATTAAGTTTTTAAAAAAAAAAAAAAAACATTTTATAAGTTTCAACTTTTTTTTAATTTTTTTTTAAAAAACAATTTTACACAAGGGGCTAGGGGAGCGAATCCGGTTTCTTAGGCCTTTAGCCCATAAATTTTTGTTAAAAAATATTCTTTAACATTTAATTCTAAACCATTAAAATCGAAAAGTTTTGATTAACCATAAAAAAATTTATTAAGTTTTAAAAAAAAAAAAAAAACATTTTATAAGTTTCAACTTTTTTTTAAATTTTTTTTAAAAAACAATTTTTTTAGCAAATTTTAAAAACAAAAAAAAAAAATTAACTATTAACATGAAATTTTGGAAAATTAATTTTTGAGGTTTATTTTATGACAGGGATTTTTTGGGCTATTCATTAAATGTTGAGATTTTGCCCCTACGAAAAATTAAGGTGGAGAATTTTTTAATTTTTATAGTCAACGTGGCTTAAACTTTTAGATATCCCTAAGTTTGACTATAGAAGAAAGTAATAATTTATGGGTTTGCATTTGTTCAATTAGCATTTAAATTTCACATGTTCTTCATCGTAAGTAATTGTTGAAGTTTAAATGCTTAGGATCTCATTCATATGCTTCAGCTAAATTTCATAATCATTGGCATTGGATTTAAATATTTTAATGTTTGATATCAATTGAGATCGCCTATTGTTTTAAAGGAAAATTGACTCTAAGCATGGTTTTTACTTGAATTTTTAGATATTTATTGAATATTTAATATTGGGATTTTTTTTCAAGTAAATTGGGATTAGCATTTTTTCTATCGTGGAATTGTGACAATTGTATATCTTTCAATTGAGCATTTACATAATTGACATTTCCAAATAAGTGCTTAGTGTTTAAGTCAGAATAACTTATAATCTAAGTGTTTCATGCAATGTTGCAGGAAACGTCATCCCCCCACCCCCAGGGTCCAACCCCCGAAACGCGGTCCGTACAGAACCGTACGGGCTCGCCCCTCGAAACGCATTTCGGGAAAAAATTACACTTCCTGGTTTTTTGGAACCGTATGGCCAGATCCATATTTACGTACGACAGATCCCTGTACGGAAGCACTACGCTTCCTGTACGAATCCGTATGGATCGCCGGCAATTCCATATAGTGTTGTACGGATCCGACTAGCACAGCAAAAAAAACGACCTTTTTTTTTTTTTTTTTTTTTTTTTTTTTTTTGGTTAGAGAGTGGGTTAGTGTTGAGTTAGGAATAGGATGAAAAAGATATAAGTTCTCTTTCACCTCCTTAGATGTTTCTTAGATGCTCCCTCATGGTAATGTTAAATTCTTAAAGTAAAAGGATGAAAATCCTGAGTGACATTCTCCTTTATTTTTCATTTTCATCCTTTTACTTAAATTTTTAACATTACCACGAAATGACTCAGGATGTTTGAGAGTGGTTCCAGCCTGATCGGACTTCATATGTAGAAAATAGAATTTCACATCCTATTCAAAATTCAGCAGACTTAACAGTTTTCAGGAATTCAGGATCAATGGTATGGTGACATTTCATTAGATTATATCATGTATGAGGGTATGTGATTAACATTTAATCAAGAGCACCAAGCCCTATATGTACCCTAGTGTTGGTGGTGTTAATTGTTGAACTCCTTTGTCATGTCGTTAGCAAAAAATTACATTTCAATCAACTCAAAATCATCGATCAAGCATGTTAAGTTCTTTCTACCATATTTTAAGGCTTGCATTAGGTAGTTTGTTCAATTTTGGGCAATTTTGACTAATGTCCCTAGATAATCAAGGTAGAGGCAAAGGCTAGACAAGAGGAGAAGAATCTAGATTATAGATGGTTGATGCTCAAATAATTAATCATTAATGTACAATGGATGTCATATCTATCTTGATTTATGTACAAATATGCATGCTTCCATATCTTCTACAATTAATTTGGTATTTTGGATGTTTTTTTAATATAAATGCAAAAAAATAAAATTAAAAAATATAGATATATAGTAGACGCTTCGCTTCCTAGATTTTTTGGAAATGACGCTTCCGCGTCCCCGCTTCCAAAAAACGTCCCCGCTTCGTGCAACATTGGTTTCATGTCTCTCACGTCGTGTTACGTTAAGCATCTCTTAACCCTCCTCGCATTTCGCATTTTAAGTTAGTCTTGTATAATTAAAATTTACTTCCAAGCATAAGCTTGGTCAATGGAAAGATAGGTACCTATCCATCTTTGCTTGAGAAGCCTGGTTTTAATAGTAATTAAAACGGTGACATTGTAGTCGTTAGAGCCACAGCTCTCTGCAACGCCGAGGCACTAGGTACATCAGATTTTAGGAGAGGTATCGTTAATCACACCTTAGTGTGCTTCACCTTATCTTCTCTCTGCCACTTACTACAAAATCGGGCTCAATATAGAAAGGATTAAAGGGTCTAAACTTAGAATAGGCATTTAATTAAAATTAACGAAGATTCCTGCATTTCACATTAGTCTTATGATTTGCATCACATATAGGATAGTCATTCATCCAAGCAGTAATTGCTCATCAAGTACCTGGTCCTAAATTCCTTAGCAAGATAGTTGACTCCATAAGATACTGGTATCAATCGACTAAATCTAATCTAATCCTTTAAATCTTGTTAAATCTAA
This sequence comes from Pinus albicaulis, assembly GCA_034641835.2. Classification (NCBI taxonomy): domain Eukaryota; kingdom Viridiplantae; phylum Streptophyta; class Pinopsida; order Pinales; family Pinaceae; genus Pinus; species Pinus albicaulis. The sequence goes on from CM076581.1 coordinate 735,759,016, forward strand.
TACAAGTATTTGGTTGCTTAACTGTGTCTCCCGAACTAGTTGGTTCCCAACTAGTTCCCCTTCATTCCATTTCCGTAGTGTTTACCCCCCTTAGTCTCCTGTAGGGAGACAGCTTAAACAAAGAGATTGGGGATCAGGGTGACAGCCCCTAATCTGAGATGTTGTCACGGTGCCTAGACATTCTGTGCGACAACATTTCTTGGTGTTGTTTCCGGGGATAGTGTTTTTTTGTCCTTGGTCCTCACGACATTTTTTCAATCTTTCATTTTCATCCTTCATCTTTAATCTGTTCATTTAGCCGGCAACGCAACATTTTTTGGTGTCGTTGCCAGGGATAGAGTTTTTTTGTCCTTGGTCCTCACAACAGTTTCTAATCTTCTAATATTTTCTACCATTCATTAGCCCATCAAATGGCATAACATTTTTCTGGTGTTCTTATTAGGGACCAATTTATCGGACCTTGGCTTTGCAACATTCATCTTCATCTCATTCATTTTTTCAATTTGTTATCATTTTTTGTCCCATCAATGCCACATTTTCTGGCGCCATTTCATCTCTTCATCTTTTCATCACCGTATCTTTCGTCATCTCACTAATCCTTTCATCTGCACCTTTAGCACCTGGACATTTCGGTTGATTTCCTGTTTGGGTGGTGACTCCACTTATTCATCCATTTACTCCCAGACAAGAAACCCTCCCCGATATCCATCTGCTTCTCTCGACTGACCTTTCGGTTTCTGCCCGTGGAATCTTAAAGCTAGATTCATGCTCAAGTGGTGACTCCATTTCTTTCATTTTTTACAAGAATTTATGTTAGAAGCTCACTTCTTGTGGATCTTTTTTATTTTCTTGAGCAAAGATCTATCTCTCTAGCATCCATTTGGTTCTTCCCCTTCCCCCCTTTAAGCAAGTCACCATGGATGATACTCTTCATGACATGCTAGAAGAGGCCATTCGTAAATTGCCTTTATTCTCGGGTGGTGATTCAACCACTGCTGGAAAGCATCTCTTGAAGGTTACTCATGTAATAACCAAATATTGTCTTCCTTCACAATATAATCATGAAGATGTCAAGATACGTCTCTTTGCCTTTTCCTTAGAAGGTGATGCTATTGATTGGTTTCGTAATTGTCCTGAGAATTCTTTTTATTCTTTACAATACATCATCAATGCTTTTAAGGATAGATATATAAAAGATCTCGCCTTGTGCCCCTTGTACTATAAAAAAGATGAAAATACCCTTGTAAAAGACCCATCTATCAAAAAGAAGATTTCAAGACAATTCCCATGATGAATCCACTGGTACCATTGCAAGACAAATCCATGATAGTGGAGAAGTAGAAACAAGTTGTCAAATCAATGTTGACAACGATGAGCATCTTGTTAAGGAATTGATTCGGATGGTTAAGGATATACAATTGAATCAAGCTCAAGTAATCAAGAATACAGAGGTTAATCAGGCTCAACTTATTACAAATATTGAACTTTACCAAGCAAGATTAACAGTTGATCATGCTAGGGAAATTGATTCTATATGGAACCAATTATTAGCCTTGGAGGAAAAGATAACGATCATGGAATTCAATCACTCCAATCAAATGACTTCTATGAAAGAAAGACATGATGAAGAAATGGCCATCATGGAATTTGATCACAACAATCAGTTAGCTACCATGCAAGCAATTCATAAGAAAGAGATAAACTATATGCAAAATTGCTTTATGGGCATGAAAGCGAAGAATAATAAAATTATAAAGGACATGGAAGTTGGTCAAATATCTCTTCAGAATAGATTATTGGCCATTGAGAAAAAACAAAGCACCAAGTGTTATAAATATGGAAGAAATGGATACCATCAAAAACATATTAAAGATAATGGAAGTTCCCCCGGATCTAGGTGAAATTTGGTGCGAGCCCTCTAGTGCTCAAGACTCGCGTGATGCTCAACCTCCCACGGATGAAAATGATGCACCATAGCCTAAACCGACGGCGCCATACCTGGCTGACAACTCCTCATCGCACTAGTTGGCAATTAAATGCCACCTTCAAGGAATTTACTGCCTATCTTGCAGCTGGATCCAAGCCTTCGCGTCATCACCTGAGGCATTTAATGTCATCTAATGCCTCCACTCGGGCTCACCATTCGACACTCATGCATTCAAGCTCTCTCTCGTACCCTCCATCAAGCCTAGTCTTCTTACGTTGTGCCTGCACTCTACATTTTCTCCTCGCCATCTCGGCTCTTCCTCCAAGCTTTGCCCACCCTCTACGCCTTTGCCCTCGCCTCACTACCTTGCGCATTTGCGGTACCATGCCTCCTTACCAGGGCCAGAAGCCACGCCGTGGCAATGTTAGGGGAGCACTCCCTGCACGTTTGCACCATGACAGCGCGCACAAGATTTTGGTAGTGCTCATGATCCCTCTTTCGACTCCATTGCCCAGCGAGCAGCCTCTCTTCCTGGTACTCTAGGAACGGAAGCCTCCCTCAACTCCATCTCTAACCCCTCCTTACCTGGTCAGCCCAAAGCCAAGCGCAGATGCCGCAAATCAACCATTCTGCGCTCTTTGTCGCCTCTGCCACGAAAGCTCAAGAGCTTACCTGTAAAAACTCTTTCTTTGCAGATGACGGAAGTCTGGAACCTGACAGCTGATGGACTCTGGTGCAAGGACAATAATGCCGAGGTTCCTCCTCCACCAAGGGCTCCGCACGTCCTCATGACAGAAGAGGAAGAGATTGTACGCATCTATGGATGCCCAATGACAGAAGAAGACCCTGCAGGAACTGAAGTTGTCCAGAATGAAGATGCCAACAAGACTTGACGGTTTTGCCTCATGCTCTACAGTACTCTTTTGGATACATCTGATAAATTTGGTTTTTCTAGCTTTCAATAGCACTTTAGAAATACTAGCCATCTTGGAACTCTCTAGACTATTAATGGGTTGGTTTCCCAATCAGGGGCAGCACCTTTTTTTGATATTTTGGAGACAAATTCGAGCAGGAATAGGCTAAATTCCTTATCTATCTCTGCTTATGCACTGTACTATATTTTTTCTTAATTAATAGATCTTAGTCCAGCTTACAAAAAAAAAGATAATGGAAGTTAATCATTCTAATCATATGTCCATTATTCATAATCAAGGTTACTTGGGAGCGAGAGCAAAAACGCGAAGCGGGAGCGGGAGCGGGAGCGCCATTTTTAGAAGCTTCCAGTTCAGAGCGTTTATATATATATATATATATATATATATATATATATATATATTTATATATATATACATATATATATTTATATATATATATATATATATATATATATATATATATATATATTTTGATGCATATATGTCAACAAAAACATGTAGAACTATTAATTAGACATAAAAGAGATTGAATCATAGCATCAATCATCTAGAAGTTATAATCTTCATCAACCACGCCCACAAGTTGGAAGAAGTATAGAACATATTGACTTGAGTCTCACAATCACTGAATCAAGGTTTTGCTTTCAAAATTCAACATATATAAAATATGTCACCACCGATTTCAAATTTTAATATCTAACATTTATCATCATTGATTCATTGATTTCAAAATTCAATATATATTTTATCATCATTGATTCATTGATTTCAAATTTTAATATATAACATTTATCATCATTGATATATATCATTTATCATCATTGATTCATTGATTTCAAAATTCAATATATAACATTTATCATCATTGATATTATATAACATTTATCATCATTGATTCATCGATCACCATATAACTTTCATGAAGCATCATATTCATAATTCATAATGACTTGTAAATAGTAAACTTATAAATGCCAACTTCAAAGTTTCACCTTTCAAATTCAAACTTCAAACTTAAATTGTCATTAAATATATGAAAGAGTCAAGTTTCAACTGTTCAACTGTCAACAAAAAATAGAAAAGACTAGTAAACAACAAATCTATTTTATCTACCGGCTGGCCCCTTGCCACGCCCATGAGAAATGTCTAATTTGTGCGAGCCACGAGGAAATGTTGGTCTTCTAGTACTCTCAGGAGTACCACGACCATGACTAGAAGGTGGAGGTTGGATCTGCAAAGGAACAATAGTGTGATATCGAGAACTGGCACTGGCACTAGCACTGGCACCCGCACTGCTACCAGTAGATGGTGGGACTGGCCCTGTGTGTGGCGGTGCTGCTGATGCTTCATCATCATCCCTAAAAAGTTATGCTTCCAATTCTTCCATATGTACCGTGTCGTCCTCCAAATTATCATCCTCTGGGTTGTTGTCCCAGACTCTGTATGATTGATCCTCATTTTCCCGTTCACAGTAATGGCTCAACAACCTCAAGTTGTAATGCACATAAACCAAGCTTTCAGCTCGGTTTTCATTCAGCCTGTTTCTTCTCACATTGTGTATGAAGCTGTAGGTGCTCCAACACCTCTCTGCAGAAGAAGTGTTCACAACCTGTGAGAGAACTTTTTTAGCCAACTTTAGCAAAAGTCCCATGCCACCATATGCTTCCCACCATGTGAGAGCATGAAATCTGTCCCTGTCTTCCATTGCATGGAAAGAACCAAAGTTAGCAGTGCAACTGAAGTATTTGCCTAATTCAAGGCGCAATTTAGCACACTCCTCCCTGTCGGGTACCAAATTGTCTAATGCCTTCATGTACCCCTCTTGTACCTCTAGATCTGTGTGAGGTTTCATCCTAACCCCACCTCCATGTGCAGGTTGGCCCAACCAAGATGGAGAGTAATATTTTGGCGTAAGGATATATGCCAAGGCATGTAGTGGAACATTGAGTTTATTCCACCGTGCACACACACAAGCATGAATCATAGCATACAAGTTGGGATCATTATCCTTAACAATATCTTTTATTTGCCCCAACATGCTGTCCATCTGCTCATAATCCTCCCCAATCACTGGTTTATCAGTATCTGCAAACCGAATCATGTGATAAATGGTCTTGGTGAAATTCAAAATTTCCCTCACACGTGCCCAAAACAGAGGGTCAAGGGCGGTCTCCTCCACATGTTCGAAACCTTGCCTGTCAACTATTATCGCTGCCCTGTCTTTTAATAGCTGCCAGTGTGGGCTTGATACCATTGCAACCAATGACTCTCTTACCTTCAAAAGGCACCTGAAGGTGAGGTAATAGCTAACAAATCTAGTCTTTGCTATCTTCAACAACTCCAATTTGGAGTGAGTACGGAAAAGCCCATGGGTATTGTTATGATTTGTAATAAATTTTATCATTTTTTTACCTCTCTTGTACAAATCACCAAGCCATTTGAATTGAGGTTGTTTGTTTTTGATGATATCATGCATCAAAAGGTTCATTGTGTGAACCAAACACCCAGACCAAAAAATGTTGGGGTATTTATCCTCAATAATTGCTCCGGCTGCCTTACAGTTAGCAGCATTATCAGTGATGACCTATATGACATTGTATGGCCCAATCTTTAAGATTATATCGAGTAATGGTTCTGCAATGTTAATGTCGGTTTTGAATTTGTCTGAATAATCATATGCTGCCAGGAAGATTCCACCACTAACAGACACAACCAAAACACTTATCAATGGCTTTCCTTTTACATTGGTCCATCCATCAGAGACAATGGACAGCCCATGCTCATTCCACGAACTTGTCATTCTAGCCAAAGAATGGTTTATTTTAGCTTTTTCATGATCAAGACCCACGGTTCTGGCCTTGTCATACCCAGGGCTTTTGTATCCTTTGGGGCATCATTAATGGCAGAAACCATTTCATGCCAATAAGGTGAGCGAAGAACATTGAATGGCACCCCACATGCATATAGAAACCAGTAAACTTTTGAATCCACATCATTCCTACACCCTTCGTCCAAGAAATCAGATATAGTTCTACACCTTAATCCAGGTGTGCCACTGCCTCCAAAACCACTGGCATGGGTGGAAGTTGAACTTGTTTGTCCATGATGTGTTGGGCCTAAATAAGAATCAATGAAACCCCTAGATCTTTTAAATGATCTCTGTAGGGTAGCCTCCTCTTCCTTTCTATATTTCTCTCTCTGTGTTGCTGGCACACTAGTACAAATTTTGATTCCAATATTTTTATCTCCATCCCCTGACATTTTCCCACAAAGGTGTCTTCTCACACGGGTGTATGAACCATGGTATTGTTTATTGCAATGGGGGCAAATAAATTTACTGGTTCCACCACCTTTCCCTCCTTCCTGTTTCTGAACATATTTCCACAAAGGTGTCTGAGTTTGGTCTTGTCTAGTTGGAGAATCTATGTCATCATGTTCTCCACTCCCCACTTCCTCCTCAACATAATCCTCCTCCTCTTCGGGATTTTCTTCAGATCCACCATAACCCTCCTCTTCATCCTCCTCTTCTCTGATTTGCCTCTTTCTTCTACTACTCTCCAACACCATTATCACAAAGAAAGGAACCAACATGAGTAAAATCCCTAGCCATATAGCCATGATGGAAACAAGTTTCAAGTTTCTAGCCTGCAAAACAAATGGAAAAATGCCAAATGGTAATACGAAATGCAACATAGGAAAAAAACAATTCATTTTTTAAGTTTTAAACCCAATAAAATGCAACATTCAATAAAAAATCAAGTTTTCATTTTTAAATAACCTACAAATTCATCCTAGAAAATACAAAATTGGATTAGAAGGCCTACCTCTTTCTTGCAATCCTCCTATTGCCTTGCAGCTTGCTCCTTGCTCTCCTTGTCACTTCTGCAGCTCAGCTCTCCAGTTCTCTCCTCAAGCTCTTCTTGCTCTCTCTCACTCACTCAACAAACAATAAAAACAAAATGACCCCCCCCCCTTATAAACAAAACAAATTTTTCATTGAAAAAAATTTCTGGGGAGTGTTCGGGAGCGAACGCTCGCCGAAAGCACTCAGGGAGTGTTCAATCCCGAGCACTTCCAGAAACGCTCCCGAAAAGGCAGGGAGTGTTTTAACAAATTCGAAAACGCGCTCCCGAAAGCGCTGCCCTCAGGAAGCGTTTTCGGGAGCGCGTTTCCAAAACGCTCCTACACGGAGCGCGTTTCGGAAACGGGAACGATGGGGGTTGAAGCTTCCCCGCAACCCTGTTCATAATCATATGATTGCAATGGAAGCAAAGCACACTCAGGAAATGAAAACTATGGAGGCCAATCATATCACTCTACAAGACAGATTCGTGAAAACTAAGCTCAATCAAGCGAAATTAATAGTAAGGCATGCCAAAGAAATGAGTTCCATACATAAGAGGTTGGGAGAAAGGAAATCACAGGTGCAGAAGTTTCAATCTGATCCAGATGATAGATGGTAAAAAATCAAGGAGCTTTCAACAGATCATAACTCTCCCAATCCATTAAAGTAGGTCCCGTCTTGTTGTGAATATCTTGAGAAAGTGGCTGACCCTGTTAACGAAGATTTAGCTGAGGATGACATGATCAGAGAAGAAATTGAAAAGGATCTAGAACAGATGCAGAATGAAGAGAGGGATGTCACAAATATCATAAATACTTAGTCTGAAAGTTCTAAAGCAGAATGTTCTACATCATCAGCAATACAGCTTGCCGCGAAGAAAAGCCTGGAGCGAAAAAGAATAAGGAAGCGGTTTGATGCATCTGATGGCCGCGAGCAGCTCGATTTTTGGATAAGACAAATTCTTGCCGTATGCTAGATTGGACATGGCACATCCAAAAAACAACCGACATATTTGCCTAAAAGCAAGAAAATGCTCAGTATGCATTATATTGAACACATTTGATGCCACAAGGCATCCTTTGTATTGTATCTCTAACCTTACACCCTATTATCTCAGCATTTCCACTTTGTAGTTAGATTAAAATTGTATTTTCATGTTAGTATAATAGTTAATAAATGAAGAGCTTCTATTTTCATGTGCTTAATGTTATATGATGAATTTTGGATGGACGCTACTTATATAATCTTGTGTGTTGCTTGGATGTAGATTCTGGATTCTCACATTCCTCCGATGAAATAACGTGTCCCCAAGTAGAGCCAGATGTTGACCACTCTGTGTCAATGACCCCATAGCAATACACCCTTTTTTTCGCAAAAGGGATCCATCATGTTCTACTATCTGTGCCATTCAGACTTCATCATCAGCCAACAGTTTTTATGAATATGTCAGCCCACTCTGCATATGTAAAGTGTAAATAATCTCAATATGACCATGTCCGTATGTAATAGCCTAGGTAAACATATAGTTTTGGTGACGATCTCCATTGTAAGATGTTTTTTGTCTCACTGATTCATCTGTCTCTAGACACAAACGATCGGCAGATTTTTTCCCTCCACTCTTACCCCAAAGCTAGAGTGGATTTTGTCGCTCAGATCTTAGGCGAGTCCTAGTGTTTTAGATCGAGTCTATGTAAAAAAGATTTAATCCTAGCTAATTGTCACTTGGTCTACTGGATTATATTTTGTCACAGAAATGGGTATTTTTTTAGGGTCTATAACGAATGGGTTTTCCCCCTTCATGTATTAAAATGTAAAATTTTAATGTAAAAAATATTTGGTGAATGGTCCCTCATAATTAGACACCATGGCAAAATTATTTGAGGTTTGGAAAAATTACCCCTCATGAGTCAATTAATTAAATTTTTTGGCAAAAATAAATAAAAATTATAAGCCAAAAATTTAATTAATTTTATGTCGTAGAAAAAATTAATTGTCCAAATTAAAAAATTCGTGGGTCTTTAAAAAAATATATATATAATAATAATTTAAAGTTCTCAGGCCAAGGGAATATTGAAAATTTTAAGAAATCTTGGACCCTTGGACTTTGGTAGTTAAGTCAAAGTCAATTTTTTGAGGTAATTACCTCAAAATTATTATTTTTGAGTTAATTAAAAAGGAATTAAATGGAAAATTTGAAATTCCTCAAAAAATAAACAATTTCGACGGACAAGATTAAAAGATAATCAAATCTTTTTCAACGGTCGAGATTACTTTGACGGAGATCAAGCAAACTAGCCATTGGAGAATTTATCTATAAATTAGAGGTCGGTGTTAGTCTATTTTTCCATCCGATCTTTGAATCGTGTACTAAGCTCTCAAGCTCTCTTGTATATTTTCTAGAATTAATGCAAAAAGTCTTTGGGGAAACTCCCTTGCGTGGCACTTCCCCTCTCTCTGATGCGTACCTTTCTCCTTGCGTTTTCCTAAGCAGGCTCATTCTCGACCTACACTCTAAACCGCCTGCATTCTCTCCTCTTTTCCTCACGTTGCGTCCCTCATTCCCTCTTCCTCACAGTTCCTTGACCTCCAGTTATTCTTTCTCGCGCGACTCCATTGCTGTGTTACCCTGCCTGCATTTCCTCTCTCCTTTGTAGCTTCATCTCGGCCCTCGAGCTTTCTCATCGCAACCTCCACTTCGCTGGCCTGCTCCCACTCCTCTTCCTTCCGCGCCCTTCATCCCTGCGTGATCCTTTCTTCTGCTACGTGCTCTCTTCCCTATCGACTTTTCCTAACCTCTAAACCTAATCTCCAAGCTTGTCTTTCATATATTTTGATTTATTGTTAGTGGCCTTTAGCCCATAAATTTTTGTTAAAAAATCTTCTTTAACATTTAAATCTAAAACATTAAAATCGAAAAGTTTTGATTAACCATAAAAAATTTAAAAATAAAATATTTTATTAACTTTTAAAAAATTTTAAAAATCAATAGACATTTAATAAGTTTTAACTTTAAAAAAAAAACAATTTTTTTAGCAAATTTAAAATATCATATTTTTTTTTTTAACTATTAACATTAGCAATTTTTTTTAAATTCTCTTCATTATTTTTTGTATGACATGAAATTTTGAAAAAACAATTTTTGAGGTTTATTTTATGACATAGAGATATTTTGGGATATTCATTAAATGTTGAAATTTTACACTTAAGAAAAATTATTGTGGAGAAATTTGTAATTCTTATAGTCAACGTGGCTTAAATTTTTAGATATCTGTAAGTTTGACTATAGAAGAAAATAATAATTTTTGGGTTTGCATTTGTTCGATTAGCATTTAAATTTCACATGTTCTTCATGGTAATTAATTGTTGAAGTTTAGATGCTTAGGCTTTCATTCATATGCTTCAGCTAAATTTCATGATCATTGGCATTGGATTTAAATATTTCAATGTTTGATATTAATTGAGATCGTCTATTGTTTTAAAGGGAAATTGACTTTAAGCATGGTTTTTACTTGAATTTTTAGATATTTATTGAATATTTAATGTTGGGAATTTTTTTCAAGTAAATTGGGATCAACATTTTTTCTATCGTGGAACTGTGACAATTGTATATCTTTTGATTGAGCATTTATATAATTGACATTTTCGCTTAAGTGCTTAGTGTTTAAATCAAAATAACTTATAATCTAAGTGCTTCAGGACTCTCACATCGCGTTATGTTAAGCATCTCTTAACCTATCCATATTTGCTTGAGAAGCCTGGTTTTAATAGTACTTAAAACAGTGACTTTGCAGTCATCAAAGCCACAGCTCTCTACAACGCCGGAGGCACTGGGTACATTAGATTTTAAGGAGAGGTATCGTTAATCACACCTTAGCGTGTTTCACCTTATCTTCTCTCTTCTCTCAGCCACTTACTACGAAATCAGGCTCAATATAAAAAGGATTGAAGGGTCTAAACTTAGAATAGGCATTTAATTAAAATTAACCAAGATTCCTGCATTTCACATTAATCTTACGATCTGCATCACATATAGGATAGTCATTCATCCAAGCAAATTTTTCTCATCAAGAACTTGGTCTTAAATTTCTTAGCAAGATAGTTAACTCCATAAGGCACTAGTATCAATCGTCTAAATCTAATCTAATCCTTTAAATCTTGTTAGATCTATTACGAGTATTTGGTCGCTTCACTGTGTCTCCCGAACTGGTTGGCTCCCAACTAGTTCTCCTTCATTCCATTTCTGTAGGGTCTAACCCCCCTTAGTCTATTGTAGGGAGACAACTTAAACGGAAAGATTGGGGATTAGCGTGATAGCCCCCGATCTGAGTCGTTGTTGCGGTGCCTAGACATTATGTGCGACAACAGGCGTCATGGAGATGCCTGGGCAGGATGTGTTTCGCCTCTATTAGTATTTCACCATCGGGATCCAGGAGAGGAGGATACAGTGTACGCACAATGGGTAGTCTGTTAGAACCAGAGTGGTACAGCGACAACATGGTGGCACCCTTCTGAGGCTAACATGGGACCCAAGCATCACAATACTTGACAGCTCAATGACCTTTAGGGGTGAGCTGGTTGCTACAAGTTCTGAGGCTAACATGGGACCCAAGCATCACAATACTTGACAGCTCAATGACCTTTAGGGGTGAGCTGGTTGCTACAAGGGGAGGCCACTCAAATCTTCCTTTGGGCTTTATCTAGTCACTGATGGCGTGGGGGACCTCATTAGCATGGCAAGTGGGCCCCTAGGATGATATCAGGAAAAGCACACGTGAGCGAGACGCTATCTCTGCAGGGATTGGGTGGTATCTTCGAGAGTATATTCTTGGAGTGCATGGGATGGCCTACGTGGTAGGATAACTTCACGAGGAGTTGGGCACAGTGCCACATTATCATAGTATACAGGAGACTTCTGGTACTTATACCGGGCAGGATAGTGAGTGGAGTAAGGGGAACTTCAAGTGGGACAGGATGGCTTGGCATCCTTGTATTGAGGGATGCTCTCATGTCAGGACAGTGCAAAGATCGGGGACAATTCAATGGCGCATCTAGGACCCTAGCGTATTTTTGTAGGGATAGTGGGGAGCAACAACTACAGAGCGCTTGTTCGACAGTTGCTTGAGGACAAGCAAAGTTTCGACGGGGAGGACTGTGATATTCGCACTTAGCATTAATGCTAAGGGAAATATCAATCTTGCCCAATTTTGTCTTATTTCATGTTTGCACCTAGGAGATGTGGGTTCTGAGGTCCCACATGAATTTTGGGATGAAGTGGGGGCCCAAACATTAGGAAGGAAGGGAAATATTGTGGCTCTAGTGGAGCGTGGGGGCCGCCCCATGGAGAATTACGACCCACATGTGGACTACGCCCTCATTGGAGCGAAGTTGGTGGGGAAAGTCGAACTGGGCCTACATGTCCATTTTGGAGGCTCTTTGATAAAAAGAGCAAGAGGCACTCATTTGGGGCATTCATGATCATTTGAGAATTTGTCTTAGACAAGCACGCTTGAGCTAAAGCCAAATCTGCAAGTGTTGTTGTCATGAATATAATTCATAATAAAATAATAATAAATATAAATATAAATGTAATAATAAATAATAAGTAATTCACTAATCATTAGTTAGTTAGTGATGAAAAGGCATGTCTTAGAGACATAGCGATCTGTGAAAGGATGCCTGCCTAGGGTATACAAGCGAGCCCTCATTTCCATTTGTAATCATCCTACATCAATTATTTTATACAATATACAATTTACAATTACTATCCTATGATGGATGTCTTTGTCTACTGAGTATTCTAATATTTCCGCTGCGTATACGACAGTTGGTCGTTACATTGGTATCAATGCCACATTGGCTTATTTCGGCATCTGGAAATCAACTCTTCGTCAACCTTGTTGCCATCACAATTGAAGCATTCAGTACACTAAATTTTGGAGTTTCTCTGTTCCGCTAAGTCTTTCGCCATTAAAATTAAAAATAAAAATAAAAAATAAAAAGAGAGAAAGAAAGTTTAAAAAAGGGAAATAGATTAATAGGGAAAAAAAAAAGATTTAAAGGAAAATAGTTCCAAAAAAAAAAAAAAGGGTTCTACATTATTGATAAAAAGTGCATGATAGAAAAACTATACGTGAGAGAAGGAAGAGTAGACAAGAGTATTTTGATTCGTCATTAAGTGGTTTACAAGCTCGTGGTTTTAGAAACCCATGGTAATTGCCTATGGTATTTTCAAGGTAAAAGAACAAAAAGAATACAAAACCTCTTTATGTGAATGGTAAGTTTACTTTTTACGTGGAGAAAATCAACCCAGTCAAAGGCACATAAGTGGGCATATATTTTATATTATACCCCAAAGAGGTGAATAGGCACGTTTCACTGGGGTTATAACTTTTCGAAGAAAAAAAGAGAGAGTTTAAAAAAAAACAATTGTTGAAAATAAATAAATAAATATTATAAATAAAAATAAATAAATAAAACTAGAATTTACTTAGTCAAAGAACTCATTACTCAAGGAAGGCTATATTTAAGGTTATATAATGGAAGTATTATAAGGAATAGGGATATTTTATTAAAAGGTGTTGGGAATATAATCTTTTATAAAGAAAAAAGATTATTAAAGTTACAAATAATAAAAAAATAAATAAATTACCAAGGAAAGTTATTAAGTCAAGGAAAATGGAGCCTAATTCGAAAATGATGAAGGAAGAAAAGACAAGTTCCACACAAGAATCAGCATTTTGGACTAAACGTCCAACTTGTCTAAATGTAATTGGATATACATATATTCAAAAAAAGTGCAATTTAAGATGTCCAAGGTGTGGAAGATTATTTAGTATAGAAGAACATCAAGACAATGAGCAGATGCAAATAAAACAATTAAAGGAAGAAATCACAAAACTTTGACAAAAGAACGAAGCATCAAAGAAGAAATATAAAGATCTCAAAGATCGGTTTCATGAAAAATCAACGAAAAACAACGAAGAAATTTGGCGTCTAAGGGAACACAATGGGAAATTACTTTCACAGATCAAAAAGTCCAAGGTTAAGAAACAAAGACTAAAACAAGAAAATGAAAGTTATGATAAGGAACTAAAGGAGAATCTATCAGAAAAAAGAAAACGAAAATTTGTGCCTAAAAACCCTTAATAAAAAAATTATTAGAGAAAATAAAAAATTTAAAAGATAAAGACTATGACTAAGGACAAAGTTAACTATTTAGAGAATGGTGAACTTTCACGTCTACAGAATCATAACCAAGCCTTACTTACACAAATAAAGAAGCTTAAAAGTGACAGGAAATCACTAAATGACAAGTTAGAACAACTTCAAGAAGTAGTATCAAAGTCTCCATTCGTCTCAGTCCAAGTTGAAGATAAGGAAACAAATACCGATCCAGACAAAATTGTAACTCAAGAAGAGGATAAACCTACTGAAGTGAAGACAAATTCAGAAATTGCAATTCAGACGATGGACATTCCAAATAATGATTCATTCGTCCACTCAACAACAACAACGCCTGAAGAAAATCAGGAATCAACCACTAACATGATAAGGGAAAGCCAAACCAAAGGAGCTATGTATCGGCATCCGAATCACAAGAGCAGACGTTCAATCAAGTTATGTACCAATATCACTTAGAAAATAAATGACAAGTTTATGTTTTAAGGAATACTGAAGTTTGCAGAATCCAGTCCTACGATAACTATTCAACACAAAATTTGACTCCACAAAAGATCAATCTAGGATGGTCCGATCCGTTCTCAGTACAACAGTTTTGTCTATCACTCAGAGTATCATATCGTCTTGTATCGACAAAAATGAAAGTACAGAGACAAGAAGATGTTCTTGAGTAAGCGTTGAGGACAAAACTTATTGAAAGGAGAGGCTATGTTATGAATATAATTCATAATAAAATAATAATCAATATAAATATAAATGTAATAATAAATAGTAAGTAATTCACTAATCATTAGTTAGTTAGTGATGAAAAGGCATGTCTTAGAGACATAGCTATTTGTGAAAGGACACCTGCTTAGGGTATATAAGTGACCCCTCATTCTCATTTGTAATCATCCTACATCAATTCTTTTACACAATATACAATTTACAATTACTATCCTACGATGGATGTCTTTGTCTATGGAGTATTCTAATATTTTCGTTGCATATACGATTGTTGGTCGATACAGTTGCTCAGCACACGGGTGTTTCGTGTTTCCGAGCAGAAATCCCAACCCTTGCTTCGGTGGACTTCAAGTGCCAGCCCAAGGAGGGAGTCTCACCTGTTCCACTTCGTACCAGCAGCAAAGATTGCAAGTTTAGGGAAGTTCCAGCAGTAGCAGCGCAATGACTACGTAATCCTTGGAAGAGCCACGCTTAGAGGATTGAGGAGTGAAAGGAGTTAGGGGTTGAAACTTGAGGTGGAGCCTTGGGAAGTGTTGTGGGGGATTTTCTAGTATTTTGGTAGAGCAGCAAACACAACATTTGCTACAGGTTACATATGTTGCTTGTGGAGGAGGGCCAAGCATTTGGGGGTCTGTTTTGGAGCATCGAGACTAGGACAAGCCCTTTCTAGATTTTTTTGGGTTTATTAAGGAGAGGTCAAGATTAATTTGACAAAATTTTCTAGGCAAATTTGTGGGGTCAAACAGGGATCCCAACTCAGCCAACAGCTAGAGGAGCTAAGGGAAAATTGGGCCAAAATTATGAGTTCAACATTTGGCCAATTCCTTCATGGGTTTTTGTGGGTTTTTGGTGGAGAACCCGAGGTTAATTTCCCGGAATTTTCTGAGCACCAGAGGAAGCCCTAGCAGCAATTCTTTGCAGCTGGCAGCGTATTTTCTAGGTAGTTCAGCGCAATGCCAAGAGAGAGCAGCAACAGATCGGAGAGGGATTTCACATCTTCCATTTGGGCTTGCTAGCTTGCCTTGTGCAAGCCCAAGTTCACTCTTTCCAACACCACATTGTACTCTCTTATTTATTAATAAAATGGCTCAAATCGGTGCAATTCATGGAGATTTTTGGTTGTAAATGTGCTGTAAATTTTTGTATGTGTTTTTGCTATGTTTTGCTTGTTTATCATTGTATATTTCCATTAGGAATATTACACCATGCTCGAGCTCCTTAAGGTATCTAAGTTCTCTCTGTGGTACCTGAGTTGAAGTTCAAGACTGGATATTCACAAGGTAAAAATCAAGTCTTCTATGAGATCCAAACTACCTTGAAGTGATCAACTAATAATTATCTGAGTCTATGACCATTTTTGAAGAAAATCAAGACATAAGTCAAGGAAGATGGATCTATCTCTGTAATTTAAGCTAAGTCTAAATGATGATTCTTGTGTGGAAAGAGTCGAATCCCTGTGGTAGACTAAAATTCCAATGATATCTCTGTGGTCAATAATTCTAGCAATGACTTCGTGGTATTGATTAATGCATAATAATGATCCAAGAATTTGGTATAGTCTATACTTATGGTATGCTCTCTATGAATAAAGAAAAAGGGAATTCGAGCTATATTACTATTGCAAACAGTGAAAAGTTCATCTTTGTACCAAAATCTGCTAGACCTAAAGAAACTAGTCTGAACTAGTCTTTTCTATAAATATTTGTGTGAAAATTTCTAAGCACAGAAATCCTACTGCTAAATATTGATTTACTTCTCCTACTTGATTTTATCACATGTTATTTAACTGAAAATATTCAGAAAAACATCGAAGTAAACACAACTAGCAGCCTACACAAATTCAGATCATTTACTGAACATCACGCACATATGACAAAGGACACAGATTTTTCGGACAAATGTCCCTGGAAAAACCCAATGCGAAAAAACCGGTGCAGCAAATATGAGGATTTATTATTATTAAGCAGTAATATTCTAAGTACATTTAGGGTGCCATAATCCAGCTCACCCAACCGAGAAAACGTCAGTTACGGAGAAAAATGTGAGATACACCTCACTCTCGCAAGTCCCGACTGATCCGGATGAGCAACTGGTGAAACCCTAGCTAGCTTTGCGCAGTCTCTACGCTGCCACTGCATAAGGTTGTGTGGCCCTGGCTGAGGGACTGCGTCACCCTAGCTCTGCGCTAATCAGCTTCTTCCGAAGTCTGGTTTCAGCCCTGCTGGCTCAGAAACCCCAGTCTCCAACTGAATTTCGAACTTTCCTTGGAGACACTGCGCTGCCCCTGCGTGGGCCTCCGTCACACCCTCTGATGGTTGCGCTGTCTCCACTGCATCTCTGTTGCCCTTGTTCTGCGTTTTACTCTTGGCCCTCCTGACCAATCACTGCATCTGCCCCTCACTGCTTCTCTGAATCACTGAGATTTGATCTTCGTCCGAGCACTGCTTTGTCAGAAGAATTCGATCTCGTAGACTCACTATGTGTGTCCTCCCACTGACCCCAAGCCCTTCCTTTATACTTTTCTTGTTGACAAATCAACGACCGTGATCTAATCTCTAATCAACGGCTAAGATTAGAAGTAGCTTGATCCATGTCACTTAGAATGTTCTCATCACATGTGTAAATTAATTCACTTTAATTTTTTAATTTTCCTCAGTTAGACTTAGGGTCCTCATTAAAAAATTAATTATTTGAATAACTTTTAACCCAGATGGAATTTCTTCAAACGCTTTCTGGGTCTTTGAGATATCATGTGTTCCAGCCCCTCCACAAAGTTTCGGAGCTAGAGCACATTCGATGCTACTCCAAAATCTCAACACTCCCTCTTAGAGAGGAGTGTGCTCTAGCAATACTTCCACACTGAAGCATTTCCCTGATCTTTGGCATCGGTCTCTGCGTTGATGCTTGGCCTGCTGCCCTTCATCCACTGCACTATTGCTCTCTGGACTATTGCCCATGTCACTGTCACTAACACTACCATAAAATGTACTGCAAGTCCCTCTCAAATTGCTGCATCATGCTGCCAACTGCTGCACTGCAACTCAGCTGCTGAGAAGTAAGCAACTGAAGGACCACCACCCAACCACTGACAGACAAGTCAGTCGGGCTGCATCTCATCACTGAAGCATCCTTTGTTGTTGCGCTGCGCTGTCTCTCTGAAGCACTGCGTTGTCTGTTGCACTGCACTTCGTAAGCACTGCCTATGCGCTGCTACTTCCACGATGTTGTTGCCTCTTCTCGATGTTGCTCTAGACTTCAGTGTCCCAGCTCTGCCTCTACTTCTCTATGATCTTCTGCACCCACTACTCCAATCATCGTGCTACTGTCTTAAAGCTCCCGTAGCTCATATGTGATCCAAGAGTTTGGGCATCTCAAGGATCCTGCCTCCACCATTTGTAGTTGCTCTACAGATCTATACCGCCCCACCTCTTCTCTCAAGGCACATGAGCACTCATCGCCACATCATCCTCACTGCCACTGTCCCCTCTAGCTGTTGCTACCTTGGAATCTGAAGATTCCTTGTCCTTCCTCTTAGGACAAGTGCTGGCGAAGTGTCCATGTTCGCCACATCTGAAGCACCGGACCTTGGATAGGTCCCTCTTCTTCTTCCCTTATTTTCGTTGTCCCTTTGATGTTAGGGTCGCATCCTCCTTCTCCTCCTTCTTCACCTGGACACTTCCGTTGTTGAATTCCCTCTTGGTCATTCTTCAGATCTCCTCCTGTCGAAGGATAGCCCACATGTCACCCCAGTTTGGGAGTTGTACTCTGCCCAAAATGCTTTGGACAAAGGTCTCCCACTCATTAGTGACTGCATTCAGGGCAGTCCTCACCAAGAGCCCTTCATCTGGAGTTGCCCCCATGGCAATCAGCTGATCTCAAATCTTCTGCACTCTGGAAAGGAAGGGATCGATCTCCTCTCCCTTGAGGATCAGGGACATCCTCATCTGGTTCTCTAGAAGCATCTTTCGTTGGACGAAGCTTCCTTGATACAGCGTGGTCAAAGTTGTCCACATCTCATGTGTCGTCCTCTTCTCGGCAATATGTGGGACCACGTGACTCTTCACCCCATCCATGATTAAGCGCTTTGCCCGCGCCTGATTTTCATTGAACTTCTTTAGAGCGCCTGCATCGGTGGTCACAGCTAGGACATTTTCCGCGTGGTCTCTGATACCGTATTCCTCCAGGACTGTTAGGATTCTGGCCTTCCAGATCGCAAAGTTGGACACATTGTCCAACCTATCCTGATCTCTCAATCCATACGGGGTCATCTCTGCTCAAACTGTCGAAACAGGTACCCTTCTCCCTTCTATTGCTGTTGTACTCAACAAAAGACCGGATTTGGGTTTCTTGGCGATAGAAACCCTCTAGAGTAGCCGCTCCCTCTAACCACTGATTTCCCTCCCGGAAATCCTCCACCAAACTACTGAATCAGTCCTCTATGATCACCCTCATGATCGAATCTCATATTTCTTTGGCACAAATCTGCTGAGAGACAATTCTCCTCACTTTGTCGCCTTCGCTAGGCATTGTTCTGCACCGACATAATCGATGCCACACCAGCAACTTTTGAAGATCAGAAACTGCACTTCCAACCCCAGCAAACTGCATAGCGTCACTCCCTCTTAGACTGCGTCACCCTCCTAGTGCTGCGTGAGTAGACTGGCTCAGCGTCCCTCCCCTGGTGCTGCATGAGCAAACTGGCTTTGCGTCACCTTTCTGGAGCTGCGCCAGCCTCTGCGTGAGCAGACTGACTCTGCGTCACCCTTGTAGGGTTTATGTTGTCCCTCTGGTGCTGCGCGGCCTTCTTCCGAATCTGTGCTGCTTCAGTTGCCCTTCCTGCAGCAAATATCTTAAGTCCCTTTGTTGATGGTTCAACTTGATCTGCAATGCTCTGATACCATGTGAAAATTTCTGAGCACAGAAATCCTACTGCTAAATATTGATTTACTTCTCCTACTTGATTTTAATACACAAATTATTTAACTGAAAATATTCAGAAAAAACATTGAAGTAAACACAACTAGCAGCCTACACAAATACAGATCATTTACCGAACATCACACACATATGACAAAGGACACAGATTTTTCGGACAAATGTCCCCGAAAAAACCCAATGCAGGAAAACCAGTGCAACAGATTTGAGGGTTTATTATTATTAAGCAGCAGTATTCTGAGTACATCTAGGGTGCAATAATCTGGCTCACCCAACATAGAAAACCTCAACTACAGAGAAAAATGTGAGATATACCTCACTCTCGCAAGTCCCGGTTGATCCATATGAGCAACTGGAGAAACCCCAGCTAGCTCTGCACAGTCTCTACGCTGCCACTACATAAGGTTGTGTGGCCCTGGCTGAGGGACTGCGTCACCCTAGCTTTGCGCTAATCAGCTTCTTGCCGAGTCTGGTTTTAGCCCTGCTAGCTCAGAAACCCCAGTGTCCAACTGAATTTCGGACTTTCCTTGGAGACACTGCGCTGCCCCTACGTGAGCCCTGCGTGGGCCTGCATCACCCTCTCTAGGGACTACATCACACCCTCTGATGGTTGCGCTGCCTCCACTGAGTCTCTGTTGCCCTTGCTCTGGGTTGTACTCTTGGCCCTCCTGACCAATAACTGCATCTGCCCCTCATTGCATTTCTGAATCTCAGATATGATCTTCGTCCGAGCACTGCTCCATCAGAAGAATTCGATCTCTTAGACTCACTGTGTGTATCCTCCAACTGACCCCAGCCCTTTATACTTTTCTCATTGACAAATCAACGGTCGTGATCTAATCTCTAATCAATGGCTAAGATTAGAAGTAGCTTGGTCCACGTCACTTGGAATGTTCTCATCACATGTGTAAATTAATTCACTTTAAGTTTTTAATTTTCCTAAGTTAGACTTAGGGTCCTCATTAAAAAAATTAATTATTTGAATAACTTTTACACCAGATGGAATTTCTTCAAACTCTTTCTAGGTCTCGGAGATCTCATGTGTTCCAGCCCCTCCACAAAGTTTCGGAGCTAGAGCACATCCAATGCTACTCCAAAATCTCAACAATCCGAAGTTCTAAGTATTATTCTAATCTATAGCGTATATCTAAAGAGGGAGTCTGAAATATAAGTTGTGGAGATCCGAAGTTTTATTTTTTTGGCGAATGAATTGTAATCCAAATTCAATCAAGCCTCTTTGTTATGGCATCAAATTTGAAGTTGTGGTATCTCTGATGTATCTATGGAGCATGTCATTAAAACTACCAGGCATCTGAGTTGTGTCACTTCAAAGCAATCTTCTAAATAATGAGCCCAAATAAAGGATGGTTTCTCTAAATAAAGCAAGAAGCAAGTTCAATAACTTTATGCACAGGTCTGATAAAACAAAGTCCAAACCTAAAGTCAAGACCAAGTCTCCTTATCTTTGTAAAGAAAGACAAGTACTATATGTGGATCTAAATACTGATCTTTTTGCAACTTGAACTGATCTATAGAGAAACTTGTGGTGATCTGAATTATGATCTCTGTGGTGGGCCAAGGATCTATAGCTAACATCTATGATCTGAAGTGGTATTGTTACATCTTTGCGATATTGTTCAACATCTAAACAGGTCTGAATTATGGCATATGAGCTCTCTATGTCATTCAAGTTGAAGTCTGAAATCCAACTTTATCTCTAAAAACATGATCCAAGGAAAAGTCCAAAGTTACTCTCAGAACTTATCTCCTTGATATTTTAATATGGCACCATACTCGTGTTGTGAAATCTATAGGGGCAGCAACATAAGATGGTTTCTCTTGCTTTTGATGATTGTTTGTGATGTATTTTTACTTAGTTAACTTCTTCTTTCACTTGTTATTATTATTATTCTCTTCATCAAACAGCGAACAATAAGACAAAGGACACAAGATATAGGCGATCAGCCAGGGCCAAAACCTCTCCAATTCTGAGAGAAAAACCCACACAAATTCTTCTTCTTATAGAATCTTCAATTGACGAATTCCAAGACCTAGACCCTTGACCGAGGCCCCTCCAAGACCAAGTCAATGCCTTTCCTTGATCAGCTTCTTTTTCACAAGTCAACCTCAGTCAAACTTGCCTTCTAGTAGCAACAGCTTCTCTTTTGACCTCTTTTACGGACCTGCAATTTCTTGACTACAACTCGGCCTTACTGCAGAAACCCTAGGCCACACGAGTGGGTGAGAATATGGAGAAATAGTCCTCCTTTGTACTTTGCTTAGTGAGTTACTTTTTCTTCAACAATTCAGCCTGCAATATGATCAATGTGCCACCCAAGTTCGGATCTCTAGAGTGACTGTAATATTTGGTCTTAACTCTTCTGCAGCAACGAGAGCCCTAAATCTCCTCGCACGTGTGAGATATTTTAGCCCAAAAAAGATCCCAAATTTTTCGGTCTTCTTTCTCCTTTTCTTCACTATGTAAGAGACTTCTAGTTCCTTCTTACTCGCACTTCTTTCCTTGATTTTATTGCTTGATCGATAATGTGTTGAGTGAGGCCAAGTCCTTTTATATATAGGCCCATCTCCATGCTTTAAGGCAGACTTGACATCATTCCTAGGCCGACATGTTTTCTTGATAGGCCGACTTAATTGTAGCATATTGACAAGGTCTTGGAGGGCCTTTTTGACTCTTTCTTTGACTCAAATAAATTTTCTTACAATATGTAACATGCCCAAATGGGTCATTCATACATGACAACGACTTTCTTTACTTGTAGACTCAATGACATATTAGTTTTTATAGCATCGGATGTGTTCTAGCCTTGAAATTTGGTGGAGAGGCTAGAATACATGAGATCTCCAAAACCCAGAAATTGTTTCTGGAAAATCCACCTAGAAGTGTCTCAATTAGATTATTGATTGATTTTTAAATATTTCCTAAGTCTAAACTTAGTGAATATTGTTAATTAATCATTATTAATTGAGAATCAAAATAAGGTGAGAATCATCTGAAACTCACACGGATCAACAGGGAATTAGTCTGGGCCATCGATTATGTTTTAATCTTGGTCGTTGGTGCTCCAATAGAGGATTATAAGAAGAATTCGATGGGTAGATGGAGAATACACTAGTGCAAATACTCAGTTACCCAGGCAATTCGATTTTCTCAGTGGCAGTGATTTAGCAGAGAAGATAGATCCAAAGGGTGAGTAGCAGGTGGTAGAGGAAGGTCGCATCATTCCAAGAGGAAGTTTTCCAGTTCCAGGAAGAGGAAAAGGAAGGAAGGCCGGAATCCCCACAGGATCTACGCAAGCACTGCGTAAAGGGTGACGCAAGAGGTTCAGCGTGAAGCTAGGAAGGTGATTTCGAGGACAAAAATTAGTTGTGGGGTGAGAGAAAATTCTCACAATAATTTTGCCAGTATTTTCCTCAAATTAGATTACCAGTAGAGCATCTAAATTTTTGTACTCAGAATTGTTGCTAAAGAATAATAATAAAACCCTCATCTACCGCACCGGTTTTCCCACATTGGGTTTTTTGAGGGACAGTTGTCCAAAAATAATTGTGCCAAAATTCTTGTGTGCTAGAATTTCTCAGTTTCCAATATTTTATTTACCACGGGGCTTGGATTGTTTTGAATATTTGAATTATGCTTTCGACTTCTTGAAACAGTGATTTAATATCCCTCATAAATCACTTTATTATGTATGTTATCACCTACCGCCTACACCTACCTACAGTTAGTGGGAAAAGTCTTTAACCCCACAAGGTGTGGTTGGTGGCAAGGAACTCAAAGAAGGGGTTGTCACACTAATCTTGACTCTCTCCATTTAAGCTATCTCCTAGGTTAGCTATGGGGGGTGGTCCCTAAATGGAAAACTAAGTTAAAAGATGTGAGTTTCTAGGAGAGTTGTTAGAGTTAAATAGATTACTTCTTAAGATTTATTAGCAAAAAGTGATATGAGCAATAACCATCAATACATAATTTAAATAAGCATAAAGCATATGAAAACTAGTGTCTTCAAAGTATTGCTCTTTGAAATGAAAATGTCTTTGCTTAAATGAAGTAAAATGTTTTCAAATGGAAAACAAAAATAATCCTAAAAAGTGAAACAAGAAAATGTTAGCACGAGATATTGTAAATGCTTTCAAGATAAATAGATTTATGAATCAGAGCATGAGAAACTATCTTGCTCAAAAGGAAACAATTAGTGTTCTACTTTGGAGAATGTAAATGAGATGATAGAAAAACTCAAATGTTAGACCAAGATAACAACATGCAATTAAATTTGCAACACCAAATAAGGGTATTTGCCAATGAAATAAGATATATTAATCATCCATAAGCATAATGACCATTAAAATGTTCCAAGTACCATAGAATTAAACTTGCTGCAAAATTTAAGAAATTAAAATGCTTGCATCCAAAGTGCTTCTTGAGATAATATTTGCATGTGAAACTTTAAACCATCAAGATAGCAAAAAAATTGAGAAATTTGCAAGTAAATGTGATGAGATAATGCTCTTGGTTTATTTTATTAATTAGTTCTAAAGCAAAGTTACAATTGAACTTTAATCCTCAGACCTCACCCTCGCCCAAATATTTGGATCTCACAGTGAGGAGTCCATAGAGGTAGAGGGTCCCTAAAATGTCTATTCAACCAACTTAAGTTGGAGGTAAATTTTAGTGATGCTTGGGGCATGTAAGATCTAAAAGTAAATTAACATGAAAATGAAAATTCAACTTCAACTTGAAATATATTTGCTTGTCATGAAATAAAATGTAGTTTTACTTGATGCATCAAACTTAAGATTGTAGAGTGTGTTCAATGGTGAAGCATAAGCAAATTTGAAGTATGATTACAAGCTAAATAAGCTCAAGTAAAGATGTTTGCATATTAAAAAAATTTGAATTTGCTATGAAAGTAAATGCTCTTAAAACTTGTAGCAAATCAAAGTGAATAGCTAGTGAAATGAATGAAATGCATGGTTGCGTTAATTGATCAATTAAAAGATATGCATGCAATTTAAAGAGATCAACAAATCACGCCACAAGTTCTCTCCAAAAATGGAGATATTGGGATGCCAATGGGTAAAACCCACACTCCCAAAATCACAATTTTATTGGTTGTTAGAGGTAAGAGACTATGAAGCCTCCTCCAAGCTCAAGGAAAACCTTTACAAATGAAACATGAGGTCTTAGACTTATCCTTGATGAGAAATTTCTGCAATATAAAGACTCAATAGAAATCAGATTTTTTACAAGTGAAGAAGAGAGGCTAAGCCTCCTCAAAGCTCATGGACAAGAGAGAGAGAATAAGCCACAAAATGAACTCGGCATTTCTCAAGGAAGCTCCTTAATGAAGGTGAACCCCACAGTTGCTACAAGAAAACAAGTTAGAAAAAAGAAAACTACAAAAAGCCAATCAAGTGTTAGACAAAGAAAATCACAAAAAATTGCACAACAATTTACAAAGGGCTAAGCCAAAGAGTTCGAGTAAACTCTCCTCTTTGCTTAGTCATCTTCAAACTCTTAGATAGAAAATGAAAGCAATGAAGTATATGGTTTTAAAAGATATTCAAATATAGAAGTATTCGGCTTGTATACAAGCTATGTCCCAAAACCCCTGCAAAACCACTTTGTAAGATAAGACTATGAAGGCTCAAAGAACAAATGAGAGCTCCTTTGAGAATGTATCAAGAGTGGATTGGTCTCTCCAAAGACTTGCCCCAACACTTGATTCTTTGATCCCAACAAGATGTTCCCTCTACAAAACTTCAATTAAAAATTAGTTCCATATAGATCTAACAATAAACAGAAATAAAAAACTCTAGAGATTTATTTGAAACCAACTAGAGAATTCTATACCTAGAGCATACTCCTAAATCAAATGTCAATGTAAGATAGCTCTACATTAACAAATCTACAAGAGCATATGGAAATAAATTAAATCAAAGCATGAGTAAGAGAAATTATACCAATGATCAACAATTCATCATGCTCCAAGAGGAGGAACGTCTCATGAATGAAACCCCAAAGTCTTTATTGATATTTCTGAAAGTGTATAAGGCAGCAGTGTTTCCGCAAGCACAATAGCTAGTCACAAGATACAGTGTGAGAGTCCATGGCTCCATTATATAGAAAGTTGGGAGCAAATCCCAATGAAGAACCATATGCCAAGTGGTGAGAGGGAGGAGATCTCAAGGCAAATTCGAATTTGATATGTGGAGCTCCATTGCCAAGTGCAAAAATCGGATTCTGGCAAGTGAACATCATTTTCTTCTTCCCTTATGTGCCAAATTCGAATTTTATGATGGAATGACAAGTGTATATGGATGGTAACCCATGTGGGGACAATTTCCCACAAAAATCTCCACCAAATATTCTCCCAAATCCTCTCAAATATGCACTAACTTCACAAATTCGAATTTCCAAGTAAGCAGCTCTCATTTAATGCCGGAAATTCAATTTTATTTGAGCACATGTATTTTCCTTGATTTTAGGAGTCCACATCACCTTGGAACTTCACTTTAACTCCTCCATAACTTTTCACCTCATTTCCACCTCATTTAGCATGTGTGGATATTTATTTTTCTCCATTTATTTAATTTTTTACTTAATTAATTGCCAAATTTCCCACTAAACTTAGGAAAAGTGAGTTTTGAGGGTTCAAAGCACATTTTTAACCCCTCAAAGTGTGTCATAGTAGAAATTTGAGCATGAGAGGTGTAATTTTGATTACTCGTACCCCATACAACTTCCCTAGACAACACTTATAACAATTCAATTACAATTTTTATTGCAATTTTTGACTTGTGGGAAATCTAAAAAAATTTAAAAATCACTACCTAGACCTAACCAAATTCCACGAAATTTTTTGTGTGATCTAATATGGTAATATACATTGCCTCTAGACACTAGGACCCACCCAAGGCCTCACCATCAAGCCATACTCCGGATTTGGGGTAAAATTAGAGGAAAAAAACTCAATTAATTATTAACTCCTGGTAGGGAGATGATAATTAACCAAGTAAAAAAAACCTCCCAGAGTAATACTCACTTGTTGGCAAGGTCTCAGGCTACCTAGGCTTGTTACAGACTCAATACTAACTCAAAAATCATCATTACTAGCATCACTTATTACAATTCCCCATAGGGCATAGACTCTATATACAAGAGAAAATTATAAGAAGTAGAGTTTAAAAACTCTATTGAACTGATGATATCTGATGGCACAAGTGTCTTATGGTTCATCCTTGGGCATGGAGTCTTCACATTATCATCAAGTAGTGGTCAACAATGCCCACAGTTTGTAGGTCTACTTGCTTGGTGAAGGGAAAATATTGCATTCAGAACTTTCATTTGACTTTGGAAAGAGTTTGACTCTTTTCAATGTATTGAGAGAGATATGCAGTTCACTGTAACTTCCTTGTTGTCTTGAGATCAGAACTTGAGAATTTTGTGCCCAGAATTTTATCAAGCTTTCTTCTTGAACTCGGCCCTTCAATATTCTTGAAGATTCAATGTTCCTTTTGATGCCTTGATTTTCCTTGAAACCCCATTTTATGCCTCTCTACAAGCTGCCTTCCTTATCTTGCTATCCTAGCTCTTGAGGATCTTCTAGTGTTTCGCCCCTTGAGTGTCCTTCCTTGAGCTGCCCTTTCTTGAATTGTTGTCTTAGCTTTAATACTATGTTGATAAATCTATAGGGGCGGCAACATAAGGTGATTTCTCTTGCTTTTGATGATTGTTTGTGATGAATTTTTACTTTGCTTAGTTAACTTCTTATTTCACTTGTCATTATTATTATTCTCTTCATCAAACAGCTAACAAACCATAAAGAACAATAAGAAAAAGGACGCAAGATATAGGCGATCAGCCAGGGCCAAAACCTCTCCAATTCTAAGAGGAAAACCCACATGAATTCTTCTTCTTATAGAATCTTCAATTGACGAATTCCAAGACCTAGACCCTTGACCAAGACCCCTCCAAGACCAAGTCAATGCCTTTCCTTGATGAGCTTCTTTTTCACAAAGTGAACCTCAGTCAAACCTGCCTTCCAATAACAACAGCTTCTCTTTTGACCTCTTTTTCGGACCTGCATTTTCTTGACTGCAACTCGGCCTTATTGCAGAAACCCTAAGCCACACGAGTGGGTGAGAATATGGAGTAATAGTCCTCCTTTGTACTTTGCTTGGTGAGTTACTTTTTCTTCAACAATTCAGCCTGCAATATGATCAATGTGCCCCCCAAGTTCGAATCTCTATAGTGACTGTAATATTTGGTCTTGACTCTTTTGCAGCAACGAGAGCCCTAAATCTCCTCGCACGTGTGAGATAGTTTAGCCCAAAACAGATCCCAAACTTTTCGATCTTCTTTCTCCTTTGCTTCACTATGTAAGAACTTCTAGTTCATTCTTACTCGCACTTCTTTCCTTGATTTAATTGCTTGATCGATAATGTGTTGAGTGAGGTTGAGTCCTCCTATATATAGGCTCCTCTCCATGCTTTATCGTCGACTTGACATCATTCCTAGGTCAACATGTCCTCTTGATAGGTCGACCTGATTGTAGCATATTGACAAGGCCTTGGAAGGTCTTTTTGACTCTTTCTTTGACTCAAATCATTTTTCTTACAATATGTAACATGCCCAAATGGGTCATTCATACATGATAATGACTTTTTTTACTTGTACAATGTAGACTCAATGAAAGGCCCTAGGAGCTCAAAATACCTAAAAATAAGTTTCCTTGAGCATGAAACCCATGCCTCGAGAACAACAATAATGAATTTATTTTTCTCATTACATCAAATACATAAAAATCATGATTACATATATGTCATTATGAAGACCGAACCTAATTACATATTTCAACAACTCGAAGGAAGAATTCGAGAATAACTAACTCTTCAAACATGTCAGAAATACATTGCTGGAAGAATTAGGTGATAGGTCTTTAAAATTTTAATTAATGAGGTATCTAGGGTTTGTAAACCCTAGCAAAGGTGTGATCAAGAAAAACTCTAGAGACAAAGCCCTAGGACTAATCATTTTTCAATGAAAGAAGAAGCTCCAACTCATGGGAATGACAAATATAACATCCTGCTAATGAAAAGACAAGGATGATGATGGATGCAAGAAGTCCTAGTTCAAGAGGGAGTTGATTATTCAGAAAAGATAAGTATTCTATAGCTTTCCTCCTTTGGATTAAGACTTTTGTTATTTTTGGTTAGTCTTTGAACTTTGCTTATTTGTATTTGTTCTTCCATGGCCTCCTAGTGAGAATTACAAGTTAATGACTGGGGTTGCCTAGGCCGTTGGCAGTAGATGGAGGAACATAGCAAAGCAAGAAGACTTTTCAAAATAATAGAAAACTGAATGCAGGAGTAGGAATTTTGAAGCATTCCTTGACTAAGTCAAGCAGTTGGTGTGAAAATTTCAAGTCTAAAATCCTATTACAGCTACTGGAAATTATTCTTCTAATTGTTAATGAATTTAACAATTCATTTACTACGGAAGATATCGAATAAATCACACTGCAACCTTCACAAATAAACTACAAAAGAAAATAGCGTTGGAAACTGAGAAAATATTAGCACACACGCATAATACTTAACACAGTTATTTTTGGACAAATGTCCCCGGAAAAACCCAACTTGGGAAAACCGGTGCAGCAACTGAGGGTTTTTATTATTAAGCAGCAGTGACATCTGAGTACAATCTAATGGTCCCAACTGGCAATCCAAACATCAAGTAAATATGGCCAAAATTACCTAAGGGAATTTTCGTTCCTCCACAATCAACCTCGACACAACTTTCCTTCAAACAACTCGTCCACCTAGACCCTTTGCGTTAGATTTTGCACAGTGCTTGCGCAAACCCTTAGACGACTAAGCCTGGAACCGCCTCTGATGAAATCGTTTTGCCTATCTCTATTGAGGAAACTGATTCTCCGACCCTTTGGAAGACTTTCCCGACCTCTAGAAGCTTAATTATTTTTTCCTCCAGCCAAATCGAATTGCTCTTCTGAAGCAATTGCGCAGTCCTCTGCGTTGCCGCACTGGGAATAACTCAAACCCTTGTTGTTGCCTCTTCGAATTTGGAAAATTTCATCCGGATCAGTGTCTCTACCCTCACTGACTCTGCTTCGATCTCCAGCTCTCCGGCAACTACGGCTGCTCTCTGGAAATCGAACTGTAGAAGTGTCTTCTCCAAGTGCCCATCAACTTCTTATAATCCCCGATTAAAACTCTGACTGCCAAGATTAAATCTTAATCAAGGGCTAGGATCATCTTAAAGTCGATTCATGTGAGTTTCTAGACTATTCTCACCTTGACTTAATTAATTTTGATTAATTAACCATATTCCCTAAGTTTAGACTTAGGAAATATTTAAAAAATTGATTAATAATCTAATTAAGTCATATCTATGTGGAATTTCCATAAACGATTTCTAGGTTTTGGAGATCTCATGCATTCTAGCCTCTCCACCAAATTTTGTGGCTAGAACACATCCGATGCTACAAAAACTAACACTCTCTCTTAGCAAGGATTGTGTTCTAGTGTTGCACACCCTGCTACAACACTCCGTCTTTGTATCATCTCTTGTCACGCTATTGATGTCTGGTTGTTGCTGCCCACCAACCACTGTTGCTGCATTCGTATTGTTGTTGACCCTGTTGTACTACTGCCAACACTGCATCTGCACTGCAACTCCCTTGTGATAATTTCAAAACTAAAATCCTAATGGAGCAACTAGTATTAATTCTTCTAACTGATAAATTAATTATTCAGTTTATTGCTACGGCAACATCGAATTAAACACACTGCAACCTTGACAAATAAAATTCTGCAGAAAATAAATAGCGTTGGAATCTGAGAAAATACTAGCACACACACATGAAAATTGACACCATTATTTTTGGACAAATGTCCGCGGAAAAACCCAACTTGGGAAGACCGGTGCAGCAGTGAGGGTTTTTATTATTATGCAGCAGTGAAATTCTAAGTACAATCTATGGATGCCCAACTGGCAATCCAAATAGTAAGAAAATATGGGCAAAATTATTTTAAGGAAATTACCCTTCTTCCACAAGCAATGCCGACACAACTTCCTTAAGAAAACTTGGTCTCCTAGACCCTTTCTGTCAACCTCTATGCTGCTTTGCACAGACCCTATGACATCAAGCCTCCAAACTGCCTCTGATGAAGTCGTTTTGTCTGTCTCTGTTGAGTAAATCACCTCTTCGGCACTCAGGACCCTCTACCCAGCCTCTGAAACTGAGAACGAATTTCTCCCCCACTAAATCTAACTGCATTTCTGAAGAAACTGTGCAGTCCTCTGCGCTGCCTCACTGGGAATAACCCGGCCCTCTTGTTGTTGCCTCTTTGGATCTGGAAAACTTCCTCAAGATCACTGTCACTGCCCCTCACTATCTTTGTTGCCTCACTGAAGTTCGAACTCTCCGGCAATTGATTGTTACTACTCTGGGAAATCGAATTCTCCAAGTCACTCTGGTGCATTCTCCATCACCACATCGATCCCTTCTTATGTCTTCCTATTGGGACTCCAACGGCCAAGATTGAATCTTAATCAATGGCTCAAATCATTTCTAGATTGATCCGTGTGAGTTTCTAGACAATTCTCACCTTGACTTAATTAATTTTGATTAATTATCCATATTCCCTAAGTTTAGAATAAGGAAATATTTAAAATCAGCTAATAATCTAATTAAGCCATTTCTAGGTGGAATTTCCAGAAGCGATTTTTGGGTTTTGGAAATCTCATGTATTCTGGCCTCTCCACCAAATTTCGTGGCTAAAACACATCTGATGCTACAAAACCTAACACTCCCTCTTAGCAAGGAATATGCTCTAGTGTTGCACACCCTGCCACAACACCCTCCCTGTATCACCTCTTGTCACGTTGCTGATGTCTGGCTATTATGACAGCCTGCCACTTCCCACCAACCACTGCGCAAATATGATGTTGCATCTGTGTTGTTGCTGACCCTGTTGTACTGCTGCCAACACTGCATCTGCACTGCAACTCCCTCTCATCTGTTGTTGCTGCAACTACAACATGTGCAACTGAAAAACATCCAAAATAATGAATCAATTGTGTTCAATATGATGCATCTGTCTCCTGAGTCCTGACTGCTACTAGCCTCTGCACTGTCACAGAAGAATCTGCGTTGTTGTTGACACTGCACTGTGCCACTTTGCATTGTTGCCAACTCTGCACTGCACCCCCAGCATTTGAATGTTACTAGTCTCTGCAACTACCACTCTGGTACTGACTCCATCTACTGCCACTAATCCATCCTGCTACTAAAAATTGTGGGCCCCCGTAGCCAGGTAATGATCCATGAGGTGAACTCCTCAAGGACCCTACCCATCTATAGCTCTCTAGGGCTACAACTCCAAGTCACCCCACCTCACTCCTGGAGGTATGTGGGCAATCATCGCGAAGTCTTCCTCCAACCTAGGGGGGATAGCCTATCTATCTCAGCATGTGCTACTGCATAGTCTTGCTTTTCCTGCTTGTCCTTCTTTCTGAGAGGACACTGGGTACCTAGTGGCCAAACTCGCCACACTTGAAGCACTTGACCATAGATAGGTTCTTCTTCTTCTTCTGCTCCCCCTGTCCCTGACTGGGACCCTTTGATGTGAGGGCCACATTCTCCTCCTCCTTCACCACCTTCGATTCGTTGCTACTACTGCCACTGATGGAGCACTTTAACAAAGCTTGCCTCAACTCTTCCTGCTACAAATCGGCCCACATTTTGTCCCATCCTGATAGCATGTCTCCGCCCAATATAATTTGGACGAAGACTTGCCAATCCTCTAAGACGTTGTTGAGTGCCAATGGCATTAGTTCTGATGGTTGAGGCGCTGCCCCAATTGCTGCAAGCTGGTCTCGGACCTCCTGAATCCTAGTGAGGAAACGATCTATGCCTTCCCCTTTCTACATCCTCATGCATCTCAGCTTCTCCTCCAGGAACATCTTTCGCTGCTCTAAAGTACCCTGGTATAGCGTGGAGAGAGCATCCCACATCTCTTTGGCCATTCCCTTGGCTACTATATGTGAGACAATATGGTCCCAGACTCCATCCAGGTGGCAGGATCAATCGCTTTGTCCCCACCATCTCCTTCCTATATTCCTTTAGTTGATCCGCATATTGAGGAACTACCACCACATTATTAATGTAGGCTTTCAGACCGTATTCATCTAGAAAGAAGGACATCCTAGCCTTTCATATGACATAGTTGGAAGCTCTATCCAACCTATATTGATCTCTAAGCCCTATAGTGGCCATCTCGATCAAGTCGAAAACTCCCTCTTTCCTTTTGCTTGGTTGTTGCTTTGCTACTTGCACTCCCTTTTGGAATGCGCGGATCTGCTCGCTACTACCAATTTGCCTAGAAAATAGAACTTCTAAGACTCGAAGTTCCCAGAGAGAAATTTTCCCTCTGTTGTGTGTGTTTTTCTCCTCCATCTAATGTTGGTTTTGCTGTCGCAAAACCCCCTGTGTCCAACCAAGGAATCTGCTTAGCAAAAATCTGAGTTATTGCTCCCTCTGACTACTGGAATCACTATCCCGGGAAACTCGAGTTTTCTACAACCCTGCAACTGAAAATTGAATTCCTGCCCTAGTAATTCGGCCTGCCTGTCTAAGCATTGTGCTATCACTAAGAATTTCGGCCTGCTGCTCCCTCTGAGCAGCGAAATTCTTTCCTCTACTTTTGAGCTTCTTGGTTGATCACTTACGCTTTGATACCATGTGAAAATTTCAAAACAGAAATCCTATTGCAGCAACTAGTATTAATTCTTCTAACTGATAAATTAATTATTCAGTTTATTGCTACGGCAACATCGAATTAAACACACTACAACCTTCACAAATAAAATTCTGCGGAAAATAAATAGCTAGAAACTGAGAAAATACTAGCACACACATAAAAATTGACATTGTTCTTTTTGGACAAATGTCCACGGAAAAACCCAACTTGGGAAAACTAGTGCACCAATGAGAGTTTTTATTATTATGCAGCAGTGAAATTTTGAGTACAATCTATGGATGCCCAACTGGAAATCCAAAAAACAAGAAAATCTGGGTGAAATTATTTTAAGGGAATAACCCTTCTTCCACAAGCAATTCTGGCACAACTTCCTTCAGAAAACTCAGCCTCCTGGACCCTTTGTGCCAACCTCTATGCTACTTTGCACAGACCCTATGGCGTCAAGCCTCCAATATGCCTCTAATGAAGTCGTCTTGCCTCTCTGTTGAGGAAATCGCCTCTCTAGCACTCGAGACGCTCTGCCCGGCGTCTGGAACTGAGAACAAATTTCTCCCCAGCTAAATCGAATTTCTTTTCTAAAGCAACTGCGCAATCCTCTACGTTGCCTCACTGGGAATAACTCGGCCCTCTTGTTGTTGCCTCTCTGGATTTGGAAAACTTCCTTAGGATCACTGTCACTGCCCCTCACTATCTTTGTTACCTCACTGAAGTTCGAACTCTCCGGCAACTGACTGCTGCTACTCTGGGAAATCGAATTCATCAAGTGACTCTGATGCATTCTCCATCACCACATCGATCCCTTCTTATGTCTTCATGTTGGGACTCCAACGACCAAGGTTAATTCTTAATCGATGGCTCAGATCATTTTTGGATCGATCCGTGTGCGTTTCAAGAAAATTCTCAACTTGACTTAATTAATTCTGATGAATTAGCCATATTCCCTAACTTTAGACTTAGGAAATATTTAAAAATAGGCTAATAATCTAATTAAGCCATTTCTAGGTGGAATTTCCAGAAATAATTTTTGGGTTTTGGAGATCTCATGTATTCTAGCCTCTCCACCAAATTTTGTGGCTAGAAGACATTCGATGCTACAAAAAATAACATCCATCTCATATGTTCTTGCTGCAACTATAACAACTGCAACTGAGAAGCATCTGAAATACTGAATCAATTGT
Organism: Pinus albicaulis; assembly: GCA_034641835.2. Classification (NCBI taxonomy): domain Eukaryota; kingdom Viridiplantae; phylum Streptophyta; class Pinopsida; order Pinales; family Pinaceae; genus Pinus; species Pinus albicaulis. Next base: position 735,793,546 of record CM076581.1, read on the forward strand.
GTTCAGCAAGATGCATCTGCCACCTAAGTCTCTAATTGCTACTAGCCTCTGCACTGTCACTAAAGAATTTGTGTTATCGCTGACTCTGCACTGTGCCACTCTACACTACACTCCCCAGCATCTGGCTGCTACTAGTCTGCAACTGTCACTCTGGAATTCGACTGCATCACTGCCACTGATCCATCCTGCTACTAAGTATTGTGGGCCCTCGTAGCCAGGTAATGATCCATGAGGTGGACTCCTCAAGGACCCCGCCCAAATTTGTAGCTCTCTGGGGCTACAACTCCAAGTCACCCCACCTCACTCATGAAGGTATGGCTGCCATCATCACAAAATCTTCCTCCAACTTAGAGGATAGCCTATCTATCTCAGCATGTGTTGCTGCCTGGACCTACTTCTCATGTTTGTCCTTCTTTATGAGAGGACACTAGGTACTGTAGTGGCCAAACTCACCACACTTGAAACACTTGACCTTAGATAGGTCCTTCTTCTTTTTTCTTTGTTCCCCCTACCCCTAACTGGGACCCTTTGATTCAAGGGCCACATTCTCCTCCTCCTTCACCACCTTCGATTCGCTGCTACTGTTGTTGCCACTGATGGAGCTCTTTGGCAAATCTCGTCTCAACTCCTCCTACTGCAAATCGGACCACACCTTGTCCCATTCTGGTAGCTTGTCTCTACCCAATACGCTTTGTACAAAGACCTTTCAATCCTCTGAGACATTGTTTAGAGCCAACAGTACTAGCTCTGAAGGTTGAGGCATTGCCCCAATAGCCGATAGTTGGTCTCAAACCTGCTAAATCCTGGCGCGGTAGGGATCTATGCCTTCCCCCTTCTGCATCATGATGCATCTCAGCTTTTCTTCCAGGAACATCTTTCGTTGCTCGAAAGTGCCCTAATATAGGGTGGAGAGAGCATCCCACATCTCTTTGGTCATTCCTTTGGCCGCTATATGTGAGATTATATGGTCCCGGAATCCATCCAGGATCAACCGCTTCACCTTCACCATTTCCTTCCTATATTCTTTCTGTTGATCCACATCCTAGGGAATTGCCACCACATTATCCATGTAGGTTTTCAGGCCATATTCATCTAGAAGGAAGGACATCCTAGCCTTCCAGATGACATAGCTGGAAGATCCACCAACCTATCCTGATCTCTAAGCCCTGCAGTGGCCAGCTCTGAAATTGTCAAAATCTCCCTCTTCCCTTTTGCTTGGTTGTTGCTTTGCTACTCAAACTCACTTCTAGAATGCGCAAATCTGCTAGCTGCTACTGCCAATCTGCCTAGAAAAATCGAACTTCTGAGACTCGAAGTTCCCTGAGAGAAATTTTCCCTCTACTGTGTGTGCTTTTCTCTTCCACCCGATGCTGATTTTGTTGCAGCTAAACCCTCTGCGTCAAACCAAGTAATCTTCTCAGCAAAAATCTAAGTTGTTGTTGCTTCCTCTGACTGTTGGAATCACTCTTCCAGGCAATTCAACTTTCCTGCAATCCTACAACTAAAAAAACAAATTACTTCCTCAGTCATTCGGCCTGCCTGTCAAGAAACTGTGTTGCCTCTAATAATTTTGACATGTTATTCCCTCTGAGCAGCGAAATTCTCTCCTCCGCTTCTGAGCTTCCTTATTGATCACTTACGCTCTGATACCATGTGAAAATTTCAAGTCTGAAATCCTGTTACAACAACTGGAAATTATTCTTCTAATTGTTAATTAATTTAACCATTTATTTGCTACGGCAAATATCGAATAAATCACACTGCAACCTTCACAAATAAACTACGGAAGAAAATATCGCTGGAAACTGAGAAAATACTAGCACACACACAATAATTAACACAGTTATTTTTGGACAAATGTCCCCGAAAAACCCAACTTGGGAAAACTGGTGCAGCAGCTGAGGGTTTTTATTATTAAGCAGTAATGAAATCTGAGTACAATCTATGGATACCCAACTGGCAATCCAAACAAGTAAATCTGGGAAAAATTACCTAAGGGAATTTCCTTTCCTCCACAAGCAACCCCAACACAACTTTCCTTCAGAAAACTCATCCTCCTAGACCCTTTGTGTCAGCTTTTGCGCAGTGCTTGCGCATACCCTTAGACATCTAAGCCCGGAACTGCCTCTATGAAGTCATTATGTCTGTCTCTACTAAGGAAACTGATCCTTCGGCCCTCTGGAAGACTTTCCCAACCTCTGGAAGCTAAATTGATTTTTCCTCCAGCCAAATTGAATTGCTCTTCTGAAGCAACTGCGCAATCCATTGCGTTGCCTCACTGGGAATAACTCAGCCCCTTGTTGCTACCTCTCAGGATCTAGAAAATTTCCTCTGAATCACTGTCTCTGCCCCTCACTAACTCTGCTTTGATCTCTGGCTCTCCGGCAACTACTCCTGCTCTTTGGAAATTGATCTGCCAAGGAAATCGAACTACAGAAGTGTCTTCTCCAAGTGCCCATCGACGACTTCTTATAATCCCCTGTTGAGACTCCAACGGCCAAGATTAAATCTTAATCAAGGGCTAGGATCATCTTGAAGTCGATCCATGTGAGTTTCTAGACAATTCTCACCTTGACTTAATTAATTATGATTAATTAACCATATTGTCAACCATATATTGGGACTCAGGTGCCCACCACACTCCCATTGCATTGATGAGGATTATGTTTCCATAATTATATGGTAAGCCTTCTCCACAAAATGTGTAATAAATTGGCGATGGTAGAAAGAGTTTATGTTGGCAATCATGACCAAATATCTCTGTTGTCGATAGACTTCTCTAGGTTTGAGAACCTTGCCTTTGTGAAATTATACTAACTCAAAAGTATGACATATAATCTATCGCTTTTAGGTGCTAAATGCATCATATAAGGTGCCTCAATCTCAGTGCAGAACTGATGTTGTGAGTTGTCTAGTTTGATACCTTTATTCTATTCACGTACTTGTTTTTAGTTTCATTGATCTTTTTTAGCCACATGTAGACATTAATATACCAGTATAGATTCATCTTAACTCTAGATCTATTAAGCACCAAAAGGTATCAAAAAATATTAAGGTACAAATTTCTCTGTTTAAAAGATCTCAAAGTTAAAATGGATCTATGCCAGTATGCGTGTTTGTGAATTAATACTGAATGTTCTTTTGTAATTTTTCTTTTAAAAAGAGGAATGCTTTTTATATATTTTAATTTATAAGTATCAATGTGAGACATCCCATTCATGCCAAGCTTTTATTTGTTTCAATAAATATTAGATTGGGCCAACTTATGCCATGTGGACATTGCACACCTCCCTCATAGTGCATGTAAAATGCACCTGGCTTATCTCTGCCCAACTAGTTAAATTAAATTGAATATTAGAGGCAGCTAACAATTTAACCAAGGGGACTGGACTAGTTGGTCGAGAGGGAATGGAGATATTTCCCACCAGGTTCAATGGCCCCCAAAACGTGTAGTATGTTTAGCCCTCTGAAAAAAACCAGCCCTTCATGGGCAAGCAAGTGGTCGCCCTAGCGCCAACTACAATTCAACCTCGGCGTTGAATGGTTGGCGGTAATTAAAAATATTAAGCAAGCATTCAGACAACAATTTCCTCTATTTAATTTACAATCTAGTTCATTTTAAACTCTTGTCAAGTAACCTGAACACAAACTTGAAAATCCCAAACATTCATCACTTGGCTAGGAAGCTTCATACTGGAAAACGTTGAAAGCTACCTACGATGAAAATTCAAATCAAGTTTAAGCAGTAATTCGAATATATAGAAAGCTTCGGTTATTTGACACATAATTCGAAGACCATAGACTCCATATTGGCAAAATAACATCGAATTTCAACTACAATCAATCTTCAGACAGTACAAATTTATAAACAATGGGTCATAAGCTGAAACACAGAAGCCCATATATTACAAGAAAGAGTACATACCTTCAGAAAGCCTTCTAATCCATCTGCAATAAAGCCGAACCAGCCTCCGTTGGTCTTCTGATCAGGGGCAACACTGTCGGACGTTGCGACGGCAGCATCGGCCAGGGTATAGAGCAGCCCCTCCGCCCTGCTAACAAGCCTCGGAATGTCCACGTAAGCGTCCAGCTGGTCAGGGGGCGGCAACTGCTGCAAGCTGAAACGAACCTTAACCTTCACACGACGAGACTGGAACAGAGGACGTCTTGGTGTAAAAAAGGAGGAAAGTGACGGCCTGCGGATGGAGGCTCGTTGGTGTGTGAGTGGCAGGCAAGGCGAAATGCTTGCCGTAGCCATAGACATTTTTTGCCTATTGGTTATGTCACCCCACCTCCCCAAACCAGATGTTGCAGAGGAGAAATAGATAGAAGAAAAGGAGGCACTCGGAGGACCATTCAAGTATCATGGAAATTATCCGTATAACTCTGAACACGTAATGCATCCAAATTGTCGTCATAATTTTTTTATCGTTCCTTTCCGAATTCGTCTTTCAAATCCACACCACAAGTATCGTCGGTTGTATTCGGAGTGTTTTTTTCTTTTTTTTAATTGCCATTAATATTTAAGTAATTTTTTCATATTAAAATCAAATTATCTTACTTTTAGTAATGTAAATAGAGTTTTTATATTACAAAAATAATTTAGAATAAGTAAATTCCAAATATATTTGATTGAATGATGAATAATTTTTAATAAAATATATAAATAGATTATATTATAATCATCCAAAGTGGGAAGAAAACATACACAAATTATCTCACTTTTATAATATAAAGAGAGATTTTATATTACAAGACTAATTTAAAAAGGAAATTTCAAATATATTTGATTGGATGATGAAGAATTTTTAATAAAATATATAAATAGATTATATAACCATATAAAGTGGGAAGAAAATATACACAAAACACACCATGCACCATTAATTTCAAGTTGATTGATTTAATTATATTTAGGTTTTTTTAATAATAAATTAAAACAAGAAAGAGAGGATTGATTAGTCAGAATTACACAAAACATACCATATACCATTAATTTCAAGTTGATTGATTTAATTATATTTTGGTTTTTAGTTTTTTTTAATAATAGATTAAAATAAGAAAGAGAAGGTTTGATTCGTCAAATTTATTTAATAAAAGAAAAAGTTAGATTAAAATAAGAAAGAAAGAAAGTGAGATTTATAATTTATTTAATAAAAGAAAAAGTTAGGAGACGCATGGAAGTGAGTTTTAAGATGTATAATAAAAAATAATGAGATTTTTTTAGCTATAATTGTGTCTGCAATTTGTGTTTAGAAGTAGAATTATGATTTTGATTGAGTTGCTAGGGGTATTTGTGTTTAGAAGTGGAACTATAATTTTATGATTTTGATTGAGTTGCGAGGGGCATTTTATAGCTTAGTATAACTTTGATGTGTAAGTATGTCAAGTTCTTAAAAAAATAATCATTCTTTTTTTATTAATGTCGGCCAAAATATTAACTTTTTTTTGTTTGCTTGGTAATGTGGGTTCTTACATGACTTCACGCCAAACCTATGGTCTGAGAAACCGTGAAAGAGGGGCATCTAAGCTGTCAAAATCACCGGAGATCGCACCCGGCCTCGGCTACACCAACCCTTATCATGGCTGAAATTTTTTTGTTTGCTTGATAATGTGGGTCCTTACATGACTTCACACTAAACCTGTGGTCTGAGAAACCGCAACAGAGGGGCATCTATGCCTTCAAAATCATCGGGGATAGCACCCGGCCTCGGCCACACCAACCCTTATCATGGCTGGATTTTTTTTGCCTTCAGACAGATTGAACCAGTGACATTTTCATCACGAGTGTTTTAACAACACACTCTTCACCGTCAAACCAAACTCTCGTTGGCTGCCAAAACATTAACTTGAATCTTAACTTGTATATAAATTTGTAATCTTATTAATGGACTAACATTAATTATTAAAATATAACTATGTATTATTATATATAATTTGAATGGATAATAAATTATCTAAGTATTTAATATAATAGTTCATTTATCATTTAGTTGAATTTGAATGGATCATAAATTTACCTTTAACAAAAAAAAATTACCACATTAAAATTCCAATTAGGTAATAAACATCTTTACTCATATTTACGAAATCCAATACCATCTCTTAAATCAAAGGAAAAAGATTAATTCAGCACAAAGAATTGAAAATCCTCCCCCTAAATCTTTTAATATTTATTTTAATTTAATATTTGTAAAATGAATCTTTAAAGAGAAAAACAATATCCTATGGATATATTAAAGTCTTTTAAGACACAAATATTTCCATATAAAAGTTCTAATATTTGAAAATATTAATATGATGTAGTTTTAGTACAAAGTTTGTTATCATGCCATAAAAAACATTATTAAATCTAATATTAATATTATTGAATTTAATAACTTTGGATTAATACCATATTAAATTTAATATGATATTCAATTTTTTTATTTGTGTGTAGAGGGGAGAACAAAGACATAAAGTGATAGAGGTGGAGAGATAGAGGAAGTGACAAGGGAGAGCTGGAGATAAAATGAAGGAGGGAGAGAGAGAGAGGAAGGAGTGAGAGAGGGAGAGAAGGGTTAGAGAGAGTGAGGGGGACACAAAGATGGAGCAGGGAGAGGGAGGAGAGAAGGACAAGATTGGAGAGAAGAGAGAGAGTGAGAGAGAGATGGGGTGAGAGAGAGGGAGGTAGGAGAAAAAATGAGGGATGGGAAGGACTAGAGAGAGGACCCGAGAGAGAGGGGGAGGGATGTAAGGACGGAAAAGGAGGGAAAGAGAGATTGAGTTGGAGGGGGAGAGAGGGAGTGAAGAAGAAAGGCACAGAGAGAGAGAGAGAGAGAGAGGGAGAGGGAGTGATAAAGGACAGATGGAGAGAGAGTGTTTATGTTTTTGGGTGAGATAGAGAGACAAAGGAGAGATGGAAGGAAGGGGGAAGAGAAGGAATAGGGAGGGAGATAGTGACAGAGTTGGAGGGTGAAGAGAGAGAGGGGGGGGGAGAGAGAGATGGGCGGATAGAGAAAGAGGGAGGTGAGAAAGAAAGGGAGAGAGAGAACGTGAAAGAGACTAAAGAGAATGTGAGAGAGACATTGAGTAGATTATTTATTAAAATAAAATCAAGATATATTTAGTAATGAGTAGAGGGACACTATTAAGAAATAATTAGCTTTCAAAAGTTGTGATACCTAGAATTAAAATGAAAAATATGTGCAGAACCAATCCTCCTGCAAAGTGAAAATTAATCCTTGACAATATTATCTTCCTTCTCCATCACCATCTAATTACTAATAGACAAATACATATATTCAAAATATAATCAAAATTACATATATTCAAAATTGTTAATAGAGTAATTGCAAACAACAATGTATTCAACATATTTATAAGAGGAAAATGTATATTTATAAACATCAAAAAAAATCAAAATATTCTTCAAGGAGATGTGATAATTGTTTGGAGAAACAAATAATGTAAATATTTTATAAATCTGACTTCTCATTTTAAAAAGATTAAAATAATACATTATTTCTTGACTTTGCAAAATAGACTATAGATAAAAAAAATCATCAAAATATTCTTGAAGAAAACAAATTATTTCAAACATAAACAAAGAAGCAAATTATTTAAAGAGTAATATTGACTGAGTAAATTATTAAAACTACTCTTCATGATATATTTTGTAATATTTGGAGGAACGGTGTTTATAATTAATTAGTTGTCAAAAGTTGCGATACCTAAAATTAAATGAAATAGATGTGCAATATCAATTCTCATGCAAACTATTGACAAGATTGTCTCCCTTCTTCATCACCAACTAATTACATACACATATAAAAATATAACACAACAATTGTAACATTGACAAACATTACCATCCAAATCCAAACACATAAACCCACAATCCACTCAAAGTATCCAAATACGGACGTACAAACCATTCAAGGAAAGCAACACAGACCAAAATAAAAAAGAGAATGATATGGTCATGCCAAGCAAAGAAAAAATAATGTGAATTTTGAATTTTATCTCAAACATATACATAATAATTATAATATATAAACATGACATTCTTGCCCTCAACTAGAACGAGCTTAGATCCATCTAACACAAGATCTATCATGGGCCGAGAGGGATCAAGTCCCTCGAGGTGCAAACCTTCTTTTTGGAGTGTATAACTTGAGGAAAGGTTTGCACCTCGATGGATTTGATCCCTCTCGGCGCATGATAGATTTGGTGTTAGATGGATCTAAGCTGGTGATTATTCTGATAATGAGAAAGATCTGTCTACTATGGAATTTTCTCAGTATAATGAAGGATGGCTTGGTAGGATGGATTGAAGTCCATAGAAGATTCAATTAAAAAAAAAAACCATTAATCACTATGTTTTTTAAAATCAAGATGGTAATGGATGGTCTTTGAAGTATCTAATTTTTAAATTTGATATGTTTCCCTAGAATTAAGAGAATTGCAATTTTGAAAAATAAAAAAAGAGTCTTTAAGATGTATAATATTTTTTTATTTAAAAATGATAAGTTAAGATTTTGTTGAGTTTGATTTTTTTTTTAATAAAGTAATTGAAATACATTATTTGTGTCTTTTTTTACACGGTGGGAAACTTATCATAACTCAGTTCTCAAACCTATCGTTTGATTGTATTGTTTTTTTCTTATTTTGATGTAATATTTTAGAAATCATATCAAATGGTTTAATTAAGATTTAAATTTAAATGTATAATATTAATATTGTTAATTTTAAATTTTGAAATTGAAATATAATTATTTTGGTTTAGATTCTTTTAATAAGAATTTGTTTAATAAGAGACTAGAGAGAACTTGAGAGAGACATTGAGTCGACAGACTGATGGGCTTGCAGGGCAGGAACGGAAAGCTCATAGGGTGGCTGAGGAGCAGCGCACGGGGCATAGGCGAGACGAAGGCTTGCAGAGCAGAGGACAGAGGCACAACAGAATGGGAGTGAAAACTGGAGTGAATGAGAATGAGAATTGGAGCCATTGGCCAAAAATGGCCAAAGTGCAGGAGCCAGGTACATGATGCAGGATTGAATGTCACAGGTGTCGGTGTCCTTCCCAATGATGCGCGTTTAAATCCCTCACGCGGGAAGCAAGTGCGTCCCCATGGTGAGGCCAGATGCCTTCGCGCGGAGAGGCCAAGTGGCCACTAAAATATAACGAATTAAACACCCGCATCCAAGGTAGTTTTTACTTTATTAATCTTTTTTTATGTATCATGATATTTAAAAAAACAAATAATGTTAAGAATTTTTCTCCATATCATTATAGTTAAAAAATTAATTAATTAATTTAATTTAATTTAAAATAATAATAATAATAATAATAATTTTTATATAATAAAATCTTATTGTTATGGAGCTCATGCATCCAAAGAGTACCTATTAATTTAAATTATGTCTTAGTAGGGTGTATTGAAGATAGAAATTTTTGGTTGTGGTGAATTTTTTTGTTGCTTATAGAGGAGATACATTTCCAATTCGAATCAACTCCCCATCCTTTTGGAGCTTGGATTTACAAATGGTACCTATGGATTCTCCATGGCTCCACTTTTAGATCTTCCTCCTTCCTATTCCACTTGATTGTATTTACTTCATACATAGTTTGCTTGCATTCGCTACTTGCTCTGCTTGCTTACATTTATGAATATTATCTTCATGTCTTCTTTATGCCCATTTAGTATGAAGACATGACAATAGGCACTAGAAATTAAAATTGATTCAATGAAAGTATGGTTCTTTATTATGAGAAATTCAATAATAAATAATAAGTAATATTCATTTATCTTTGTTTCCGGATGCGGATGTCTAACTGGTATGACGAGACACCTGTCCCTGGCCATCTCCCAAGGCGCTTCGCATGGGGTGGCCATATGGCCCCCCGCGGCGCCATTAACTCCGACTTCAATTCGCATGCGATCAGCGCATTAACTCCTCAGCGCCGGCTCTTCTTCCTCCTTGGTATGCTCAGTTGGCTCATTATGGACTCAGATTTGGACTCTCCAGACCATTCCGGCATCGCTAGCAGCTCTTTGGAACCCATTTGCAGTGCATGCTCTGTGGCTTGTGCAGAGCCCAATGCTCGCACACACACTGGCCATCGCTGTTCGCTGTATAGTTGTCTAGAAACTATTCCTGGGCATCATTTCTCACATAGCGCTCTCTGTCATTCCAATCTCAATTTGGAGATTCCTCCTGGCTCTCTCTATGTTCGTGTGCCTGTTCAAACTTTCTCCCACTGCCTGAGGCCGGTTCAAGCCACTGAGACAGCCATGCCAAGGCTCAGACAATGAATGACCTGCCGCCGAGGTGCCACTCGCAGTAGTTCTGCAAGTGAGCGGCCCTCTTTCAGTCGACACTCTCTCGATAGTCCCTCAGGCTATGCCCATGACCAGCCGCCCGCCTCTCCTCCTCATGACGTGCCGCCGAACCCTGTCTCCCCTGCCCCTATTTCCCCTTGAAGCCATTTTCTTAGGCAAACCACGCAGAGAGCGGAGCTTCACTTTGACAGTGCCCTCAATCGCCCCACCATCACTGCCTACATTACTATTACCCTGCAAGAAGAAGCTACTCTTCATTCTCCTCCTTGGCATGAACCCCCTCCCGCTCATCATGTACTCCCTCCCGCTCATCGTGAGCCCCACCCCAGCCCTGCTGTAATGTCCCCTGCTGGTCTGGGCGAACCCCCTGTCACTGCAGCTCCCTCCCTGGGTCATCTCTCTATGCAGGTGGGCGCAAATCTCTCAGACAAAGATGGAGTTCAAAAAGCTGATACTGAAGATTCCGAGGAGCACTACGGGTGTCGCATTGAGGAGGAGCAGCCCTCTCACATCAACACCAATTAACTCTGTTATGACTAGGTTCAGTATGGTTTCTGCACTTGATTACTTTGCAAGAAATACTGGTTTTTTGTGGTCCACAGCAGCACACTGGTTTTTTTGTTGTCTATAGTGTTGTCTTTCTGTAGTTTTCTCATGACAAATGTAATGGACACTACACATGTTTCCCTTCACAAGGGCGGTGCAACTGTTTTTAAAGAACTGGTTTCCCACTCTGGGGAGTTCGTTATCAGGACAGATCATGGACTTCAAGCCCGGTCTCAGGCTCCCACAGCTGAACTGAGGCAGTTTTGTAACATAATGTTTACATAATAGAATTAGCACAATTTAGAAAAAAAAAATATTCATTTATCTTTGTTAACAAAAATTAATGTTATTTTATGTGTCATTTTGTAGTTGTGTCATGCATCATAATGCACATGTGCACTAATCATTAGACATATAATTCTTATGGAAAAATATTCTTGGAAGTTATATTTCTCTTATGGAAATTAGGTTATTAGAGTTTTAAATAGTTTTTGTAGTTTATCTTTTGTTGGGAATTGCAATGATATTCATAAAATAATAGTATATTTTGATTTTCTTTATAAAATTTCATTGCATTTTTTTTAATGAAAGGGCCAACAACATGTAAGAAAGAAAAATACTTTCATTGTTTTTGAAGAATAATGTTGATAAAATGGAGTAATGGGTCCTATTAAATTCCCTCCATATAATTTCTATATAAATAATAGGTAAATTGTCCAATTGAATTCTCTCCATATGATTCATATATAGAACTCAAGTAAATGGTGCTATTAAATTTTCTTTTTGTGATTTTTATATAGATTGTAATATTGGTAAACCAATACCATATATATGTACTCATTCTGTATTTAATGTTTTAGTTTCTATATAAGATTCTTCTAGAGTTTTAGTTTATAGATTAGATTCTCCTTTGAAGGTTTGCATAACTTGACATAGTAAAAATTATGATGTGTCAAGTATATATGAACTTTAAAATTATGTTTCATTTTGTACAAAAAAATAGCTTATTTTAAGTTTTCAATATTGAAAATTTAACATGAATTTAATTCTTCAAATTGAAATGAAACATTTCCCTTCTGTAACACCCAGATTTAAATTTCCTTAAAAATGCCTTTTAATTTAGACATTGGAATTATTTTAAATTTAAACAGAATTAACAAGCATGTTAATCGAGTTATGAACTAAAGTTATTCTCTTTTGAATAAAAGATTTAATTATGGTATGTTTCCATAAGTTGATGGTAAAAAGTTTTCCAAGATTCCAGAGTAGTTGGATTAAGAAGTTATGGGCAGTTACCTTTCCTATGGGGATAAAAGAAAAATCCTAGAGAAGGAAAGCGGTTATGCTGAAAAGGAAAAGGAACAACTAGAGAGTTGTAAGGAGAGAGTGTCCAGAGCTGGTAGAAACAAGTGGAACTCTGCTACTTGACATTGTAGGAGAGACTAGAGAAGGGTCTTAAGGTCTACCTCATGTATAACTGTGATGCAATCCTACTCTGGTGAGGAGCACGGGGGGTGCTCAAGACGTCATAGCCTCTCTCACGGTCGGGAGGATGCCATCTGTCTTACTTATCTGAGATAAGTATACAAGACTGGAATGAAATGGAAAATGAATTTTCAATTATGTTAAAATCTGTATTAGTTTTCTGATAATGTGTACACTTTATCACGGGAAAATTAGACAGGAATTAAATGTTTATATTTTTCGTATGTTGCATGAATAATATGTTTTTCCTGAAATGGTTTTGTTGTAAAATTAGTTTTGGGGAAGGGTAAAAGAGTGAAGTCTTAATGATATTTAATAGTACAGTAAAGAAACTCCAACAAAAAACCAATGACCAGACGGACAGTTAGTCCATTCAGGGAAGGATAACCCTGAATGGGACAGTCTATCCTGTGTAGAAGAAGAAAGAAATACATGGACTGAGGGTTGGGTATTAACCCTCTCGAGGTGGTCCGGTCACCTAAACAATTTTCTTTCTACTGTGTAAATTATTACTTCTAGAACAAAGAAAAGCCAAAAAACGGAAACTGAGCAGTAATGGAAAAACTGTAGAGTTTCTTGGAAAAAATAAATAATTGTAAGTAATGCAGACATCTATTCACTAGATTTAAACCAAAGAACAACTAGTAATGAAAACAAGAAATGAACAAATATTTTATGTTATAACAATATCCCTTACGAGGAGAAACAACCTGTGTAAGGAAAATAAATACACATGAATTTTATACTCATAGACATCATACAACAATTATTATAAGACAGAGACAAGTTGAGCAAGGAAAGCTTGAATAGAGAACAGTAAGTGAATAGTCTTTCAAATAAGAGTTCTCATGCATATTAAAGATGTAGGGAACAAAGTAACAGATAAGCTAGAGTTCGTATGATATCTTACAGACCTCAAAACTTAGTTCATTCAAGAATTATATGTTATAACATAGAATTGCAAATTTAACATTATAAATGCACTGCTATGGAGAAACCAGAAAAATTAGGAAGAGCAGAACATTGACATGCATGCATAACGTGGCTCAAAGGAACTAACAAGAATAATTCGGATAAACTATCATTACTTATAAACGTTAAAAAAAAACCTGACTGGGTTATGACTGTTCAAATCAAATAACATTTAAAAGAAACCCTCAACAGGGTTGTAACTATTCAACACATCCATATATATATTAAAAACAAACCCTCGACAAGGACAGAGCAACAGGATGGGAATTAGACACGAGGGTTCAATCCCATATCAATTAAAAACTAATAATGTGAAACCCCTATATACAATCTAGAACGGAACAAGAAAATGCTACCCAGAGAGGCTCCGTGGAACCTATAGAGAAGAGAGCAGGGTATTAGTCCAGGAGGGCCAAAGTAAGCCTGAAATGCGGTGGATACAGGAATTTCGAGTTACCTGCACCACAAGAAAGGAAAAGAAACAAGTTAGCTCTCAAAATACTCTAGAATTTGTTAAAAATTGAACATAACAAGCAAAAGAACAACCGAGATTGACCTTGAACTCATCTTGAACTCATCTTCTGGGTATTTAGCAGGCGAGATCCTCCCACCTGCAAAAAAGGGAGCTAAGTTATCAAACAGGAACAATATAGTTACCCATAAACAAAGAATAATTTAATTCCTGAACCAAATAATTATCGACTCACCTACTTTGGGCATCGAGACCGTGTCTTACTTGGATGAAGCACAAATATTACATTAAATCCCTCGACAGAATAAGGACAGCTCAGGAATGCGAGCCGTAATAGAGCAATCACCAAAAATAAGCCGACTGCGAAATAGAGTAGAGAACAGATCTTAAACCCCGGAAAACCATTGCAACCAGATCATAAACGTAAGAAAATGCAAGTAAGGAAACTGTGAAATGCGGTGGGGAAAACTTTCGACACACCATGAAAGACAAATAAACTGATAAGCAGAAGACCTCGACATGCCGACGAAGATGCAGAGCGGATGCTGTCAGGAGTGGCGCCTGAATGAGAATTATGTTAGGGTTTGGGGGGTAGGGTATTACCCTAACCGCCCCAGAACTCATTTGAACCGTGGAAAAACATCAAGAATGAATATCATCGACAGTGGAAACATAAACATTTGTCCCTCCAAATTAAATGAGGTGTGACACCCAATGCTATGAAGAATCCGAATTCAGACTCGCCAATCTACCTATAATAATGTCGCAATAACACTTGGTATACTAGTATGGTACAATGTAAAATCTTTATATGATTTTCCGCTTACTTATAATTATGAGTGCCTTGTGATGTAAACAATTATCTATCCAAGGCAAGAAACTTTAAACATAGTATCATACCCTAAGTGTGAACATTCATATGCCAACCAGTTTTATGTCACATTTTTCAAATTAAGATTAATGTTGTAGAATTAAACATTAACTTTATGGACCTGCTTTTGTTAGCAATGCTATTTATATGATGAAATCTTAATCTTAAGGTTTATGATTAATGTTCATATAAATTGCAATAAGTAGTATTTATTTTGTATGGTAATATTTTAAAGGAGTAAATTAGGAGTTTAATGTGGATGTAATTTTATTTTTTTTATGAAGGTAAATAGTTTATGTTAGATGTTACAGGTGGTATCAGAGCAGCGTTCAAACGCTGGGACCTAAAAAGGGTCAGCTAAATAACATTTGGTAAGTGTAAAAATGTGCACAGAATTGGGAAGAAGAAGTGAAACAAAGTGTAATGTGGAGAGGTTCTGCACATCAAACTCCCAGGACTACAGGGGAAATTCACCCCCAACCTAACCGAGAAATGAATCTAGAGATGTAGGTGTAGCTGAGTGTAGAACAACATCAACAAACCAGTAGATTTATCGAAGAGAAGCAACGACAAACCAACAGACTTCTCAATATTGTGAAACAGCTACAAGTAGAAATTGTTCGAGTAAGAAGTGATAATGAGAGGTTGATGCGAGAACAAGAAATAATCCTTAAAAGCGTCTCAGATAAACAGAACCATGGGACAGCTCAACCGAGCCCAGAAAGAGACACCCGAGAAGAAGGTGAACAACGACATCAAGCAAATGATAAGTTGGAAGGTAGTCAAACCCAGAAAAGTAATAAAAACAGGTCTTATAATGAATTAGAATCAGGAAATGTCTCAGACCAGGAAGAGATGAAAAAACAAAAAGTGGAGTTGCAGGGTGAATTCTAGAAAATCAAGCCTCCCACATTCGATGGAGAAGCTGAAGAAGTGGCAGAAGCATGGATAATTAACATGAACAAATATTTTCAAGTCTACGAGTACAACAACAAATTAAAGGCTCGTCTAGCCATTTATCAACTGGGGGAAAAAGCCACATTATGGCGGGAAGAAGTCAAGAATGTGCGGGGAATTAAGGACCAGAATGTGACTTGGGATGAATTCCAACAGGACTTCAAAGACAAATATTTAACAGAGCATTTTTACGACGAAAAATCTCGAGAATTTCATGACTTGAGATTGGGACAACTATCTATGGACGAGTTCGTAACTAAATTTACCTCCTTATTGCAATATGTGCCATATCTGAGGGATGAAAAGGCGAAAGTACAACAATTTCTGAGTAGCTTACCTACTCATATGAAGGATAAAACCTAATTTGTAAACCCAAAAACCATGGACGAAGTGATTCAGAAAGCACGTATGTGCTATAAATAGTACAAGGTGAAAGGAGAGGCTGGAAGGAGTTGGTCGTCCAAGAAAGGGAAAAAAGTAATTCAAACTTTAAAAGCAGTAGATCTCGCAATTTCAAGAATGTTGTCAGTAATACAACAAATAAACAACAAGGAGGGAACTAATAGAGAACCCAAGTGGCCACCAGAAGAGTGACCCACTAAAGCATCCAGTAGACCAGATCATGGGCAGATATAGAAACCACCATTACAGTGATGGGGATGTGGTGAGGCACATTATATAAGAATTTTCCTCATCGTGGAAGAAATGAAACTACAACTAATGTGCAAGAGGCATCCATAGTAGGAGACGTGGCGAAAAACATACCCAGAATCAATGTTGCACTTGAGGATCGACAAGTGGATTTTCAACTAACCATGATAGAACTGGAAGGTAAGATGTATTCTCACCCTATTTCTATTTTGGTTGATCCTCGTGCTAGTTTAAGCTATGTAAATCCCAAGATAGTGGAAAGATGTAACTTACAAAGCCAGAAGTTTAAAAATACTTGGCTGGTACAGTTAGCCACTGGGGAAAAGAGAAGATTTAATGCTAAAGTTTCTGAATGTCCCCTAGAAGTTGGAAACCAGCATATAAAGGTGGAATTGAATATACTACATTTAGGCTCCTACGATATATTATTGGGAATGGATTGGTTAGAAGTGCATTGGTAACTAGTAGACTGTAAGGATACAATAATTTACTATAAGGTTGAGGATGGAACTTGCCAAGAATTGCAAGGAATTAAAAATCCACTTCAGTTGCATCCTATTATTGCATCTCAGTTGGGAAAATGCATTAGAAAAGGGTGTCAAATCTATGCAATTCAAGTAGGATTCACTGATTCGAAAGATAAGACCCCCATGGTAGAAAACATACCAGTGGTACAAGATTTTATGGACGTGTTTTCGGAAAACATACCAGGGCTTCCACCAAAGCAAGACATCGACTTTACCATCGAATTAATGCCAGGGGTGGCACCAATATCACGAGCACCATACCGAATGAGTGTGCCTGAACTGACAAAGCTGAAAATGCAATTACAGGAATTGTTGGACAAAGGATATATTCATCCTAGTGTGTCACCTTGGGGGGCACTAGTGTTGTTCGTAAAGAAGAAGTATGGTACAATGCGAATGTGTATGGATTACAGACAACTTAATAAATTAACTGTTAAGAACAAGTACCCTTTTTCGCGGATAAATGATTTTTTTTATCAAGTAAAAGGGGCGATTGTTATCTCAAAAATGGATCTAAGGTCTAGGTATCACCAAATGCGGATAAGAGATGAAGACATCTATAAAACATATTTTCATACCTGATATGGGCACTATGAATTCATGGTTTTACCGTTTCGATTAACCAACACACTAGCAACATTCATGAGTTCAATACATGGCATATTTCATCCATTCTTGGATAAATTTGTTCTAATTTTTATTGATGATATACTAATCTACTCAAGGACTATGGAGGAACATAAGGAACATTTTCTTATTGTGCTAAAAATGTTGAGAGACCATCAACTTTATGCCAAATTCAGCAAGTGTGATTTCTACAAAGAGCAAATCCAATATTTAGGCCATGTCATTTCTGCTGAAGGTATAGCAGTAGACCCAGAAAAGATAAAGACTATCATGGAGTGGAGGGTACCCAAAAAATTAGCAGACATATGATCTTTTATGGGATTAGCCGGCTATTATCGGCGTTTTATCGAAGGATTCTCTAAAAAATTCATTTCCCATAACCTCCTTGCAGCTAAAAGGGTGTGTGTTTAAATGGACTAATGAATGCCAAGCTAATTTTGAACAGTTAAAACAATTTCTGAACACAACTCATGTTTTGAAGGTGGCAAATCCAAATTTAGAATTTGAAGTTTGCACCGACGCAAGGAAGGAAGGAGTAAGAGCAGTGTTGTCACAAGACGGAAAGGTTGTGGCATATGAGTCAAGGAAAGTGAGAGATCATGAACAACAATATTCCACGTATGATCTAGAGTTAACCACAGTGGTGAGCGCACTCAAAATATGGAGGCACTACCTATTGGGAAATTTTTTTGTGCTGGAAACATATCACAGTAGCTTAGCTAGTTATTTTAAACAAGCTTATTTGAATGCCCGCCAGGCCAAGTGGAATGCATTTTTTAGCAAATTTGACTTTGAAATGCAACACGTTAAAGGAAAATAAAATCGGGTCATCGATGTGTTAAGTAGAAAATTGCATTATGTGTATGAATTATACTTCAATCATGTGGAATTCAAGTTTCAAGAACAAGTGAAAGAAGTTGTGGTAAAAGATCCTGAATACCAGTTTCTATGGCAGCAAACACAGGAAACAGAAAATCAGGGGAAACAAACAGATTACTCAATCAACAATGAACAACTACTAATTTTCCTAGGAAAGATATACATTCCCAATCAAATAAGTTTAAAATATTTGATCTTATATGAGTATCACCGGAGCTCTTATTCTGGACACCTTGGTTACCTGAAAATGTTAACAACCATCAAAAAATACTACTTTTGGCTTGGCATGCGCAAAGACATCACTGAATACTTGAATAAATGTTTGGAATGTCAACAGGTCAAGATTGAGCATCAACACCCAGCAGGTTTGTTGCAATCCATACCTGTACCAGAATGGAAGTGGGAATTTATATCGCTGGAATTTATTATCGGCTTACCAAGAACGAAGAGACACAATGATTTTATTATGGTAGTAGTTGATTGGTTGAGCAAGGTAGCTCATTTTATTCTTGTATAGTCCAAATTTAATATGGTGCAAATTGTTGACATCTTCATGAGAGAGATATTTAGATTACATGGCATTCCGAAAACAGTCATCTCAGAAAGAGATGTAAAGTTTACTTCAATCTTTTGGAAGGCACCGTGTACTGGACTAGGTACACAAATCCAATTTAGCACAACATATCATCCTCGGACGGATGGGCAGTAGAGCGGGTGAATCAGATATTGGAGGACATGCTACGAATGTATGTAATGTAGCAACCCACGAAGTGGGAAGATTATCTGCATTTGGTAGAATTTGCCTACAACAATGGATACCAAGAATCTCTTAGGATGAGTTTGTTTGAAGCCTTATATGGTAGATAGTGCCGAACTCCCATTAATTGGAGTAGTCCCAAAACAAGACTAATGCTTGGGCCATAAATGTTGGCTAAGATGGAGCGAGAAGTAAAGAAGATCCGACAAAATTTAAAAGCTACCCAAGATAGAAAAAAAGTGTATGCGGATTGTAAGAGGACATACCAGGAATTCAAAGTGGGTGATCACGTTTACGTGAGAATTAGACCCAAGAAGAGTATTTTAAGGTAGACTACTTATGCCAAGTTGGCTCCCTGATTCTGTGGACCCTTCCAAATCTTAGAAAGGGTGGGATCAGTGGCCTATCAGCTAGCTTTTCCTGTTGAAAATTGCAACAAGAAACAGTGAAGGAGGCATCCTAAAACATCATTCCTGATCCTAGTTGGAAAATGATCACCTAAACTAGGTGGGGCCCACATAGGTGATTTTTGGCGCAAAGTCTATTTTTAGACTGTCTATTTTTAGACATGTCGATCATATTCTATGAGTTGCAGGATGCTATTTTTGGATGATTGGTCAAGTTGGAAAAATAGATGGATTTCTATTTTTAGACATATTGGGCAGAATCTATTTTTAGATTTCTAGTCTAAAAATAGATATGTTGAATATTATTAGCTCTTAATAATATTTGGACTCTAAACATTATCTTATTCTCTTGGAGCACTTGAGTTAAGTGCACAGATGTGGCACAACAGCTGACAGAAGGAATTACGCTATTCCTGAGGGTTTACTGGAGCTAATGCATGAGGACTTCAGTTAGAACTCATGTGACAGAGTTTGGTGGAGTTATAGAAGTAGTTGCTAGAGTTGTATTTAGTTTAACTCAATTAGACTCAGTTGAGCTAGTTGTATCTAGTCTAACTGATTGATACACTAGTGAGAGTGGTGTGAATTAATTATTAATTAATTCACTAAATAAGAACTCATTAATCAACTGAAAAATACATCAGTTAACTATAGTGCATGGCAGTCTCAATGGAGACCAGTGGAGAGATAGGTGAAAGGGAAAGATAGACTATCTGTTGTGACTATAGCGATGCATGAATTGCATCTACATATACATTGGAGTTTCCAATGATAATCACACAGTCAATGAGAGTGGGATTACATCGAATTTGTCTTTGTAATCAGCTTGGATTGCGCAGTGGAGGCAGGCTAGCAGGTGGCAAAGATCGGTGCATGGATTTGCAAGAATGGGCCTGATTAGTGTATGACGATTGTACTGTACTGAGAGCTTGTGATAAGCTTTGTATGCTTGTATGAGATTTTCATATAATCTCCATGATATACATAATATGATAGTTGGGGTTTTCAGCTTCAGGCTTTCCCGTTAAACAACTGTGTTATGTGTGTTTTTATTGCTTCATGTGTTTTGCAATTGTTGATTAAATTTCCGCAAGAATTATAGTGGAAGGATTCTGTATTTTGCAAGAAGATAAATATTGTGAGATCAAGAGAGTCCGGATATATGCATGCTTATTGTATATAATTTCTACATTGCCAAGACACATATGGGTGCACAATGTGTTCCATGTGTTTGTGTTAAAAAGATATGTACATGATCCAAAGCATGTAATACACTAGCAGAATATTCAGGTAGGAATGAAATGGGAATTAAGATCTTTATGGAAGATAAATAATTGTTTATTAATTAAAAATATTTACTAGCTACAGGTCGAACCGGACGAAAAATTTCTAGTATAACCTCAATGTATTCTCGATTAGAGAGAAATAACGCTCTGGAGGCGACCCATCACCCAAGTTAAAGTGCAATGGCAACACTTTAGCCCAGAGGAGGCGATTTGGGAAGATGAAATATTTGTGCGAGAAGCATATCCAGAACTATTCACTGGAATGGAATAAAAGCACCAAGGACAGTGTCTTCCTTAAGAGGGGGAAGATGTAACACCCAGATTTAAATTTCCTTAAAAAGACTTTTTAATTTAGACATTGGAATTATTTTAAATTTAAACACGATTAACAAGCATGTTAATCAAGTTATGAACTAAAGTTATTCTCTTTGAATAAAAGATTTAATTATGGTATGTTTCCATAAGCTGATGGTAAAAAGTTGTCCAAGATTCCAGAGTAGTTGAATTAAGCAGTTACAGGCAGTTACCTTTCCTTTGGGGATAAAAGGAAAATCGTAGAGAAGGAAAGGGGTTATGCTGAAAAGGAAAAGGAACAACTAGAGAGTTGTAAGGAAAGAGTGTACAGAGCTGGTAAAAACCAGTGGAACTCTGCTACCTGACATTGGAGGAGAGACTGGACAAGGGTCTTGAGGTCTACCTCCTATATAAATGCTATGCAATCCTACTCTGGTGAGGAGCACGGGGGGAGCTGAGGATGTCATTGCCTCTCTCACGGTTGAGAGGATGTCATTAGTCATATTTATCTGAGATAAGTATACAAGATTGGAATGAAATGGAAAATGATTTTTCAATGATGTTAAACTCTATATTAGTTTTCTGGTAATGTGTACACTTTGTCACAGGAAAATTAGACAGGAATGAAAAGTTTAGATTTTCCATATGTTGCATGAATAATTTGTTTTTCCTGAAATGCTTTTGCTGTAAAATTAGTTTTGTGTAAGGGTAAAATATTGAAGTCTTAATGATATTTAATAATACAATAAAGAAACTCCAATAGGAAATCAATGACCAGACGGAGATTTAGTCCATTCAAGGAAGGATAACCCCGAACGGGACAGTCTGTTCTGTGTAGAAAAAGAAAGAAATACATGGACTGAGGGTTGGGTATTAACCCTCTCGAGGTGGTCCGATCACCTAAACAATTTGCTTTCTACTGTGTAAATTATTACTTCTGGAACAAAAGAAAAGACAGAGAATGGAAACTAAGCAGTAATGGAAAAAATGTAGAGTTTATTGCCAGAAATAACTAACTGTAAGTATTGCGGGCATCTATTCACTAGATTTAAACCAAAGAAAAACTAGTAATGAAAACAAGAAATGGACAAATATTTTTTTTTATAACAGTATCCCTTGCAGGGAGAAACAACCTCTGTAAGGAAAATAAATACACATTAATTTTATACTAATAGACAATATGCAACAATTATTATAAGACAGAGACAAGTTAAGCAAGGAAAGCTCGAATAAAGAACAATAAGTGAATAATCTTTCAAATAAGAGTTCTCATGCATATTAAAGATGTAGGGAACAAATTAACAGATAAGCTAGAGTTTGTATGATATCTTACAGATCTCAAAACTTAGTTCATTCCAGAATTATCTGTTATAACATAGAATTGAAAATTTAACATTATAAATACATTGCTTTGGAGAAACTGGAAAAATTAGGAAGAGAAGAACATTGAAATGCATCCAGAGCATGGCTCAAAGGAACGAACAAGAATAAGTCGAATAAATTTTCATTAATTATAAACATTAAAAAAAAACCGACTAGGTTGTGACTGTTCAAATCAAATAACATTTAAAAGAAACCCTCGACAGGATCGTAACTTTTCAACACACACACACACACACACACACACACACACATATATATATATTAAAAACAAACCCTCGAACGGGACATAGTGGTAGGATGGGAATTGGACACGAGGGTTCAATCCCATATCAATAAAAAACTAACAATGTGAAACCCCTATATGCAATCTGAAACGGAACAAGAAAATGTTACTCGGAGAGGCTCCATGAACCTATAGAGAAGAGCGTAGGGTATTAGTCCAGGGGGGCCAAAGTAAGCGTGTAATGCGGTGGGTACAGGAATTTCAAGTTACCTACACCACAAGAAAAGAAAAGAAACAAGTTAGCTCTCGAAATACTCTAGCATTTGTTAAACCCTGAACATAACAAGCAAAAGAACAACCGAGATTGACCCTAAACTCGCCTTTTGGATATTTAGGAGGCGAGCTCCTCCCACCTGCAAAAAGGGAGCTAAGCTATCGAATAACAACAGTATAGTTACCCATAAACAAAGAAGAATTTAATTCTTGAATCAAATAATTATCAACTCACTTGCTTTGGCCATCGAGACTGTGTCTTCCTTGGATGAAGCACAAATCTTATAGTAAATCCCTCAACAGAATAAGGACAGCTCAGGAACGTGAGTCGTAACAGAGAAATCACCACAAATAAGCCGACTGCGAAGTAGAGCAGAGAACAGATCTTAAACCCCAGCAAACCATTACAACCAGACCACAAACGTAAGAAAACGCATGTAAGGAAACTGTGAAACACGGTGGGGATAACTTTCGACATACCATGAAAGACAGATAAACTTAGAAGCAGAAGACCTCGACAGGCCGACGAAGATGCAGAGCGAAGGCTGCCAGGAGCAGTGCCCGAATGAGAATTTTGTTAGGGTTTGGGGGGTAGGGTATTACCCTAACCACCCCATAACTCGTTTTAATCGTAGATCAAGAATGAAGATCATCAACGGTGGAAACATAAACATTTGTCCCTCCAAATTAAATGAGGTGTGACACCCAATGCTACGGATAATTTGAATTCATACTCACCAATCTACTTATAATAATGTTGCAATAACACTTGGTATATTGGTATGGTACAATGTAAAGCCTTTATATGGCTTTGAGCTGACTTATAATCCTAAGTGCCTTGTGATGTAAACAATTATCTATCCAAGACAAGAAGCTTTAAACATAGCGTCATACCGTAAGTGCGAACATTCATATGCCAACCAGTTTTATGTCACATTTTGCAAATTAAGCTTAATGTTGTAGAATCGAACATCAACTTTATGGACCTGCTTTCGTTAGCAATGATATTTATATGATGAAATCCTAATCTTAAGGTTTATGATTAATGTTCATATAAATTGCAATAAGTAGTAATTATTGTGTATGGTAATATTTAAAAAAAGTAAATTAAGAGTTTAATACTGATGTAATTTTTTTATAAAGATAAATAGTTTATGTTAGATGTTACACCTTCAAATTTGATTTCTCCTCCTTTTCCTTCCATAAACGTGCTACGTTACTTCATAGAATTTTGGAAAAAAATATATATAATTGAAATAGTTTAGTTAGTGTACGAAAGTTAAAAAAATAAGAATTTATATAAACTACCATGTTATTAAGAAAATTCTAATTTTTTTTCTCATAGAAAAATAATAATTTTAAATTTATTTTTAATATATATATATATATATATATATATATATATCAATCATAAATTTAAAATAACAAAATATTTTTATGTCGAAGGTGTCCCTATTATGAGCTTTGCTGGGATGAACAGTGCTCCCAATCAATCTCAGTGCTCCACCTATCGCCCTTCTACCCTATCAAAATTTGACACTTGGCAGCCATCCATCCCACCTGATGTCCAATCTCTCCCACCCTCCTGCCCACGCGCGTCAGCTGCTGCGCGTCCGTGCTGCTGTCTCGTCGTCAGCTGCTTCGGCGTTCCGTCGGCTCATTTCAAATGAGCAAGTGCTAGTTTAAAGTATTATCTATATAATTAACTACAAGTTAGTGGACCATGATGCGCGTGCAAAAAATCGAATGGTGGGATATGAGTGTAAAAGACCCAAATGAAGAATGAAATTTGAATGAGAATGTCAAAATAAAAAAAAATGTTTAAGAGGGTAATAGTGTAGGAGATTCAAATGAGAGTGAAATATGAATGTACGGATGTGTGTTTCAAAACATAATGCGTTTTTGGCAAGAAAATTTTAAACAATATATATTTTATTTAATACATTTGTATATATTTAATGAATTTAAAACAATAAAAATATAATATATTTTTTAAAATCATTTTGAAGGGGTATATATTTAATAAATTTAAAATAATAATTTTTATATTTAATAAATTAATATATATAGATATAGATATAAGTTTTTAAAATTAAATTAAACGAAGTTTAAAAAATTGACTAGTGAAATAAGAATGTTAAAGATTCAAATGAAAGAATGAAATATGAATGTGTATATCAAAATATAAAAATGTTTAACTAAGAGTGCAAGAGATTTAAATGAGAGCAAAATCTGAATGTGTGTCAAACATAAATTAATTTTGACTTGAAAGTCATATGGTATAGTGAGAATTAAAAAGTGTTTCTTTTTGTGTTTTTAAATTGTTATTAGAAAAATATTTAGATGATATTAGTTTTAATAAATATAATTATTTTTATTGTATTGGGAGAATTAATAGATTTATGGTCTATCATTTAAGATGCCTAAGGTTGAGTTAGAGAAGCTACCACTATATTTATGAGCTTAATGCAACTGCCACATTAGGTGGGTTAATCAAGTTTTGAACCTAGGCAAGCTCTAATATTGGTTTGCAAATGCTTTCTGATGCGAGACATCCTTTGTTTGGCCTAGCTTCAAAGCTTGGTGGGAAATGTTTATTAATCATTAATTGTAGTAATAGTGGCATATTAAGGGTAGCATGAGTAGTTGAGATTAACGATATTGATGTCGCTCACTTTGATTTCAATCTTGATTAATTCGCTTGATATGGTTTTTGGAGTTATCGTGGTAACAATGCAACGCGATCTATATAGACACAAATGATAGTGTGTTCTAGGTATTGATTTCCCCTTATATAAAAAATAAAAAATAAAAATAAAAATGAAATAACAATGTATATTGTAACAATTTAGAAATTAAAAATTTTAATTGAGATAAGAAGAAACTCTTCTTCTAAACTCTTATAATCCTTATTATTTTATATCGTTATAAAGTCTGGAGTGGTAGCATGTCTAGAGGATCATGAAGTATGATCAAGTAAATTTCCAAAAATATTTTAAAATTTATAATCTCAAAATTAAAGGTGATGCCCCGTATCTTATCCTCCTCACAAAAGGGAGTTTTTCCTTAATTGAAAACATATTATGATTAGGTATTCAATGTACAAGAATAATATTCCTCGGATCCGGGTGACCAGAGGGTGATCACCCTAGCCATCTGACGATTTTCAGCACGTGGATGGTGTCTGACTTCACATGACTCATGCATGGCCTAATTACTCCACAATCCCAACACCTCGATTTGTGAGGACCACCTTACTTCTTCTCCATTATCCCGTCGCAACCTAACCTCCATGTCATTCCTTCTTTGGTTGCTTGCCCTTCCGCCAAACACCATGCCTCCCAACCTCGTAGCTACGCCCACCTACACCTGCATTCTAATCATGAGCGGTGACGAAGAGCATGGTCGTCGTCCAAGGTGTGGACGAGGCCGAGGGAGACCCCCTACCACCCTGTACAACCATTCGATTGCCACCTTGTTCAACCATAACATTCCATAGAGTATCCGCAAGAAGGTCATGGCTATGGAGGAAGAGGAAATCTGCAATGCTAATGCTCTTCCCTTTGGGCCCTTCATAACCTTCTGGCCCGATAGTTGAAAGAATGGGACGACATCAAGGGAAAAAGCACCCATCGAGTTGTTGATCTCTTTGTTCTCCTTTGCCACTCGTCCACCTCCTTGAAGTGGTTAGCCTATAGGAACTTGCTCATTGATTACCCTCGAAACGTACCCTCCTTGTTTGTGTCCCCTGCGCACTCCCCTCCTGTAATATCGTCCCACCTCCCACTCACAAATCTCCCTCACCTCTTTTCGCACCCATGGCCCCTTCGCCTGCGACCAATGCTCCCCCTTCTTCCCCACCCAAGCCTAGCTCTTACGGGTGCTTCATTCTGGAGAAGATATCGAAGGAGGTCACTTCGATGTAGGCTCGTGGAACCTCTCAGGTGCATGGTGGCTCTAGCTCAGTTTCTGCTTGGCTTCACAACAGTTCATGTCACCCATCGACATCTTGAGCAACTCCAGGTCAGTTTTTTTCTCCTTTTGGTCAATGGCTCACAAAGGATCTTTTTGCTTTGGAAATTTCTAGTTTGATAGCATCGTTGTAGCTCGGCCTAAGAATACCAATTCAGAGACTTGGGATATTTTTTCTCTACCTCAATGTGAAATTGTCATGTTTCATCAGTCCATTATCCAGGCACCGCGAGGCCTTACCCTCATGCGCAATTTATATGGTTCCATCTTTTTGAGAAACAATGTTAGCTCTCGCTCAGATAATCTAATTTAGACATGCTTACGTACAAAAAAAAAATATACAAGAATAAGATAGGCTTCTTAAGAATTCTTCAAACTCCATCAAAAACCATTTACAACTCAAGTGGTGTTGGCATAAAAATAATCTTGGTTAAATCATGGGGAAAAAGATGTCACTTTGCAATATGACAATAATATATGTAATGTGGTACAAAATTATAATATAAAAGAAAATAAAGATAATATACGAAGGTGATCCATACTAATTTAAATGTAATGTGGTAAATAAAATAAAATAAAATAAAATGATAAAATAGGAAGGTGATCCATACTAATTTAAAAAAATAAAAGTATTTTTATTTTTATTTTTATTTTATTATTATTATTATTATTATTTATTTATTTTTATTTTTTATAATTTGATTGACATAAAGAATGGAGAATGGTATAAGTATTACTCAAATAAAAACAAACTCTCACAAGTTTTATAGTGAAATAGAACATGATTTATAAAACATAAAACATCACATATGAAAAGACCTTGTCATCTTTGTAACATTTAAAATATTGAAGATGTAAAACATTTAAAAAAAAACCATATTAAATTACAATTTCAAAATATTTATAATTACTTCAAAATTAAAAATTAAAAAAAAAAAAAACAAATATGGTGTAAAATTATGATTTAAAAGAAAATTAAGATATTAAGGAAAGGTGATCAACACTAACTTAAAAAAATAAGAGTACTTCTTTACTTCGATTGGTATAAAGAATGGAACCAATATTGCCAAAAGTAGTAGTCTAAAAAACCCACAAAATAACCCAGAAATTCCAGCAAGAATATGAAAAATTTCGATAAAAATCTTTGAAAATCTGGATTATAGTTGTCAGATTTCAAGATTTGGGGTGCTCCAGGGGTTTTTGATGGTGTTGAATTCATTTCCACCATTTAAAAAAAAAAAAAAAAAGATTCAAACACTCCAACTATCTAATTTTTGAATTTTTTTATTATCAAATTGCGACAAAAACTTGTCGTCCAGATTATTCTGTGGCCTCTATAAACAACTCCTTACCAAAATAAAAATGAATTCTTACTATTTATAAATATCTTAGATCAAAAGAATTTGTTATCTTTGTAATATTTAGAAGAGTAAAAATGATATACATAAATATTAAATTACAATTTCAAAATATTTATAATTATAATAATTTAATAATATTAATATTTACCATTGTAATAATTAATAATTATTTTCACATAAAAAAATAGTATTTTTTCAACTTATTTTTTTATAAATTTAATGAATCAAATTTGATTTTAATAAATATTAAACATTAACATCAATATAATATTTTAGTGCCAATTTCATTTTAGAGACAAGATCAACATGATAATGATGATTTAAAATAAAAGAATTAGTATTAAAAGTTTTGAGCGGACATTAATTTGTAGTTTAATTGCAATGGTTATAATTTATTAAATTGGACAAAGAATCTCATTATAATATGTTTTTTAAAAGGCGCTTTAGTGAAGCATTTATAATTTTACACATGTGTAGGGGTGGCCCTTGGGTGGCCAAAAGTTGCGGAAAAACTTTTTTGGTAATTTCGTGCTTTGGTGGACTTTACTGTGGGTATTGTATTTTCTTGTTTTATTCTCAGGAACTTTAGAACCATTATCACATATACTCCTTTAATGGGAAAAACGTGTTTGTACTCATCAAAGTCTTCGGGGATGAAAACATAATTCTATTTTTCCAAAAAGAAAGTAGTATGTAGATTGCTTTTATACTTTAGAAAAGTGTGTTGTACCTGCAATAGTAATATGGATTATTCTAGGTAAATAATTAAAATCCAATTTAACTTAGTGGTTTTGTTAAGTAATGCTTGTTTTTATTATTGGGCGTTAGATAGATTTTATCAATTAAATTGTTTGTGGGGAGTTTAAGTTTTTTATTTTATAAATAAATGAGTTTTTTTTTGTATTGATTTGGTATTTGGTTTGGTCGTGACTTTATATTTAGATTATTACTATTTATTAAAGAAAATGTTTTCAATAAATCTTAATTATGATTCTTAACTTCAAGAGAGTTAATATTTTAGAGATTGTTAAAGGTAATGTCAAAAATTTGGCATTGTATTTCATCAAGGTAGGAGACTGGTTGTTTTATGTTTCTATCTTTCTTTAACATACCTTTTTTTTTTCAGAGGAAAAAAATACGCTGATTATATTAGTATATAAACAGTACATGAACTTATATGGTCTCAGTTGTGATGAAGTAAACAGCGAGACTTCCACAGATAATGACCCCCATACAATACGCTCATTAACAGAGTGAATGAGCATAGTATCCCGGCCATCCACCATATCTAATGACACATATACCATCATATAGACTACCATGCCTACTATGTACAAAGAACATTGAAACAAAAACCGTCCTTCGAGCTCTGGGAGATACTCCGCAGGAAAAAAGATGAGACAGCTGGAGCAATAGACCGGATTCCTCGTGGCTGTGTAAACCAGTAAAATCAGCAGCAGCCCAACTGTTCTACTGTATTGTGATAAAACCGGCAACGAACTCATCATATATATCACCTTATGCCCGCATGAGCACCCCTATGATCCTAAACTGTTGCCTTTCATTCACGCTCGCTTGTCCTTTGTCTGGCTCGCTTGATATGTTGCATAGGCCCTGTTGTGATGTCGTTTATAATAAACTCCGAGCTGTGATAGGTGAAGTGATGCCTTCAAAAATGCAGTCTTATACCTGTACCAAAAAAAGAAGTAGTATCCCCCTGTAGCATCTATAACGCCAGCAATGCATATAAGATATATAAAAAGTGAGATCTGTTCTATGGAATGGGGACAGAGAAAGCCTCAATCTTTCGTCCATTCAGGAAATGTGAAACCCTCATAATGCCAAAATCTTCAGCAAGGCCTTTTTTTGATAAATTATCTGCCCTCGTGTTGCCTTCCCGGAATATGTGAGTAATGGATGGACTACCCAGTCTTTTCCATAGATTCTGTGCTCTCTCGATCCAGCCTTGGAGATGCGGGGTCATCATGAGGAAGTTGTTTGTGACCCAGTTAATTATAAGTTGAGAATCACCGTATATACTGACCCCCTGTAATTGCATATCATGTGCGATCAGAAGGCCACCCCACAATGCCATGACCTCCGCCTTGTTGTTGGAGCCAGGGCCCCCATTCCAGAAAATATGGTATCGCTCCGAGCCAGATAATTTAATCCATACGCCGCATCCTGTCATGCCATCATCAGATGCTCCATCAAAATAGATAGCTGGTAAACTGATCTGATGGGGCCTTATGCGGACAGAGCAGTCAGGCAAATTTGATATTGACATCGGAGGATCATCCATCCACTCCATGATCACAGTATAAATCTGCCGAAGATGAAAGGGTCGGTCCTAAAAAATAATACGGTTCCGAGCAAGCCAAATCTCCCATGTAAGATAGAATGGCAGTGATCTAAACTTGCTGTTTAGCTTATCCCATTCTCGTGCCACTGTCATAAAGTCTGTGGGTCTCCATGCCGGGTTAATGAGATGATCGCTGAACAACCTCCATAATCTTGTGGTGACAGAGCATGTGAAGAACAGGTGTGTAGATGATTCGACCTCAGCACAGCATAACACACAGGCGCTCGGTCCCATAATGCCCCTCTTCATTAGATTTTCCCATGTAAGAACCTTGCCTTTCCATATCAACCACCCGAACATAGTAATCTTCATGGGGATGTTTCTATGCCAGAAAGGGTGGAAAACCTTAGTAACGTTGATCTGATGTGTTTGTTGAATGATGTGACGGTAAGCCTCCTTAACCACAATCGTGTTGTGCTTCATCGGCCCGTTCCAGGTTAGATAGTCCCCGCCCATTGCATAGCAGAAGCCCGCACCCCGCAGATGGTCCCTATATTGATCCCACTCCTGTGCCATATCATCGCAGAGCCCCAACTGTGTGGCATTTTTGAAAATCGGGGCGCAGTTTGACCATTGATATATTACCTGTGAGTAAAATAAGATCCCGCGTTGTGTCAAAGTGTGTAATAGCCTCTGCGATGGCCCATCTTGGGACTGCAGGAGACCAATATTCAGAGCGCCGATGGGGATACGACTCCCATCACAGAAATTCCAAACCAGTCTTGGAATCATATGATGCGTGATTTTTGTAAAGCTGCTCCAAATGCGGGATGATTTCCTGGGGATTGGATAAGTGCCGCATGTTATCTGATGAAGAATATTGCCTTGATAATATTTCGCATTGTTGATATCCTTCCATATGCCCTGACTGTTGATGGCCCTCCAGAATGATTTGGTCAGCAGCGCCATATTGAATTCCCGTGTGCTCAGTATGCCCCAACCTTCCATGTCTTTTGGTCTGCTGATTGTAGATAGACTGCACAAAGCGAACTTCCTGTTGCCATCAGACCCATCCCACAGAAAATGTGTAACAATGCTGTTGATATTGTTTATGATTCCAGTGGGAATATATAGCAGGTGACCCCAGAACACCATCATCTGCGTGAGAACTGACTGTATCATGATAAGACGACCCCCCTTCGTCAGCCACCGATGGGACCATAGATAATTTTATCTCTGAATCTGTCCAATATCCAGTTCCAGTCACTATTCCGGTAACCACATGGCTTAATGAAGTAACCCAGATATTTAATTCCTTCTGTGACCAGACGTATATCCACCCCAAGGAAACCAGCGATGAATCTAATCTCCTGAATGTCCCCTTGTCCATATATGAGAATGGATTTGCTGCAGTTTATGGCCAAACCTGTTGCTGAGTGGAAACGGTTAAAACATATATGGATATAAAACCAATAGTTTCTAACCAATTGACCAAATAGCAGTAAATCATCAACAAACAGAGAATGAGTTGTTGATACAGAGTTAGTAAATGTAAAACCCTTGATGAAGCCCTTCTCTTCAGCCGAGTGCAGTATTCTACTGAATCCATCCATAACGAGTATGAAAATGAGTGGGGACAGTGCACATCCCTGTCTCAACCCTCTGCCTGCCTTAAAAATTTTTGTAGGGGAGCCATTTACCATGACTGCATAACTGATGTTAGAGATGCACGACATCAACCAGCGAATGATACGTACTGGAAGGCCAACCTTGAGTAGAAGAATCCTTATGAAAGACCAGTCGATTGAATCATATGCCTTATGTAGGTCAACCTTCATGATCAAAGCTTCCTTCTTACCCGTATGCATGGAGTGCATCACCTCCTGAGCGATGGCAATTGCATCGTGAATGGACCGATCTTTTAGAAAACCATATTGCTCTGCCGATATATGCCTAGATAAAACTGCCTTGATCCTATTAGCAATGATCTTTGAAGTGATCTTGTATATAAGGTTGCATAGTGCAATAGGTCTAAACTCTGCAAAGGACTGTGGATCCGCCACTTTGGGGATAAGCGCAATGAACGTTGAGTTCAGGTTTGCTGGCATAATACCTTGTTTGCGGAATATCTCCATCATATTTGTTAACTCTGACCCAATGATATCGAAGAAATATATGAAGAACTCTGCGGTCCATCCGTCCGGTCCGGGGCACTTGTCCTTTGAGAAGGATTTAAGAACCGACAGTACCTCATTCCCCTTTATAACATCATCTATTAATGAGATATCCTCTTCTTGGAAAAATCTAGTAAAATGATCCAGTACCCATACCTGATTATTCGCTGAGATCATGGGCTCCGCCTTGTAGAACTCAGAAAAATGTGTAAAAGCCTCCTTTTGTATTTCAGCAATTTTCACTGCAAAACTGCCATCATTCCTTTTAATACGCCATATGGCGTTTCTACATCTCCTGGCATTGGCAGTTTTGTGGAAGAAACGTGTGTTTTGGTCCCCTTCCTTAAGCCATGTGATCCTGCTCCTAAGCTTCCATGTCACTTCCTCGATCCACAGAATTTCCTTTTTCCTGGCCCCAAGCTCCTTCAGAAGACCCATGGTCTCTTCGTCTGGAATGGAGGTTGTGAAGGAGGATTACAGGTCTGTCATCTGCTTTGTGATACCCTGCAACTCTTTTTTAAGTGCTTCCTTCTTACTGATCTCCCAATTCTTAGTAGCAGCCTTGATATTTTGTAATTTATGGTGAAAAAGATCCCAGTCCTTAAGGCCCGGATCATCCACCGGTTGCTTCCATAGGGCCGATACCATTCCCGTGTATTCGGCATCCTCAAGCCAAATCCTATTAAATTTGAAAGGTCGACCAGAAATAACATCGCTGCATTGCCATGAAAGCTTGATTGGCATGTGATCTGATATCGGTGATACTATGATCTCAGATCGAGGCATGCCCCAGCCATCAATGAGATTGCTCTGAATAAGGACCCGGTCCAATCTTTTCCCAATATACTCAATACCTGCCCTCCTATTTGTCCATGTCGGCAGCAGAGGAATCGGTCTAATGTCGACCATGCGCAGATCCAGAAAACTATCAGTCAGGAAAGCTGATAAGGGATCACGGCGTGCTGATGTGCCCCATATTTCGTCATCCCTGAATGTGGAATTGAGATCCCCCATTAGAATAACATTCTGCAGCTTGAGAATGCCTGAAATAATCATGCGCTGCCAAAATGCGAATCTGTTACAGCATGGTGCATAGATATTAATGATATTAACCAGCTCCGCCCTCCCTCTAATTTGACCCGATAATATGACTCCGCCAAAAAACCTGTACGCCCGAAATGATGCATGTTCTGGGTTCCAAATAGAAATGAGCCCCCCCGACTGTCCGACTGCGTCAACCGCCGCAGCGT
Organism: Pinus albicaulis; assembly: GCA_034641835.2. Taxonomy (NCBI): domain Eukaryota; kingdom Viridiplantae; phylum Streptophyta; class Pinopsida; order Pinales; family Pinaceae; genus Pinus; species Pinus albicaulis. Next base: position 735,827,540 of record CM076581.1, read on the forward strand.
ACCATCCCTTCATCATAATAAGAAACGTATTAATCGCCTTCTCCCGCTTGCACATGGTTTCCTGAACCAAAAACATAATCGGCTTCACCTCCATCAACAAATCCCTTAGGCAATTTGCTTTGAGGGCATTGCCCAGCCCCCGTATATTCATTGATAAAATATGGGTCATGATGAGTCCAACACCGGGATTTTTTCTCTAAGCGCCCGTGAGTCATTCATTTTCCCTTCGTTGATCGAAATGGGAACGTCTGTCAGGTTCCTTTCATCCTCCGAAAAAAGAGCAATGGCTTTGAACTTACCCCTGGTGTATTTGTTTGTTGCCTTAGAGTGATCCCGAGCAGGTGGACCTGGAGCTGGATGACGCGATGATTATGGAGTCGTAGTGGGCAGGGGCTTTTGAAAAACAGTAAGAGCTGCTATATCAATATCATGATTAGCCAGTATGGACTCAAGATCACTCCCAACAGAGTTCGTGGGCGATCTTGGAGGGGAGACTGGATCAGCTTGTAGATTTGTTCTTATATCTTTCTGTGAGCCCACCATAGATTTCCCGACAGGCACATTGGATGGTTCACCGGGGTGGAAATTGTAAATTCGGCCCGTATGATCATAGCCAGGAGGACCCGAACATTCAGTAGGGCAAGGCGTGCCCAGAGAGGATTCAACCCTGTTGTCATCATCTTGGGTGATGGCGCGACCCACCCCGTCCCCTTCGTTTAAAATATGTGGATATTCAATGCCGGATTCCTTCCCCGAAGCCTCCGAGATGACACTAGGATGGTCATTACACATTTCGGGCAATAAAACCCGACAATCATCCAAGGGTGGTGTATTATAATCGTTTGCAGTAATTTCCCCATCCAAACATTTCATTACCCCACCCGATTGATCAATTGCCGTGATATAAGCATCATCTTCAGATAATAGATGACAAGAATTACCTGGAGGAGATTGTGCAGAGGTGCCATCGACAGCGTGAGCCCGAACTTCAGCATTCACCGACGATTTCGACACCCCTGGTCGATGCATACGGAGACGAAATGGACAATGCTCCCGCAGATGACCTATGCGGTGGCATAGGAGACAGCGAAAGGGGATTCCCCAAAAATCTATGCGCTGCCGGTGTTTTCTATTACCCCAAACGAGATCTATATCGCCCGGCAGCCCCCCAGAAAAGTCCAATTCGACCAATATCCACGCAATTTTCTTGTCGCTGGAGCCAATGATTGCTGGATCAATGAACTTGGTAGTCCCAATAGAGTTGCCAATCGCCCTGAGCGCCTTGACCGTCCAATATTCTAGTGGTAAACCCGGAAGCTTCACCCATATGATTCTGCTTCCGGAGCTTCCAGGACTGGGTTAAAACCCAGATACCATGGTATTAGCTGCATAAAACTCCTGCCACGAACCCATGTCTTGGAAATAATCTTCTGAACATCTTTTTCATCCAGAAAATGGATGCTGAACCATCCGTTGATCAAATGACTTACCACCGGGGTGTATCCGATGTGCACGAACCAGTGTTTTTTAATCCAGCTAGTGGTGTCAAAGTCACCCTGGTCCGGGAATAACCACCTTCCAATCACCTCTCTTCTCTGCAGACTTGCAATTCGCACACATATATCCTCATAATCGAGCGGAACCTCTTTAATCTCCATGTCTTGTTTGATGGCACACTGTTTCTTCCTTCGTCTACGAGCACGTCTATGCCTATATTTTCGGCTTCCTCCGAACTTCAGACCATCTGTGATATTAAACCCTTGTTTGATAATTTGGAGGTCAGTAACCTCCTTCCCCGGTAATCTACCTAGATCATGTGCCTCGGATCTCGGTTGCGATGCTCGATGGACCTGTCGATTTGTCAAAGAAGCCGGAATTCCCTCCATCTGATGTACCCTATGCATTTACTAGGCGTTTAAAAACTCAAGTTACTGATAAGCCACCCCACTGACCTGCGTCAGAAACATTAAAAGAAAGAGTCTGTTGGGGGTATGTGACTATCAAAAACTTAATGAGGACCAAACTAGTCAAGTCCATATGAACTATTTATGATCCCGATCTAGGTAGAGAATCAGGTGTAGGTAGCCAACATCTATACCGTAATCAATGTGAGGACTCCGTGGATGTACTATTCTCCTAATAAAATAACAATATATCAGCACCACTGACAAAATTGCTTCATAATAGGCTAGTCATCCCTATAAGACCATATCAGCAGAAGATCAATATCAGATCCACTACTGCGCATATGAATGGCCAGCATAATGAGATGGAGAAGTATACCAACAACACTGAAGTTGATATACGATTCTGTGTCAATCTTAATCCCCTGAGACTATGTAGAGTACAACAGCGTCCTTTCAAACTCTTATTAAAGCAACCATATTAGTAATCAGCAGAAATCCGGGCTAGATTCCGATCATGTGATCGGAATAACCAGACCACCTTGTGCAACTAAGCTCCCCTACAGCAGCAACATATACACCCCGGTATCAGCCACCATCGCCTACAAAATCTGCAGCCCGCACTTTTGCATGGGCGAGTAACAACCATACTATCCTCCCAAATGTGCCAAATAGTGTGCCACCAGTGATAATGTGCTGTATCCACAGACTGAGAGTGTGAATCCTGCTTGATCGAGGATGAAATAGAAGCCTTGTTCTCATGAGGCACCATTTGTATTGTGTGTATGAAGAAGCTCATATAAAATGATGATAACGGCAATAATCAATATGATTATCAATCCAGCCTTCATGACCACCGGCAAGGTTGAAATCCACAAAGATAAAAACACCACACTACCATTCCCCCGAATAAACAGCATTACCTTATATAAGATACAATGCATTACAATGCTCAAGAATGAAGCGACATCATAGCAGATGCAACAAGAGCCACCATAAGCACCAATATATTGTCCCCATAGGGTTCCAGTATTGTGAGCCACTTATTAAGCCACCAGGACCAAACATACACTGTCGTCACAGGGTTCCAACTACAGAAGTCCATCAACAATAACCACCCATGCTGAAAAATGTATCGGTCTCAATGGGTACCAGCTTTGTGTATCTGAAATCCGTCAGCCCATTCATCCTGCTATTCTATGATACCACAGAAACCACCATTAGCAACATAATATTGACTTCATTGGGTTCCAGTTAAGAGAAACCCCTAGTAGCCACTGAAACCATCAATTCCTTGATGTCACTGGATTCCAGCTAGAAGGTCGTTCAGCCATAACCACCAACGCCAGCCAAGATTTTGTTCACAACGGGTACCAGCTCTGTGAGTATCACCTATGGTCCTTGAATGGCTTGATTACAACTCCCCTTCTTTAACATACCTACCAACTCTACGGTAAGTGGTGATTATTAGGACCATATTGACTAAGTTGGAGAGTTAATAGATGGCTTCTTATTCATTTTGCAAGGGCTTCTAACATAAAATTGAGTAATTGCTATAGGTAATTCATCTCCGCCTATATTTTACACATCTAGATAGTGATATGCAAGGACAAGTTCTCATCTAAGAGTTTTCAAACCATGGGAAAGCACAAAAAGGTTCCTTCTTGTGAAATACAATTTCGTCGTGTTTCTTATTTGGAAAGAAAAGTATCTCAATGCAAACAAACATCCAAGAAAACTAAAACTCTAAGGCCTAAGGAAGACAATTTGATCCAAATTTATGCAAGAACGCAACAAAATATGCATATAACCATAAATACAAAGATGCAACATAAATAACACTTCATTTCGTTAACATTATCAAATAACTAAAATATGTTTACATACATAATGGAAATAAACTAGCTAAGGCGTTGGTAGCTTATCTCTGAGAAGAGATGTGGCGGCTACAACCCTCTGAACTGTGTTACAATGAGACTCGAAGGCCTATTTATTATTGAGAAATAATGGAAAACCCTAAACATCCAAAAAACTAACCCTAGGAGATGAAGTGTCAAAACTATGGGCCCCGTTTGGGTAAATTGCTACATCAACTTCCCAAGGACGTAACTTTGGCATACGATCTTCATTTGACGCACAAAATACCTCGTTAGAGATATCTGTTCGAGGACTACAACTTTTGAGTGAGAAACATCAGTTAAGGACCCATGTTAATCCTAGTTTTCCCAAAAAAAACATCGTTTAGGACCTCAAAATGGCTCCGGAAGTTCAAGACCCAAAACACTGCCAAAAAAAAGTAAATTGTGCTACAATTAAGGAAACTGAAAATTTGAAAGAAACAATGGTGGGGGTCCAAGTGGAATAGGCGGGTGGCCACCAATATACACTTGGATCATTCCTCCTCCCTTAGGAAGTAATGGTCCCCATTGCATTGAGTTCCTCCATGAGATGAGGAAACTTCTGTTGAACTTGGTCCCTAGTGAGCCACTTGCCTTGGTGCAGGAGTTGGTCAGCTTTGACAACCTGATACAACTGGATCTTTTGATGTCGGGTGTTCTTTATCTGTGTGTCCATGATCCGATCAGTTGTGGCTTATTCCATGCCGTCTGGATTTAAATCTGTTGGTGTGAGTTGTTCTGCAATGTTGGAGGTGTCCAGTAGAGGTGGAAAGTAGACCTGAAGGTGGTCCACATTGAACACTGGGTGCAGACCAAGGAATGGCGGAATAGTGAGCTCCAAAGAATTATCTCCCACAACCTTGGTGATTGTGTAATTCCCATATCGAAGTGGCTTGAGCTTTCGATGGGCTCCGGTAAGGCGTTCTTTCTACAAATGCAACCAAACTTTGTTGCCCACTTGGAACTTGTGTGGCACTTGATGTTGATCACGTCGCTGCTTGTACTTTCCATTGGATTTCTCCAAGATGTCGTGGACCTGTTGGATGTGTTCAATAAATTTGGTTGCTTTATCGGCCTCAGACAGTGCATGTGTGGATTATGTATGCGTGGTCGCATGAGGTATGTTAACATTAAGAAGCGGCGCGCCTGGGGTCAGATCAATGTAGTGCTTGACCTGATAGTGTAGAGGAACCTCTTCGGGTGAGGAGAAAATTTCCTTGTATTCCTCCACGTATTTGTCCATCTGTTGTCGTCGCGGCAGGGCACCCTGTTTAGAGGTTGTAGCCATAATATTCTTGTTGCCTTGTGGACAAATCGTAATGAAAACAAATTTCTGGTTTGGGAAATAATTTTACTGCATTGTTTTGCAGTACTCAAAGAGATGCCGAAAGGCGGTCCTACCTCTAGTATCATGCACAACTTATTTCCCAAAGTAATAATAACAAAACGAGGCCTAGACTCATACACAACACGTCGCTTCCACAATTATGGTTGGTCCAATAATCCATCAGACACATCAAGAGGAGCAACATCACACAATACCTCATATGTGAAGGGTTTGATGATGTACAGAAGGCGACGTTGCTGGCTGATGCAGAGATATCTTCCTTGGTGAAGCCACTCAATAGTATACGTCTGTGACTATGTTGTGGTCGTTAGGCCAAGCCACTTCACGACCTCTACTGAAATGAGGTTCTTTTGGCTTCTGCTATCAACAAGGAATTGCAATGGAGAACCGTTCACCCACATCTACGAATGGAAGAGGTGTTGCCCCTCCTCTGGGTCCTCCGGATCCTCCCTCTGGAGCTTGGTGGTGGCAACGGTGGCATTGGGTTCCATATCAATGATCTTATTCCCTTTGTCATTCCCCTTGCCCGATTTTGAATTTGAATCAGAACATGCATCTGATTCATATGCCTTTAGTTCGGCCACCAACGACTGTTTGGCCCGACACTCGTTTGTGTTACGAGTGAAGCTGGTATGAAGTTCACACCACTTCCCCATGTCCTTATTTGGATTTATGGTGTTGTTCTAAGTCGGCCCACTTTGGATTTTCCCCTTGTTCTATGGTTCGGGGGCGCCTTTCCCTGGTTTCAGATTCGCAAATCCAAAGTCTCGATTCCTCTGCTTAAATTTTTTCTCGATCTTGGCGGCATATCGATATGTCGCACCAAGCGAGATAATGTCGAGGAACTCCATTTCCTTTTGAATTTATTTTTGCAAACAGTTGCGGTACTTAAGCACCAAATGTCTCTCTAAATATTTAATACCCAACTTTGTGCGCAAGGTATGGAACAAATTCGTTAGCTTGTGCACATCTTGATCCCTTTGCTGCCACAGCATGGTACATTGGATGTACTTGTCCCCATAGCTCCCCATAGGGTAATATTGTTCCTTGATGCCGTCTCGGAATGAATTCCAAGTGGGTGCGACCGAGAATAGAGAGGGTTTCTTCTCCTCATTTTGCTCATAGCAGGTTTCCCACTATTCTTTGACATGGTGGCAGCTTTGAGGAGTGAAAAAGTAATCTTTTATCAATCAGAGAAATCATGAACTAAAAAATACCCTTCCAGCAAATTCAATCATCTATCTACGACGTCTACATTTATCTCGCCTTTAATTATATGAATTTCAAATTTGACTTGTACCTTGAAAGGAGTGACGCCTCCAGAGTGGTTGTTGAATGCAGATACGTCGTCGGTGGGCATTCGCTGAAGGATCTGGGCAAATTTACCCATCATCGCATTCCTTTGTTTCTCGAGGGCCTCCTCGAGCAATATTTTTATAGGATCTTGTAACTTTTCGTAGATGTTATATGCTTGATGCAAATTTACTTTTTGTCCCCAATATCAAACAACAATCACATAAACAAGAAAGTAAAATGTTGATAGAACATACCAGTAGATCGACATAAGACAAGCCAAAAATATATATGTGTGTTGGTGCGTTACGGTGGTCAAAAGGATGCTTCAACCAGCAAAGTCTCAACACTGTCAACTAACCATAAGTGTCACACAACGCTCTCGGACAGCAATATCAATCAACCCAAAGTCAACGTTGTCACAGTCAACGGTCAATTCAAAACAGTAGCAGCAAAAAGTCAACGCAACCCAGTCAAAGTCAACGGTCAACCTCGATTTATGTGCCAAAAAATGTAGACTGCAAAAATCACAATTTTGACCAAGATTTGGGTATGTTTGACTAGGCGTTGACCAAAGTCAACACTGGTCAACTCTGCAGTGAAAATTCCTAGGTCGAAAAACAGAAATCTTCTTGCTGTGTTTTCCCACATGTGAGAAGAAGAGACTCCAATAGATGATTGAACCAATCAGATGAGGAGAGATAATGTGATGTGATGGATACGTGAAAATGACCTTCAACGTTGACCTATTTATATCCATCAACGAGGGTGTGTGACACAATTGTTGGGGCTTGAAGCCTACATTTCATTTCAAGCCGACCTGCACATATTTTGAATAAATTCAAAATAAATGTTCTACTCATAGAATCAAGATGATATTTAGATCGATCTTGCACCTCTCCGAAAGAGGAATCCAATAAAAATATTGGCATCTTCATCTGAGCATCACAACATGTATTTTGGACCTAGTTGTCCAAAATTAACACTCCCTCTCAACTAGGGAGAACTCCATCCACCTGTGCTGTCCAAACATCGTGCGTCATCCCGCCATAACTTGATTTGTTGGCTTCTTTATTTCAGAACAAAAGTGGCTCAGTCACAAAGACATCATTCCCGACTGACAGATTCAGCTGAGAGGTCTGAAACCTCAATAGGACTCAAAAGAGTCTCATACCAACTCGAAGTTGGTTTACTTGACCCGAAGTCAGTTGGAGGTCTGAAACCTCACTAGACTTGATCCCAGATCAAGTGGTTGGAAACGTGCCATCCTAGACATAGAGAGTACGACAATCTCCTATGCGTCCATCAGTCTTTGCTGCTGGTCTCTTGCTTTTCCCACCTCACTGGCCAAATGAGAGGTACATCCCATGAGTCTGGGACTCAATGGGTAGGATGCATATGGGGCACAAATCATGAGAGGTGAACCAAATCAACATCATAATGGTGGGGTAGAAGCACCACAAGGTTCAGAAAGCCTAGCCCCGTGTGTGCTTATAGCTGCGAGAAGTTATCGCTAAAGACCCCCATAGCTCCCATAGCTCATCGTCCAACAAGACCCTCAACATAGGGTTGCTCCATGATTCCAATATTATCATTGAAGGTTAGGAACTTGACCTTCCCCGGAAGCTTTGTGAAAATGTCTGCTACCTGCTCAACAGTTCCTAAATGATCGAGCCTTACGACGCCTCGTTGTACCATATCTCGGATAAAGTGGTACCTGATATCAATATGATTGGATCAATCGTGGAACACAAGATTCTCGGACAACCGAATCCCGCTCTAGTTATCATAGAGTATCACGGTGGTATCTAGTACATGCCCGAACAACTCACTGAAGAGATTTCACAACCAAACTGCTTCACAACAGGCCATACTCGCTGCAATGTATTCGACCTCTGCAGTGCTCAAAGCCACCGACTTCTGCTTCCTTCTCATCCATGATATCGAAGCAGACCCAAGTGTGAAGCAGCATCCCAATGTGCTCTTACGATCCACCACACTTCCAACCCCATCAGCATCAGTATATCCATGGAGTGTCACACTCCTGGAAGTGTATCTTAGCCCATGGTTTATCACGCCCCGAAGATATCTCAATAGATTCTTGGCACCAACCCAGTGAATGTGACGAGGTTCAACCATATGTTGACTCAAAGTGTTCACTGCAAAACATACGTCCGAAGGGGTGTTCACTAAGAACATCAAGGCCCCTACGAGTTAACGATACTCAGTAGGATTTGCTAGCATGGGCCCAAAAACACTGCCACTCAACTTCTTAAAGTTGAGCTCCATTGGTGTCGACGCAGACTTACAGTCCACCATTCCAAATATTTCCAGAAGCTTCACAATGTATTTTCCTTGAGAAAGGAAAATATCGCTAGGTCTCTTCCAGACCTCTAGGCCTAGGAAGTAATGCATCAGTCCTAGGTCCTTCATCTCAAACTCAACAATGAGCTTACTCTTACATTGATGAATGAGAGGGTCAACACCTGTCAGGAAGAGGTCATCCACATACAACACCAGAATGAGAGGCTTTTCTCTATCAACCTTGAAGTAAAGGTTCAAACCAACATTACTATGAGTGAAGCCCATCTTCATCAGGTAGCTATCTATCCTCTCGTACCAAGCTCTGTGTGCTTGCTTCAACCCATAGAGGGCTTTCTTCAACCTGCATACATGGGTGTCCCGATCCTGGAATTCAAACCCCAGTGGTTGCTCCACATACACATCTTCCTTTATCGCACCATGCAGAAATGCGGTCTTCCCATCCATCTGATGAAGATTCCATCCTTGCATGGTAGTATGGGCTATGATAGATCTGATGGTGGTATATCGAGTTATAGGTGCAAATATATCATCATAATCTACTCCTTCCTTTTGAGAGAAGCGACGGGAAGCAAATCTTTCCATAAAATTTTCAGCACTACCATCTGATCCATGCTTGATCTTATAGAGCCATTTCGAGGTGACAACTGATTTGTCCTCCTGTCTAAGAACCACATCCCAGAAATCATTCTTCATAATGGAATCATATTCTTTGTGCATGGCATCCTTCCAGACTTGATGCTTTACGGCTTCCGTAAAAGATCCAGGCTCAGATTGTACGATCGTACTCATGACTACTAGATACCCTTGGTATCTATTCGACTTCTTGCTTTCACGAAATGTGCCCCTTGGGGCCATATGTCTCTCGGCATCCTCGAGAGTGTCCCTGAGCCATGATGGTCTCTTCCTCATTGAAGGAGGTGGATCAATAAAGTCCATCGGTCCTTCAACATCAGGCATTGTCTCATCCTTCAGTTCTTCTTGATTTCCAGCCCTTGCTTCATGATCTTCCTCAGATCTCGAAAGATTGATTACTTTCCTCAGGGAAGCATCTTCGTGAAAGGTAACATCGTGGCATATCTCCACTTACCTTTGACCAGGCACATAGAATCTATAGGCCTTTGAAGTTTCTCTATAGCCCACAAACATTCCCTTTTTCCCAGAAGCATCCAGCTTGCTCCTCTTCTCCTTTAGTGCATGAAAATAAATAGGACATCCAAAAACTCTAAAATGTGAGACGTTAGGTTTCTTACCAGAGAAAACCTCTTCGGGAGTTTTGGAGTCCAGAGTGAAATGCGAGCATTGGTTTTGTATGTACACAACAATGTTCATAGCTTCTCCCCACAGGAATATCAGAAGACCTTGGTCACATAGCATGGCACAGGAAGCTTCCACAATGGTCCTGTTCTTTCTTTCAGCAATGTCGTTCTGCTCAGGAGTATAGACAGTTGTGGTCTCCCTCTTGATGCCAGCTTCTCTGCAAAAGTTCTTGAACTCGTTCGTCTCATATTCAGTGCCATTATCGGTCCTCATTTTCTTGATCTTCTTCCCTGTTGAATTTTCCACCAAGGATTTGAAGGTACGGAACCATATGAAAGCCTCATACTTCTTCTTCAAGAAGTATGTCCAGGTTTTGTGAGAGAAATCATCTATGAACGTCATATAATAATAACATCCTCCCAAGGATGTCATGGGAAGCATACCATAAAAATCAGAATGTACCAATTTCAAGACATTAGATGTCTTTGTGACACTCGAGGGGAAAGGTCCCCTTGTATGATTTCCTTTGGCACAACCCTGACATACACCTTTGTGATCATTTGTGAACTCGGGCATCCCTATCACCACCTTCCTTGCTTCAGGAAGGGATTTGTAGTGAAGGTGTCCAAACCTTCGGTGCCATAGTTCATTCTGTCAAATAGTATCACTTGTCATCGCTCCCAGTAGACTTCCTCCAACCTGGTAGAGTGTATCAACTCTAAAACCAATTGTGATAGCTTCCTTGAAACTTTTCTTCCAGATGTGAACCTTCCCATCAATGAATGCCACATTGAAGCCTTTGTATTCCATGGCCGAAATAGACACAAGGTTCTTCTTCAAATTAGGTACATATAGTACATCTTGCAAGCGAAGGACTTGACCTTTAGACAAGTGGAGGGCCACAGTCCCTATCCCTTTCACGGGATATGTGGCATTATATCCAAGGATAATTTTCAGATTAACATCCTTCTCAAACAAATCAGAAAGTGTTTCCTTGAACCCAGCAATGTGCCTTGAGGCACCATTGTCTATCAACCAGACATCCATAGTGTTGGGTGGAGATGCAGCAGAGAGGGAAGATACAAGGATGAATTCATTTATTTTATCATCAACAACATTTGATTCCTCACACGTAGAATTTCTCGACCTTTTGTAAGGTTTCCCATTTCCACCAGAGGGAGCCTTCCTCTTTCCTTTGAACCTGTTGTTCCTTTGATTCCCAGTCCTCCGGTTTTTGTTGTTGTCATCATCATCGAGAGAATCCTTCTTGAAAGGGAATTATCTAGCATAGTGGTCGGTCTTGTGACATGTGTAACATTTTCCTTTCTTCGTTTGTTCCTTGGACCACCAAAGTTCTTCTTCTTAACATGAGCAGTGAAGACAACATTTCCTTCATTTTCATATTCCTTCATCCTTGTCTCTTCTTGTATGCATCTTGATAGTACTTCGTCAAAATCAGGTATCACATTGTTATTGAGAATGGTAGTGTTGAATACATTCCATTCGGATGAGAGACCTCTAAGTGAGGTGAGAACCATCTCTTGATCGGCTATTGTCTCCCCAATAGCCAGAATATTATTTCTAATTTCGGTCAATTTCAGAAAATAGGATTGAACGGATTCACCCTTGGCTTTCTTCAGATTTTTCAATTGATTCTTAAAGAATAGGACTTGATTTGCATTGTTGGCGTTGAACATGTTGACCAACTTATCATACATCTCCTTGGATGTGCCCAACTCGGAGATGTAGGAAACCAGACTCTTATGAATTGAGTCCCTGATCATTAGCTTCGCTTTGATTCCCCCCTTCTTATACATTGACTTGGTTGCAGCAGGTGCAGTGGATGGAGACTCTTGGATTTTACCCTGCACATAGTCCATGACATCTTGGTCTTCCAACATAAGATCTAATTTCATCTTCCAGGCATGGAAGTCTTTGTTCCTAGTCAATTTTTCATCATCTTTAAAGCCATTGTAGTTTGAGGTACCCATGCTCTTCTTTGGTGATTGCTACAAACTTGGGCTTTGTCTTCACCTCAGCTCTAATACCACGTAAGTTTTCGTAGATGTTATATGCTTGATGAAACTTTAATTTTTGTCCCCAATATAAAACAACAATCACATAAACAAGAAATTAAAATGTTGATAGAACATACCAGTAGATCGACAGAAGATAAGCCAAAAATATATGTGTGTGTTGGTGCGTTACGACGGTCAACAGGATGCTTCAACCAACAAAGTCTCAATACGGTCAGCCAACCAGAAGTGTTACACAACCCTTTTGGATAACAATATCAGTCAACCCAAAGTCAATGAAAGTCAATGCTGTCACATGCAACGGTCAATGCAAAATAACAACAGCAAAAAGTCAATGTAGACCGGTCAAATTCAATGGTCAACCTCGATTTTTGTGCCAGAAAATGCAAACTATAGAAATCAGAATTTTTACCAAGATTTGGGTCATTTTGACCAAGCGTTGACTTTCGTCAACGTTGATCAACTCTGCGCTGAAAAACCCTAGGTCGAAAAATAGAAATCTTCTTATTGTGTTTTCCCACGTGTGAGAAGAAGAGACTCCAATAGATGATCGAACCGATCAGATGAGGAGAGATAATGTGATGTGATGGATGAATGAAAAATACCTCCAACTTTGACCTATTTATATCCATCAATGAGGGTGTGTTACACAACTGCTGGGGCTTCAAGCCTACATTTCATTTTAGGCCGACCTGCACATATTTTGAATAAATTCAAAATAAATGTTAAGCTCATCGGATCAAGATGATATTTAGATCGATCTTGCACCTCTCTGAAAGAGGAATCCAATAAAAATATTGGCATCTTCATCTGAGCATAGCAACATGGAGTTTGTACCTAGTTGTCCAAAATTAACAGATCTCCTGCTCCCTTGTCTTTCTTTTCTTCCCCCATAGGAGTTTGTCGGGGTTTGTGAGGCTGATCTTGCAAGGGTTCAACCCGATCAAGCCATAACTCCTTATACCCTGACTTCATTGGGGACATGCAAAGAAAAATAGAGAAAGAGCATAGCACTTTAATACTACTGATCCAAATTTATGCAGGAATGCAACAGAATACACATATAACCATAAATACAAAGATGCAACGGAAATAACACTTCATTTAATTAATATCAAAGAACTAAAATGTGTTTACAGACATAATTGAAATAAACTAGCTAGGGCGCTGGTAGCTTATCTCTGAGAAGAGATGTGGCGGCTACAACCCTCTAAACTTGAAAGGCCACTTATTATTGAGAAACAATGGAAAACCCTAAACATCCAAAAACCTAACCCTAGGATATGAAGAGCCAAAACTATGGGCCCCCTTTAGGAAAATTGCTACATCAACTTCCTGGGGACGTAACTTTTGGAATAATATATTTGTTTGACGTGCATAATACGTCATTTTCCCAAACGTCGTTTAGGGCCTAAAAACGACTCGGAAGTTCAGGACGCGAAAACTGCCAAAAATAGTAAATTGTGCTACAATTAAGGAAACTAAAAAGTTGAAAGAAACAATGATGTGGGTCCAAGTGGAATAGACAGGTGGCCACCAATATCCACCTAGATCATTCCTCCCCACTTAGGAAGCAAAGGTCCCCATTGCGTTGAGTTCCTCCATGAGATGATGAAACTTTTGTTGAACTTGGTCCCTGGTGAGCCACTTGTCTTGGTGCAGGATTTGGCCAGTTTTCACAACCTGATACAACTGGATCTTTTGTTTTCGGATGTTTTTTAATATGTGTGTCCATGATTCAATCAGTTGTGGCTTTTTCCATGCAGTCTGGGTTTAACTTTGTTGGTGTGAGTTGTGCTGCAATGTCGGACGTGTCCAGTAGAGGTGGAAAGTAGGGCCGAAGGTGGTCCATATTGAACACTGGGTGCAGACCAAGGAATGGTGGAATACTAAGCTCGAAAGAATTGTCTCCCACAACCTTGATGATTGTCTAATGCCCATATCCAAGTGGCTTGAGCTTCCGATGGGCTCCGGTAAGGTGTTCTTTTTGCAAATGCATCCAAACTTTCTCGCCCACCTGGAACTTGTGTGGCACTTGATGTTAATCACATTGTTGCTTGTACTTGGCATTGGATTTATCCAAGATGTCGTGGACCTGCTAGCGAACGTGTTGGATGCGTTCAATAAATTTGGTTGCTTTATCAACCTCAGACATTACATGTGTGGATTATGTCCGTGTGGTTGCATGAGGTATGGAAACATCAGGTAGCGGCGCGTCTAGAGTCAGATAAATGGAGTGCTTGAACTAACAGTGTAGAGGAACCTCTGCAAGTGAGGAGAAAATTTCCTTGTATTCCTCCACATATTTGTCCATCTGCTGCTGCCACGCATGGGCACCTTGTTTTGAGGCTGCAGCCACAATCTTATTCTTTCCCTGTGGACGAATCGTAATGAAAACAAATTTTCTAGTTTGGGAAATAATTTTACTGCATTGCTTTGAAGTACTCAAAGAGATGGTGGAAGGAGGTCCTACCTCTGGTATCTTGTACAACTTATTTCCCAACGTAATAATAACAGAGAGAGTCGTAGACTCATACACAAAATGTCACTTCCACAAGTATGGTTGGCCCAATAATACATCAGACACATCAAGAGGAGTAAAATCACACAATACCTCATCCGTGAAGGGCTTGATGCTATACGGAAGGCGACACTGATGTTTGACGTGAAGATCTCTTCCTTGGTGAAGCCACTCGATTATATACGACTGCGAGTGTTTATGGGCCTCTAAATTAGACATAAATTAAGGCCCATCTAACCTTTCTTAGGCCCATTTACCTTCCTTATGCACATGAAAAGATATATTAAATCTATCCTTCTGCACTTAATAATGTTTTCTTATGCTTTAATATGTTCTTAGGAAGGTTTAAAGGTAATTGTATATTTGTGTCTAATATTGGTTATTTTTGTAGAATATTGTGAGAATATTGGGCAGATTATGCAGATCTGGAGAAGGTAATTATTTAGGGACTTGCTCCCTGCCACTGGAAGATCAATATTGAAGAATAAATGATCACAATATCATTAAATTATTGAGAAATATTAGAGAGATTCAAGGGGGTTATCCACCCTCCTTAACTATTAAAGGCAACCAAGAAAACTGAGGACGAAGTGACTCAATCTATGGGTTACTTGGAGTCAAAGTGGACTCAATCACTATTTTTTAGGGAGTTGTTGGTAGTTGCCCTTTAGGATAAATAAAGTTGATCAAGAGATAATTAGAGTCGATTTCCAGTCCATTCGATGGCAGTCGATTCCATTTTCATTCCATTTGCATTCCACTCCATCCATTGCCATTATTTTCCATTATAGGATTTTTCTATTTAAGACCTTCGGGATGTAATAAGACTGTATTTTTGTAATGCAATGAGTAGTTAGATGTTATTTTACTAATCTAGTTTCAGGGAGCGAGCCTCGTGGGGTAGGGCCCAATCCATGTGCCTCAACTTCTCTGCTGTTATCATTCTTTCCTTTCTGTCATTTAGCTAGTTTTGTTTCTGCCATTTAGTTAGTTTTATTCTTGAACAATTAGCTAGTTTTTTATAGTTTATTGTTGTTTAGTATTTTCTTTCAGTGTGCTACTATATTTTTTTTCATTTGCTTCTGAGAGTCATAGAATAGAGGAAAACTCTAAAAGTTGTGGATCGAGCCTTCCCCTCTCATCTTTGTCATATATTTCGAGGAGGGTAGAACTTCCCATGGGCCAAAAATTAATTTCTATTCACTGCTTATGAGTTTAGGGAAGAAATTGCATTACCTATCTCAGTCTTTCGTTCACTGTTTTTATCACATGTTTCATCTGTTTTCGTGCATGAATTTGCAGTTTTGATTGCAGGAATAACTATCAACTATCCCAGAGAAGTTCATCAAGCCGTCCCATTTCATTTTCCAACTCTGTTTCCATGCCTGAACCTTGCTGTTGCAGCTCTAGTTCCCTCCTTCTTCTCTCCTTAACATCTGTCTCACCCTTTTTATTCACAAAAACCAATTAAAATTTTGACCTTCGCCTTTCTCCTCGAAACTCTGACCTATCTAACTTCGCATCTCGCACTTCAAAAATTTCGACCTTATCGCAATTGCAAATCACATTTCCCACTTGGTTCCCATTAATACTTTACTCCTCTGAACCCCAATTGCGATATTATTGTACTTCGTTGCCACGTCACTCATCACATTTCGCATTTCGCAATTTTGGTCGTATCGCATTTCACACTTCGCACTTTCCTCCCGACTGAATTGCTGCTTCTCCTCCAGCTTTGAGATATTGCGAATTGCGATATCGCATATCGTATATCGCACTTCCGTCCTCCCATTGCAATTTCGCCATCTCACTTTTCAAAGCCTCCCTCTCCAAAGCATTTTTGCGATATTATGTGCTTTAATAAAGTCCAAACACCTTTTTCACTCCTTTGAGCCTGATTTTGTGTGGTTAGCCTTCCCTTGGCATATTTAGCCCTTTTTCCTCCAAACTGCAAGCAACATTTTTTAAAGTTTAGTTAGATCATGAATAGTTGCATGTTTAGAAGCAAGATAGCATGGTAGATAGATCATAGGATAAATAGGGTGTGTTTAGCCGATTGGACAAGTTAAGTGTGGTTGAAATTAGTATCATTTCTGCCATTTATTTTCAGCAAGTTAAATTTGTTTCCTTTCCTGTCATTTATTTTTAGCAATTTAGTTTAGTTTCCTTTCTGCAATTTATTTTAGTTTCATTGAAGTGTCACAAACTTCACTGAGAAACCCTGGAAGTAGAACCCTTTCGTAGAGGGGAAGAGGATGACATGAGTAGAATGCATATGATGTGTATATATCACTGTCACCTCCAAGTTTGTACCCGGGTTGATAAAGTAAAGTAGGGCAACCCCTGGGAGTTGTATCACTCTTGGTGCAATACCAGGTCTCATCACTTTTTGGCGCCATTGTTGGGGAGGTGTCTAGTAGATGCTTTGATTCTGTTTTAGCATTCTTTTCTGCTTTCATTTTTCATGTTGTTTCCGAAATATTGAAAAATACAAAAAAAAATCTGATTTTCATGCCTCATAGGAGTAGGGATACTCAAATTTTTTTTTAAAATACTTCTCCAATACCAACCCTCCCACTTGACCACGTGGTGCAGTAAAAACCGCATCACCATACACTTTTGAAGGTAGAAGAGATGGATGGATATCATGACAATGAATAAGATCTTATTGGGTTTCCCATTAAAGATATGGACATTAGTGTACATATGAATCACATCCGTCCATCTTTCCTTCCCAACTTCCATGGTATGAGGACAGAGGATCCGGAAACATTTCTCTTTGAATTTGAGATACTTTGTAGATCTTATGGCTACTTATCACACACTCAAAAAATGAGATTGTTTCCTACAACATTGAAGGATAGAGCTCTTAAATGGTTCATGAGTCTAGGTACTAATTCAATAATATCATGGAATGATATGCAAAAGATATTTCTAGAAAATATAAAGATTGTGATCTTAGAGAAGAAATTTTTAGAATGAACCAAGAAGAAGATGAGAGCCTTGAGGAACTAATAGAGAGGTTCATGTATAATTTTAAGAGGGAAAAATTGCATCATCTAGTATTTGACAAACTAAAAACCCTCTTACTTAGAACAATTAGGAATGAGTGGATTGATCTCCCTAATCTCATGAGTAGAGGAGATGTATACCAATTGACATTTGAAGAAATTTGTGAAACATGCAAGCGCATATCAAGAGGAAGGGAAAGAGTAAGTAAATCAGCAACAACATTGGTAAGGCAAGAGGAAATTGGAAACTTGCTTGATAACTTTAAAACATAAATTCTTAGCAATATAAGTGAACAAGTAGAAATGTTAAGAATGAAAAATGAGAAAAAGGAAGATATTGATATTTTTGTTATCCATGCAGAATCATATGCTGCTAACTGTTGTTCATCATTCCCCAGTTTTAAATAAGTTAACCAGGAAGACAATGGAGCAAGGAAATCACCAAAGAAGCTATGTTATGTAGCTCCAAGGAGACCCTGGTGACCTAGTCAACTTGATATGATGCAAGGACCTACTTCATAATTTTAATATTTTTCACATCCATATCAAACTAATTGGGACACACTCCCTCCTTGGAAACCTTGGCCATATCAACCCCAAAACCAATCTTGGCAACATGGTTGGCAAGGACCTTATGGGGAAAATCCACAACATCCTCAATATTTCCGTCAATATCCTCCATACCCAACTCCATGCTATCCCTACCATCCGCCTCCACCACAACCATAGCCTCAATGATATCCATCTCATATATCCACCCCTACTCAACTACCTGTACCACCATTCCAAACCCACACCATGAAGTATCTTAGCCCACTTACAATGCTGAGGTACAACACTACCAAACATATCCTCTTGATCTAGATGGTATTTATCTTAGTTCAATAAAGGTATTGCAAATAAGAGATTTTCTTAATGCCATTGAAGGAAAACATCAAGAAGAAGAAGATCCAAATGAGGAGATCAAAATATCAAGGGCTGCACTTGATGAGGAGCCAACATCAGAATCAAATGTTGAGAAAGTTTCCTCATGTTTACCAACATTTCCTCCATGTGTTCAAGAGAACAATCAACAAAAAGAGGGAGATTTGAATGTCATAATAGAAGAGGAAATCCAAGGTGATCCAACTCAACAAGTGGACGAGGGGCATCACAACTATATTGACATATGGTTCCAAATAGTCATTAAGTTGCAGCAACAAGCTCTTCTCCAATAGTACTTGATACAATCCCAGTGAAAGCAATTCATCTCTTATATTCAGGTACATGTCAAAGCATGTATTCCAAGTGTGCACATGATTTTATGTGTCATCTTGATGTGTAAATAGCTCCATTGCAAGTATTCCTATACTTGAAAAAGGTTTTGTTTTTTCAAGTAGAGTATGAAAGTGAAAAAAGAAGAAAAAGAAAAAGAAAAAAGGGAAAGAATCAAATCTTAGGTGAAAACCTCTTTTGAGGCATTTGAGATTGGCTCACTGATTGAAAACCTCCATGAGGCAGTCATTGGGTTGAAAAAAAAAAGAGAAAAAAAAAATCCTAGGTGAAAACGTCCTTTGAGGCGCCTAGGCAGACCTACTAGTAGAAAATCTCACTGAGGTAGCTAGTAGGCCTTCAAAAACAAAAAATTATCCTTGTATCTCTCTCTAATGAATGCAGGTGATCTCCAACCTTTGCAAGCAAAAAACATCAAGTTGGCACTAAAATAAAATTTGGTCAACACTTTAGTCAAAGGTAGTCAAACTTTGACTTCCTCCTCATGTGCTTAGATGCTCTAAAAGGACCTCAAGCAGATCGCCACATGCAGCTTCAATAGCATCTTCAACAACAGCTTCAATATCACCTGCAAAAACAAATCAATGGTAAGGCTTAGGTATGAAAACATCTACCCCTTTTTTCTAATCTATTTTAGCTTAAGAAAACATTAAAAAGTGTGAGAAGGAAAGTTTATTCATATAGCCAAAATCAGTAGCAGGGCAACCTCAGCCTTATCTAGGAACTAGCCTCACTTTTTCCACCAAGAAGAGGAAGAAGATAAAAGTAAAAAGGACTTGAGAAAGGGGGTAGTAAGCAGTTCATGTAATGGAAGACAAGGAGTGCCAAAGGGGTAACCAAGGGTGAACTCAGTTCACAGAAAAAGAACTGTGAGTTTATTCTGCATTCAATTAATAATAATAATAATAATAATAATAATAATAATAATAATAAAATAAAAATAAATAAAAATAAAAGGTGGATCCACCACCTCTTGGCATGCGAAATAGATTTTCTTAAGGCATTTGAGGACCTCCATGAAGTACCTACTAGAATAATAGCAAGAAGATTAGCAGGGGGAGCATCGCATGGGCCAATAAATAGAAAACAAAATAAGCCAGCATGCAAAAAGAACCAATAAGGCAAGGAGGATGAACAGGTTTCTCAGAGGATGAGAAACAGTTTCAGTAGGGGGGTGATGATGGGCCTCTAAATTAGACATAAATTAAGGCCCATCTACCTTCCTTATGCACTTGAAAAGATATATTAAATCTCTCCTTCTACACTTAATAATATTTTCTCAGGAAGGTTTAAAGGTAATTGTATATTTGTGTCTAACATTGGTATTTTTGTAGAATATTGTGAGAATATCGGGCAGATTATGCAGATTTGGAGAAGGAGATAATTTAGGGACTTGCTCCCTGCCACTAAAAGATCAAGATTGAAGAATAAATGAGCACAATATAAGGAAATTATTGACAAATATTGGAGAGATTCAGGGGGGTTGTCCACCCTCCTTAATTATCAAAGTCAACCAAGCAAACTGAGGACGAAGTGACTCAATCTATGGTTTACTTGGAGTCAAAGTGGACTCAATTACTATTTTTTAGGGAGTTTTTGGTAGTTTCCCTTTAGGATAAATAAAGATGATCAAGAGATAATTAGGGTTGCTATCCGGTCCATTCGATGGAAGTCGATTCCATTTGCATTCCACTCCATCCCATGCCATTCTTTTCCATTCTATTAGAATTTTGCTGTTTAATACCTTCGGGATGTAATAAGACTGCATTTTTGTAATGCAATGAGTAGTCAGATGTTATTTTACTTATCTAGTTTCAGGGAGCGAGGCTCGTGGGTTAGGGCCCAAACCATGTGCCTCAATTTATCTGTTGTTATCATTCTTTCCTTTTTGTCATTTAGCTAGTTTTCTTTCTACCATTTAGTTAGTTTTATTCTTGAACAATTAGCTAGTTTTTGATAGTTTTATTGTTGTTTAGATTTTGATTTCAATGTGCTGCTATAGTTTTTTTCATTTTCTTATGAGAGTAATAGAATAGAGGAAAAATCCAAAATTTTTGGATCGAGCCTTCCCTCTCATCTCTGTCCATAGAGTTCGAGGAGGGTAGACTTTCCATGGGCCGAAAATTACTTTCTGTTCACTGCTTCTGAGTTTAGGGAAGAAATTGCATTACCAGTCCGAGTCTTTCGTTCATTGTTTTTATCACGTGTTTCATCTGTTTTCATGCATGAATCAATAGGTTTGATTGCAGGAATAAGTATCAAATGTCCCAGAGAAGTTCATCAAGCTGTCCCGCTTCATTTTCTAGCTTTGCTTTCATGCCTGAACCTTGCTGTTGTGCCTCAATTTCCCTCCTTCTCTCCTTAATAGCTGTCGTACCCTTTTTATTCACAAAAACTAATTAAAAGTTTGACCTCCGCCTTTCTCCTCAAAACTTTGACTTATCGAACATCACATATCACACTTCGCAAATTTTAGCCTTATCGCAATCACAAATCGCATTTCCCACTTGGTTCCCGTTAATAGTCTCCACCTACGAACCCCGATTGTGATATTACTGTACTCTGATGCCACGTCACCCATCGCATTTCACATTTCGCAATTTCAGCTGTATCGCATTTCGCACTTCGCACTTTCCTCTCGACTGCACTGTTGCTTCTCCTCCAGGTTTGCGATATTGTGAATTGTGATATCGCATATCGCATATCGCACTTCCATCCTCCCATTGCAATTCTTCCATCACACTTTTCAAAGCCTCCCTTTCCAAATAATTTTTATGATATTATGTGCTTTAATAAAGTCCAGACACATTTTTCACTCCTCTAAGCCTAGTTTCATGTGGTTAGCCTTCCCTTGGCATCTTTAGCCCTTATTCCTCCAAACTGCAAGAAATTTTTTTTAAAGTTTAGTTAGATCATTAATAGTTGCATGGTTAGAAGCATGATAGCATGGTAGATAGATAATAGGATAAATAGGGTGTGTTTAGCCGATTGGCCAAGTTAAGTGTGGTTGAAATTAGTTTGTTTTCTTCCATTTCTTTTCAGCAAGTTAAAATAGTTTCCTTTCCTGTCATTTCTTTTCAACAATTTAGTTTAGTTTCATTTCTGTCATTTCATTTCGGTAATTTATTTTAGTTTCATTAAAGTGTGACAAACTTTATTGAGAAACCCTAAAATTACCACCCTTTCGTAGAGTGGAAGAGGATGACATGAGTAGAATGCATCTGTTGTATATATAACATTCTCACCTCCAAGTTTATGCGAACCTCGGGTTGATAAAGTAAAGTAGGGAAGCCCTTGGGAGTTGCAGCACTCTTGGTGGAATACCAGGGTTCACTAGGTGTGTTGTGGTCATTAGGCCAAGTCGCTTCACGACCTCTGTTTTAATGAAGTTCTTTTGGATTCCACTATCGACAAGGAATTGCTGTGGAGAACCTTTCAACCACATCTGCGAATGGAAGATGCGTTCCCCTCCCCTGGATCCTTGGGATCCTCCCTCTGGAGCTTGGTGTTGGAAATGGTGGCACTGGGTTTTTTTATCAATGATTTTCTTCCCTTTTTCATTCCCCTTGTCCGGTTCTGCCTCGGAATCAAAACATGCATCTGATTCAGATGCTTTCAGTTCGGCCACCAATGCCTGTTTGGCTCGACACTCGCTTGTGTTGTGAGTGGAGTTGTTATGAAGTTCACACCATGTCCTTGTGTCCTTCTTTGGCTTTGTGGTGTTGTTCTAAGTCGCCCTGCTTTGGATTTTCCCCTTGTTCTTTGGTTCGTAGGTGCCTTTCCCTGGCTTCAGATCTGCGGATCCAAAGTCGTGCTTCTTCTGCTTAAATTTATGCTCGATCTTGGCGGCATATTGATATGTCGTGCCAAACAAGGTGATATCGAGGAACTCCATTTCCTCCTTAATGTATATGTGCAAAAAACTGTAGTACTTGAGCACAAAATGTCGCTCTGAATCTTTAATACCCAACTTTGTGCGTAGGGTATGGACAAATTTGTCATCTTGTGAACATCTTGATCCCTTTGTTGTCACAATGTGGTCTATTGGATTTACTTGTCCCCATATCTCCCCATAGGTTAATATTGTTCCTTGATGTTGTCTCATAACAAATTCCAAGTGGGTGCGACCGAGTATAGAGAGGGTTGCCTCTTGTCCTTTTGCTCACAATAGGTTTCCCAGCAGTATTTGACATGGGGGGTCGCTTTGAGAAGTGCAAAAGTAATATTTTCTCGGTCTGAGAAATCATGGAACGAAAAATACCCTTCCAGAAAATTCAACCATCTATCTACGACCTCTACATTTATCTAGCCTTCAAATATAGGAATTTCGAATTTGACTTGTACCTTGAAAGGAGTGACGCCTCTAGAGTGGTTGCTGGATGCAAATGCGCCTCCAGTGTGTAGTCGTTGAAGGATCTCGGAAAAGTTATTTATCATCGCATTCCTTTTTTATCAAGGGCCTCCTCGAGAAATATTTTGATAGGATCTCCTACTCCCTCGTATTTCTTTTCTACCCCCATGGGAGGTCATCGGGGTTTGTGAGGTTCGTCTTGCAAGGGTTCAACCAGATCGAGCTCTAACTCCTTATACCCTGACCTTGTTGGGGACATGCAAAGAAAAACAAAGAAACATGAGACCACTCTGATACCACTGATCCGAATTTATGCAGGAACACAAAAAAAATACACATATGACCATAAATACAAAGTTGCTATGGAAATAACACTTCATTTCATTAATATCAAAGAACTAAAATATGTTTATAGACATAATGGAAATAAACTAGCTAGGGCACTAGTAGCTTATCTCTAAAAAGATATCTGGCGGCTACAACCCTATAAATTGTGTTACAATGAGGCTCGAAGGCCTATTTATTATTAAGAAATAATGGAAACCCTAAACAACCAAAAACCTAACCCTAGGAGATGAAACGCCAAAACTATGGGCTTCGTTTGGCTAAATTGGTACATCAACTTCCCAGGGATGTAACTTTGGCATACAATCTTCGTTTGATGCGCACAATACCCCGTTAGAAAGATATATCCAAGGAATAAAACTCTTGATTTAGTAACATTAGTTGAAGACCCATGTTCCTCCCTATTTTCCCAAAAAAAATTGTTTAGTGCCTCAAAACGACTCGAGAAGTTCTAGACCCGGAAAACCACCCAAAACAATAAATTGTGCTACAATTAAGGAAACTGAAAAGTTGAAAGAAACAATGGTGGGGGTCCATGTGGAATAGGGCGGTGGCCACCAATATCCACCTGGATCACAGTCTCCTAAAAGTGTTACTTCCATGACATAGATATTGGGTGATATGAGCCACGTGACATCTTAATTGAGGTTCAGGCATATTTAACTAGGGGACATAACATAACATAATTCGTAAGGGTCTTAGCATGTCTACGTTTAGGGAAACAAGGATTCTATACACCTAGGTAAATAATATTTCTATTTATAAGCAAAACTGCTTTAATTCAATGTCAAACAAACAAAGATTTGTTAGGTTGTAATTTTGTCTTCCATATGCTTCATATATCAAAATACTAAATATTTTGTTTCAATTTGGGGAAACATATTTTACATAGATAGTTATCAATAATAGGCTTAGTTTAAATCCATGTGTAGTCATAAGTAATGTTGTGTTCGACGAAAGATTTAGACCTACCCCACTTTTAATCATGCCACCAAGCAAGAGGAAAATATAACCGTGTAACAATCCTCAGTTGCTTTTCCATGTAAGTAAAATTGAACCAAGGCCATGGGACATGTATTCCAAGCTTAATGGAGGGGAAAACACTATAGTGGGCATCACTTGTGCTTTATTAATGGTTATGGTAATTGGAAAAGGAAAAAGGAAATAAATTGCAATTTAATATAATAAATAAAGGAAAATAGGAGAAAAGGAAAATGAATAGACACAAATATGCATGCAAAGGAAAATGAAGAAAAAAATGAGGGAAAAGGAAAAAAAACGAGAGGGAGAACATTCTAGTCCTATCTTAGCACTTTGGTTACTCTTGATTACTCTTGCTTGCTCATTCACTCTTACACACTTTGAGCATTCTTGGAGAATTCTAGTGTTCACTCTGACATAGAGGCACTCTCACTTGGATTTGGAAAGAGAGGGCACTTGGTCAGGAGCAAGCAAGCAAGAAAAGAAATTCATGGGCAAAAGAGAAGGTTGGAAAAGCAACTACAATAGGAGAAAATTGCAGGTAATAGGTTGTGTGTGTGATTTCCTTACTGAGGTTTGAATGCATGTTACATGCATTTGGTGTTTTGGTTTTTTTTTTTGTCATTGGCATGGGATTTGCCTAGATTGACATGGTTTCAGCCTTGCCTTAGCGTTTCCTGGATAGCCATGGTGTAGTTGGATCCTTGCTTTAATTAAGCTTTCGATGGTCGGTACACATTGGATCCTAGTTGAGGTGGTCTCGGGAAAAATCCTAAGGGTCGAGGGTGGAGATGGGCTTTCTCTTGGAACTCCTGACGAATGGGTGGAGATAAGAAAATTCCTCTGCGTATGGTGAATAAAGTCGGAGGCATCCAAGCTTGTTCAGTGTTAGTGATTGTTGGACTGGTTTAGGTGAAATCATTGTGGTTGAGGGTTGAGGTGGTTTGGCTTATGCAAGCCCTTGTTGGTTCTATTTTGGTTTATCCCATGTGATCCCACATTTAGGCTTGGAATATGGCATGGGGGTGATATGTTGAAAGAGAGATTTGGTTCAGCCCAATCTATGGTTGGGTGGTACGTGGCAGTCCCTAACTTGGTTGACTTTATGAATATGTTATCATGTGTTATTTTCTATTGAGATCAATGAGCACATGTATTAGTTATTGTGTGGATTTTATGACTTTTTTTCATGGCTTCATTTTGGTTAAATGTTGGTTATAGGCTCAGAATATTCTTGTTGTATGATGTGATCTTGTTATGGATCTTGCTTATGGCTGGATAAGTTATTGAATGGTTAAATGAATGCATGGGATAACAAGTGTTGTTGCAACTAGTCCGAGAGGGCATTGAGCCTTCTTGATGATTCTCTGATGAAGTTAAGGAGACATTGAACATATATGCATTCATGACATGTAGTTACTATGGTTTACCATATTTTTGATGAAATGTTTAGTATTTGTTTGGAAATTTATGAGCAAGATCTAGCCTTAGTATTCATCATATTGACTTATTATCATCTTAATTTGAATTCTGGAAAGTTTTGGGTTGTTCTGGGTAGTTAGCTTGTAGTTATCTCTGAAAATTCGGTATTGGGTTGCCACCCACACCCTTTGAACTCAGTGATCTTGGTTGCAACTGCATGGAGGAAGGCATGTGCATAGTGTTACCCACCACTTCATGGATGATATCCCTAGGAGAAATTTTTTCTCTATGATGGACCTCAACCGACATCCAGTGGCCCCTTACAGCCCTCAACTAGCTCGTTGTGCCATTTCTCCGCCACCTGAGCCAGCCATGTGGTCCCTCACCAATCCGTATTGATTGTATGTTTGAAGGTGGGCCTCCCAAACCTAAAGGTATGTATTTTCATTTGGTAATTGAGTATTGGGTTTGCTTATCATTAACACTTATGGGCATGGATTTATAGGGGGATTCGACGGAAAGAGTGAGCTTAGTTTGTGCTTATGTCCCCCTGTCCTCTTTTGGATGTTATGCTTGGATTTTTGTCCTGTGGGATCTCTTTTACTAACCATTTGGTTTTAAGGTGGTACTACTTGGGAAACCCCGACTTTGGTTGTGTGGTCCTACTCCCTTATCCACATATACTACTCCCTTTCCATTCATTGTACCCCCATTCATGATCTCTCCCACCTGGGTCCACATCACCTCTCTGAGTCCACATAGGGTTAACCTCTCCATTTCCTTTCCCCCACCCTAGTTCAGGCTTGGAATAATGCCCCAATGGTTGAAGCAACTAAAAACAAATGTAAAAGCATATATGGCCACATTTAACAGGAAAATGTACCACAAGATGTAAAAGATGGTTAGGATAAAACATAATTAGCACATGGGAAAAATCCAATACATGAGCTCTACCCCATACCCATGGCCATCACCCTGGTTTCATAGGCCCTAGATGAGCCTCCTTTATCTTTCAAGAACCCATGATTATCCCAACCCCTAGAGGGTAATGAGCCACCCTACCAAAAAGGGGGTAATCACTGTTATATTTTACACACCATGCTCTTTTCCTTTGACCCCCGATAAGTTAATCCCCTTTGGAGCTTGGAGACATTAGAGCATGCTAAAGCCCACTATGGAAGGGTATGCCATTATGAAGTGTCCACTTGTTTTCCATGGTTTGTAAACTCTTTTACCCTATTACTTTAATGACTTTTTGTACTGTAAGGCTAGGGGACAAATTGGATCTTATGTCGGATTGTTGATGGTGTCCATTTGGGTTTTGTCTCCCTATACAGGGTCCTAACCCTCCAGAGGGATATAGTGGAACATATAGGGTGTGTGTAGAGAGCCATGGGCCTCCACAACAATAGACAACACTCCATGGATCCCTGGAGATTGCTAGTGATCAACCTTTATGAAAAGGAAGATTCATTTGGTACACTATGCCCAACTAGCCCCACAGGTGCACCACACACTTGGAAAGTGTCCTAGGACTTGTACAATGACATGGCAGCATTCATTCCATCACCTGAGCCCTTACAGATGGTCTACAGGCTTCGACTCATATGGAGACCCATGAGGTCATTAGTGTGCCCCCACACCCACTCGGAGCACTACAGGTTTATTTTTTGGAGAATAAGGGGCCACTCCCTTTTCCATCACTTTTGAGGATTCTATTCATTATTATGACACGTACGGACCTCATCAAGCCTCTTGGAAGGACCTACGATATGTATATATTATTATTTGACCTCTTAAGAGGCTTATTATTTCATTTGTGAGCTATTTTGGTGGGTTTGTCACCAAAAGTTAGTTAATTTGCACATTATTTTATGTTTAGGGGCTAATGTAGGCCCATTAGGTAATTTGAACTCCTAATTGGTGTATATAAAGGAGTTGGATGGATTCATTTGTAAGATCACTTGGATTGGGATCTCTCTGTCATTAGAGAACTTCTCATTTTTTCCTTGGTGGATATTTTTGGACGATGGATTAATTTTGATGTATGGATTGGGTTCTTTTCTATCTTGGAGCTTCTTATATTTCAAATGTGACGCTGGTTGGATATATGCCGATTCTTCTTCTTCTTCTTCCTTTTTCATACATTGGAATTTCTCTACTATTAGGGCTAATTGTTGCATGTTTTTAATGTGGAATTATGTGTCTATTTAGCTTATCTATGTATGGGCCATGTCCTAGAGATCGTGTTATCTTGATAATACTTCACCATTTGTAATGAAGAATAAATGTTTCAAAGTCGCTTTTCTTCTCTTGCCTTTAACATTGGATGAAGTTGACTTTTGGAGCCTCCTTGAGCAAGAAACAAAATTTGTCTTCAAAATTCTCCTAGACTCCATATCCCCACGAGGAATTAGGAACTGTTCCATCAAAGGGTGATCATTTCAACCCCTTTCCTCACCTTTTTCCTCCCTTTCCGAGGTTTATCCTCAATGGGTCACCTAGGGCATCAATTTCCCGGGAAAATAACCCTGGAAAAACTTTGATCTTCTAGGTTCTACTGCGTTGAAGGGTCCCCTAAGTCTCCTATGAATTTGAAGGAAATCTGACGGTGGAATCTCGAGATATCCTAAGCCCTAGATCTAGTATTAAGTTTTGCCCTGATGTTCCCAAGGCTAGTACCTAATAGGATCAATTTGATATCATTGGGTGAAAATTCTTGTTTGATCCTTTCCCCTCACCATGGTCAGGTTAAGAGCATCATTGGTTGCTAGAATCCATTCCCTAGCCTGAGTTGGGTCCACTTGGCCTCGTGTGGTCCCATTTTTCTCTAAGGATTATTTATCAAGGAGTACTTAGGAATCCAAGTTTAATAGGGAATTTAGGGATTTGGAAACTCCTTTACAAGCCATATTCTTCGCCCCCAACCCTCAAGTCCTCATCCCCTCTCCCTAGAAAACCAAGTTCCTTGCTTAAAGAGCAAGAAAGCTTCATCCTTCATCATATTCAAGGAAAGGGTCTAAGGGGTCACTTCTCTTATATTTTTTGATATATCCTCTATAAGTGGCTTCTTAAAACGTCAAGTATCCTCCCATCAGTGGAAGTCTGTAAATATTAGGGAGCGTTAGCTATGGTGAAAGTGGGCTAAGTCTCCATCATTGCCCTTAACCTAGCAGTTGCCCTCTTAGGAACCCCTTTTAGGTCCCCTGCTGGTTTGAGTGGTAAAATTTCCGGTGTCATTGTTGGGAACACGAGACGTGTGTTTTGTTCCACTTACGACATATTGACATGTCATTATTGGCGACTCCATTGGAAGAACGAAGCCCTAGTTCTTCATTGAACCTTAAGGTTGACGCTTTTAGGGTGAAGCAAGCATTTTTCTAGGCATATTAAATTCACCCTCGCGACTCCTACATATTTTTCATGCATATCTAATATAGGTTGTTTTTTTTTATCAATTTCCCGCTTTGGACATTAGTAGCATCCATGGGCACCCTAATCATGTCGCAGGAAGGATGGTATGTGGGGTGCCCATGTTTGATGGTGATCCACTCTCTGCAATTGACCATGTAGAAATATTTAATGCACATGCTTCAACAAATAAATTGGTTCATCGAGATTTCCTTATGTTATTGTTCATGGGATCTCTCGTTGGTCATAATTCATGGTTGTATAATCATGAACCTAAGAGTATCTCATCTACTGAGGAGTTCATTGATGGATTTATTAGACATTTTCAAGTATACCCTGCATTAAGCATCCAAGAGGAAGCCTTCATTGAGCATCATCAAGACATTGAGAATCTAAATAGTGAATAGGTAGACGAGTCCTCCCGGGTCCCACATGACGAAAAGGATGATTTTGAGAGTGCATGTGTTGTGAGGGATGAATATATGGAAGGTGAAGTTAAGACTAACCTCACCTTTCTCAAGGATACTAATTTGGATGATTCTCCTTTTGGGAACCTTGAGGAAGGTGATCCCATTATCCCCTTGGAGGATGACATTGGAGATTAATTCCACATTGAAAAGTGGAAATGGGAAATTGTTGGTCCTCAATTTGATTGTGCTCCCACTTACGACACCGACAAGGAGGATGATGATAATATTAGGTTCCCTATTCTATCAGACACTATTTATGATGACATATCCATTGGAACTCTTGGGAAGAGGAATATTTATTTTCCCTTGCATAAAGAGGGGCAGTTGGAAGGGATCAATTTTCCTTTTAGGAGTGATATGAATATGGGAAAACTTGTTATTGCTATGCAAGATCCCTCATCAATATTAAAAATGTGAATAGGATTGTCTCATGTTAACCACTAAAGGGGGTTTATGTATGTAGTTTCATATGTTTTTTAAGGTTCAAATTATGAGTTAATTAACAATTAAAAACTTATTTACATAAAATTAAATATTGTAATATAACTCACAAGAATCACATAACACAATGGATGATGATGGAGTTCACCCCTCCTCGGCTACATCTCCATGGAAATGCACAACAATTAATCATCTCATAACATGCCAAGTTTGAACACCTTTATATGTCATTATAGGTTAGAAACATAACCTTAGTTATGGTCTAAAAAATTAACATGTAGTTATAATGAACAAAGAACAATGGATTATAAACAATCTAAATAAATATTGCAAAATCAACACAAGAACTCGTTCATGCACAATAATTATTGTTTACTATATGCTTGATAAAAAAGAGAAACACACAAAAATTGCAGCTAGTTGATTGCATTTATTTCTTCAAGGAGCATAAGATAATGAAAATACAATAGACCAAATTACCAACTCCCTGTGACATAGGTTTTCTAGTAGCATGTCATTAGAGATCGAGAAGCCAAAAACATCCGAGTATAAATATTTAAAGAAGTTGAAGCTGTCCAACAACCAAAAAATTCCTTGCTTAAGGAGCTTAGAGTTGGGAAATGAGATCCAAAAATGAGAGCTGCATAAAAATCATTCATACTTGGCTAGGTGCAAAAGGGTACAATTTTCCTTTGTGGATACTATTCACACTTTTGTTGAAAAATCCACTTTTCCACTGAACTTGATCTGAATATGGGAAAACTTGTTATTGTTATGCAAGCTCCCTCATCAGTATTAGAAATGTGTTTTAGGATCAACTCATGTTAACCATTTGTTAAGGGGTTTATTGTCAAGTTTGATGTGTTTTTTATGAACAAATTATGAGCTAATTAACAATTAAAAACTCATATACAACAAATTAAATGCAGAAATATAACTCACAACAATCACCCCTCTGGGATGCATCTCC
Source organism: Pinus albicaulis (assembly GCA_034641835.2). Classification (NCBI taxonomy): domain Eukaryota; kingdom Viridiplantae; phylum Streptophyta; class Pinopsida; order Pinales; family Pinaceae; genus Pinus; species Pinus albicaulis. The sequence continues at coordinate 735,858,796 of CM076581.1, forward strand.
CTGGACCTGCTTTAACTAGCTAGGCCCTCTTGGGATTATGAATCAAAAGTATGATTACAAGCATCTATGATGCTCCAATGGATTTTTTGACTGTTCCATTGGCTTCAGAAGATATGAAAACCCCAAAAATGACTATCGAATCTCTGAATTTGGCTACCAACTCCTCTAGGCTTGACCTCCAACCCTAGTGGCCATGAGCTTGTTTAATCTCCAAAATCACAAAATCACATTCATATGTGCTCCAATGCCTCTATAAACTGTACCACTATGTTCATAGCATTAAATATATCAAAAATTGACTGTTCATTCACTGAAGATGGCCTTCACAAACTTTGGGCATGGCCTTCCCTCCTGGTGGCCCTGGGCTTCAAAATTCGTCAACGTGCCAAAAACACTTGTAGATGAGATCCATTGCCTCTAAAACATGTTCCAATGGATTCCTAGCATGCCAATCTGATAAGAATGATTGTCCTTGAGAAAACATTCGTCAAAAATTGCCTCAATTATAGCAAAAACAAATTTCCCCCAATTTCTCCTCCAAATTTGGAAAACTGGAGTTAACTCTGACTAAATCTGGAGTTGTCTGCCAAAAATGGCACTCCACCAAATCTACCGCTAGTTAAGAGGATGATTAATTAAGGTTAATCCCTGATTAAAAGGGATAAACACACTTAGTGGAAGTGCTGGAGTGTGGTCGTATGGTTTGGGTCACATGGAGGAGGCGCTGGCCCCTCCCTCTCCTTTGTTGGGAACCGAACATCACTTTATTTAGAAAATCCATGCATTTTATTTCAAATTTAATTGCATGGTCCGTTGGTAAATGTATGGAGTGGAGACGAAGATGGCTCAGATTCGAACTTGACCTCGAGCCCTCACTGCTTGTTTTTATGCACCAATAAACTACACATTTCAAGAATACACATACACATGCTCCAATGGTTAATATATGCACTACGGCGTAGTCTAACGATGCTACGAATTATATTTTCCAGCTACCATTTTTTTTTATCCTTCGGCACATTGACACCTTCCACTGACAACCGTTTCCGTTTCCATTATGTCTCTGTCTCCCTCGTTGTCATTCTCCGTTAATGCGTGCCACCTCCATGCACTTTAGTTGCACTCAAACTACAGTTCTCTGTGTGATTCAATATGGTGTGTGCCTAATTCAAATTCCATTAGCTGCGTGAGTCAAACTCCATTGGTTGCGTAATTCAGCGGAGAAATCAAAACGCAGATAGACAGAAAAAGGTAAGATTAAGGACGAGGTGAAGGCTCTGAATCCTTGTTCTTATGTTTGGCATATTTTTTGTAAGAGGACCACCATTGTTGAAGTGTTGAAGGAGGCGAAGGAGGACTCAATTTTTTACTGTCCAGTGGCGATGCCGATTGCGTCGCTCCCCACAACATGCACAATCCATGCCATCAATCTCCACCATTCCATAATTCATCTGGTGAAGTCGTTCCATCGAATAGCCCAGATGTTTTCTTGGGTTTGTTTTATTTTTTGAATTCTCTTTTTGCATTGGCCCATTTTGACAATTTTGTTTTCAATGGATTCATAAACAACAATCGGATGCTGGATGGAATGGAGAATATTAATCCTACGGGAGTTTCAGAGCTCACAAATGTGACACAACGTATGTTGGGCCATGCCCTGTATCTCTTTCCGCTACATTTTAATAATTCTTCGAAGAATTCCTCTTTTTATTTCAGTAAAACCTTCGTTAGGTCCATTGTCCCATGGTACTCCCTTCTTGGAGGTCACGGCATAGCGTTTCTGTTGACCCCATTTAAGGGGTTTCAGTGAGCTTTGTCCAGCCCCTACCTTGGCCTGTTCAATGATTCCAACAATGGTAAGGATTATAATCATATATTTGCAGTAGAGTTGGATACTATCCAGAATTTTGAGTTTTATTATATTGACGATAACCATGTGGGCATAGACATCAACACTCTGACATCGATTAGGGTGACAATGGTCAAGTACAGGACTGGTAATGTAGTTGTTCAAGAATTTGACCTTAAATCTCAGAAGAGCATTCAGTGCTAGATAGATTTTAATGGTGCAAAGAATAGACTTAATGTGAGTGTTGTACCAGGGGGGATGTTGAAGCCTGATCGGCCATTAATATCTGTTCATGTTAAGCTCTCGGATGTCCTTCTTGATAATATGTATGTGGGGTTTTCATCATCCACAGGGCTGCTTTCTAGTGCTCGTTGCCTTCTCGGATGGAGTTTCAGGATGAATGGGCCTGTACAAGACCTTGAACTCTCAAAGCTTCCTTAGATTGCATCTGCAAATTCTATAGTGAATACTAGAATGTTCACAGTTGGGGTATGCATTGCTACTGTAACTATCACGGTTGTTGCAATTCTAGCAGCAATTCATCTTATTAGGAGGATTCGACAGAGTGAGGTGATTGGAGAATGGGAGCTTGAATATGGGTGTCATAGATTTCCATACAATGAACTTAAAGTGGCCACAAGGGGTTTTAGGGACGAAGAAATTATGGGGTTTGGAGGTTTTGGGAGCGTTGTTTATAAGGGCGTGATTCCCAGCACTCAGCTGGAAGTTGGAATTAAACATATTTCACATGAATCCAAGCAAGGTGTAAGGGAATTTATTACAGAGATTGCGAGTATTGGTTAGCTTCAGCACCGCAACCTAGTTCGGCTTCAAGGTTGGTGTAGGCATAAGGCAGAGCTTTTTCTTGTTTATGATTATATGCCAAATGGTAGCCTTGACAAGCACTTATTTGAGAATATAGAGAATATTTTGAGTTGGGCACAGAGCTTTACAATTTTGAAAGGGGTTGCTTCAGCTCTGCTTTATCTTCATGAAGAATGGGAGCAGAAAGTAGTGCATAGAGATGTCAAAGCAAGCAATGTGTTATTAGATGCAGATTTGAATGGTAGGTTGGGAGAATTTGGGCTTGCTCACCTATATGAGCGTGCGTCAAATATTCACACCACCCATGTAGTTGGAACTCTTGGCTACCTTGCACCAGAGCTTACACATACTAGTAAGGCTACAACAAGCACTGATGTATTTGGGTTTGGGGCATTATTGCTTGAAGTAGCTTGTGGAAGAAAACCTATTGATCCGAAGAGATCTCATGAAGAATTAGTCTTGGTGGATTGGGTCTGGGAGTTTCATTCCAAGGGGAAGCTTTTGCATGCAGTGGATCCTAGACTTCTTAATGAATACTCTGTTGAAGAAGCTGAGCTTGTTCTTCGATTGGGTTTTTTGTGTTCTCACCCTCATCCCGAAGCTCGACCTAGTATGAGACAGGTAGTGCAAATTCTTTCAGGCGATATACCACTTCTTGTCCTACCTTATGAACCTCCCTCACTAGACTCATCACCAATAAGCAAACCTTTTGGGGATTTCATTTTTTTCATTTTCTTCATGCAAGCATGGTTCTTTAAATAATTTCTCACATGCTAGTATAAGCACATCAGATGGGAAGCCTACCATTACAGCTGGTGGAAGAACGCCACTTTCATTGTTACTAGGAAAATATTGAAAGGCCTGTAACTATTTCAAGTCTTTGAATTGAAAGGCATGTAACTAATTCAAGTCTTTGAATGGAGTGTGAAAATATTTCTATTTTTACTACATGGGTGCATGATCCAATGTATTTTTGTTTATTAGGTTGGATAATGATGAGTTACTTACCTTCTCACACAAATTAAGACGTCGATTTCCAGAGTTACAGAGCTTGGAAATTTTCTTTTGATGTTTTTTATAGAAAATAAAACTAACAGATCTGATGTCTGTAATTTTTAAATGTAGAAAAATTGTGTGCAGTTATATGGTTCTTTGAACAATATTTTATGAAACATAATATAGGGGAACATCTATTTGTGATATTTCATTTGTGAGCTCTAAAACTCACGCAGGATTAATATTCGCCATTCCATCCAGCATCAGATTGTTGTTTCTGAATCCATTGAAAACAAAATTGTCGAAATGGGCCAATATAATTCAAAAAAAGAAAAAAAACCGAAGAAAACGTCTGGGCCATTCGATGGAACGGCTTCACCAAATGAATTTTGGAATCGTGGAGATTGCTGGCATGGCCTGTGCATGTTGTGGGGAGCAACGCAATCGACATCTCCACTGGATAGTAACAAAATTGATTCCTCCTTCGCCTCCTTCAACACTTCAACAATGGTGGTCCTCTTACAAAAAATATTCCAAACACAAGAACAAGGACACTGAGCCTTCACCTCATCCTTGATCTTACCTTTTTCTGTCTATCTGCGTTTTGATTTCTCCGCTGAATTACGCAGCCAATGGAGTTTGAATCACGCAACTAGTGGAGTTTAAATTAGGCACACACCATATTGAATCACGAGGAGAACTGTAGTTTGATTGCAGATAAAGTGCGTGGAGGTGGCATGCATTAACGGAGAACGACGGCGAGGGAGACAAAGACTGAATGGAAATGAAAACGGTTGTCAGTGGAAGGTGTCAACATGCCAGAAGATCAAAAAAATGATAGCCGAAATAGCCAATTCGTAGCATCGTTAGACTACACCCATGCACTACATTTAATACATGCCAACATATTACAACGCTTCCACATAATACGTATTACCCACCATATGCACCAAAAGGTTTTATTATGTGGATTTGTAATATGAATTTAATATGTGGACTTTTAATATATAAAGTTTGGAAATTAAATGATATATATATATATATATATATATATATATACATCAATCCAACTTTAATTAATTAAAAAATATTTTCTCACATAAAAATATCATGGATCTACATTCAATTTTGGAGGATATTGAGCGATTTTTACCTTCACATATCAAACTAGAGAATCCAACAGTGACACTTGTCACAGTTTGATTGGACTAAAAACTAAAGAAGATTCTTTGCATGCTGACTAGACTGCCATGTCATCAGCTGTATATGTTCTGCAATATTTTAAAAAAAAATTGCCTGTTCTGAACGACGACCAACATACCATAACTTCCTCATCCGAAATCGATTTTCAACGAAATAGGTTGCATTGGATTCCTTCCGATGGGTCGGTCGCTTTGAATCTAGTTTGGTGCAATTCTGAGCACTTTAATTTTTGAGCTGATTTTTGCCCCCATTCCAGATTCTGATCACTCCTTCCCACTGACATGCTTTTAGACCCACAAAATATGGTTATCTCATGAGTGTTGAACACTCTTCTATTTCCCAAGTTCTATCATCTTGAATCTACTTGGAGAAATTTCTATGACAACCACTTGGTCACTGGCATGCCTTGCCTTGCCTTGAAAATGGCTTGGCTCTTCAACCATTGTTCTCCTTTTGCTGCTAACCCAATCAAACACTTGTTGGATGCTTGATGATATAACACTTTTGCTGTACCAAATCGATTCCCTGTGCCTTCCCACTAAGAATCATGTTCCTCCTTTGAAAAATGAGTGGACTACAACAAATAGCTTCCAACATAAGTAAAAGCAAGAAAAGAAATGACCATTATTTTACCTCCATTGTTCCAAATTCGACATCTAGAAGAATGAATTCGCCATCTCCTTCTCTTCTTGGCATCAACATGTAACATGGTCTACAATGGTTGCAAATTTTTTTACATCTTTCCACAAACACACATGCAAGAAACAACTTGACCACATATCCTCTTGCTCCTTCAAAGCAACATATTTCACATCATGTGAACATCGCCATGTACTCTCACATCTTGGTGTCAAAACTTATCGACCAACACAAGTCCACAAAACATGCCTCTTCAAACAACGGACTCTCAAGTCAAGCATAAGTATGTATAACAACTTGACGATTATTTTCCCAAAACAAAAATAATTTGACATCATGAAACACTTCTTCAACATCTCCTTTTCATCTTTGGAGACAAAATCAACTTTTCCAAGTCGATATGACATGCATGCATAACACAATCAACACACGTTGACACTCATGCATGTGAAAATGATCAACACTCTCAAGTTGACATCATGCATGTTAAAGAAATCAATCGACCAACACAAGTCAATCACTCATGCATGTTCAAGCACAATGAAACATCAAAATTCCACTGTTCATACACACAAACTCTCATGCATGTGTACAATTCTTCAACTCTCTCACAAGTACAATCATAAGTACAAGAACTCCATTCACATGTACATGTACTCAAAGTTGAAGTGATAAATCTTGCTGCAACAAAGTGAGTCATCATACTCCACTTTCAATCACCATCTTGGCATAAACATGCAACATGCATTCCATTGGAAAAGAAATGTATCAACATCAATAGACATGAAAAGCCTTAATTGGATAAGAAATCTAATCATCTCTTACAAAACCATTTAAATGGTGCTTCTTTCAGCTAGACATCATCATCATGTGAATCATCATGACCCACATCAATTATGGAATCTTCTTTTCCATTCTTTCCATTCTCTTTCTCCGCCTTCTTCAAATGTCGTGGATGACTTGTTGGATACAAAGTCCAACACTTGTCTACAAGATGACCTTGCTTATGGAAATGAGTGCAAAACAATTGCCTATTCTTTTTAGCATGCTTTGCTTTGTTCAAAGGACCTTTAGATTTCTGCCTCCTTTGCTTCAAAATTTTCCTATGCATGGCCGTCCTCTTCCAACACTTCGAAACATTATGGTTATCCAAACCACAAAAAGAACATGCAACTTTTCTCCAAATCTTATGTGAGAATTTTCCATGTTTATCATAATCAAAAGCAACTTGATTAAAAGAAGAATTATACCTTGAAAATTCACCTTTGCCGCCTTCTTGAGGAGGTGAATTTTATGAGGTAGTGGCTTTCTTCGGAATACCAACAATGCATTCAAATACTTTAGAGCTTTCAACATCCTCTTGTTCGCCATTCTCATTAGTTGCATGCTTATGAGCACCTTTTTTTAAAATGGGTGTAAAACTTTTGCATTCCTCATGAACACAATCTTCACACGCTTGAGGTAATAAACATGAAATGAAAGTATTTCTTGGAACACCTTCATATGCCTTCTTGGCTTTAGAGTTTCTCCATCATGTTGTCCGTAACCAAGATCCAAATACTTAGGCCTTTCCTCAACAACAATTGGCTCAACTATGCCTTGTGAATGTTTGCCCAATCCTTTACCTTCATATCCCATCTTCAACAATAATTTGGACCCTATTCCTCTAGTGTATCTTTCAAAAGAACCTACACATTCACTTTGAGAGGAATTTGAATATAAAATTGAATTTCATACCTCTTTTTCAAGCACATGCTTGGCTAAGGCTTCCTTGGCATCGTGGAGTTGAGTCTCCATCTCATGCATCTTTTCAAGGTTCTCACTTGCAATATGGAGTTGAGTCTACATCTCATGCATATTTTCAAGAAGTTATTGCTTCTCCTCCTTCATGGCAATAAATTTCTCTTCAATTATTTTTCTCTCTCTCTTATCTTCATACTTATCTTGCATCCTATCAATCATGATGTAGAGTTTATGCAACATCTCTTTATCAAAGAGTTTTTGTAAGGAATATTGACTTGAAACATCACTTAATGAAGCTTCCATCTCACATGAAATGCATACAAAGCTTCTTTCTTGTGATTTGAGAATATGAAGTCTCAATCTTGTCCTTCTCCTTCACACATAAACTTGGCAAACTGTTAAATCCTTCTTGCACAAATTCAACAACCAATAGCTATAGAAGACTTAGCTAACATTGGCTCAAATGAGCTAAGATTTTTCTTCGATACCAACTTGATCTGAATATGGGAAATTTTTTTATTGCTATGCAAGCTACCTCATCAGTGTTAAAAAAGTATTTAGGGATTGGCCCATGTTAACCATATGTGAAGGAGTTTATTGTCAATTTTCATGTGTTTTTTATGAACAAATTACGAGTTAATTAACAATTAAAAACTCATATACAACAAATTAAATGCATCAATATAACTTACAACAATCACATAACACAATGGATGATGATGGAGTTCACCCCTCCTAGGCTACATCTCCATGGACCTGCTTTAACTAGCTAGGCCCTCTTGGGATTATGAGTCGAAGGTATGATTACAAGAATTTGTGATGCTCCAATGTATTTTCTAACTATTCCATTGGCTTAATAATACATGAAAACCTAGAAAATGACTATCCAATCTCTAAATTTGGTTACTAGCTCCTCTAGGCTTGACCTCCAACCCCGGTGGCCACGGGCTTGTTTAATATCCAAAGTGACAGAAGCACCTTCATATTTGCTCCAACGCCTCTATAAATTGTACCAATGTGTTCATAGCATCAAATAAATAAAAAAATTACTACTCATTCACTGAAAATGGCCTTCAACAACTTTGGGCATGACCTTCCCTCCTGGTGGCCCTAGGCTTCAAAATTCTTCAACATGCCAAAAACACCTATAGATGAGCTCCATTGCCTCTGTTCCAATGGATTTCTAGCATGCCACTCTGCTAAGAATGATTATACTTGAGAAAAAAATTGGTCAAAAATTGCCTCAATTATGGTAAAAACAAATTTCCCCCAATTTCTCCTCCAAATCTGGAACACTGGAGTTAACTCTGACTAAACCTGGAGTTGTCCGCCAAAAATGGTGCTTTTCCAAATACACTGCTAGTTAAGAGGATTATTAATTAAGGCTAATCTATGATTAAAAGGGATAAGCGCACTTAAATTCTGCTTAGTGGAAGTGTTGGAGTGTGGTCGTAAGGTTTGGGTCACATGAAGGAGGCATTGGCTCCTCCTGCTCCTATGTTGGGAACCAAACTGCACTTTATTTAGAAAATCCATGCACATGATTTCAAATCCAATTGTGTGGTCCATTGATAAATGTATAGAGAGGAGAGGGGGATATCTCGGGTTCAAACCTGGTTTCGACCCCTCACTGCTCATTTTTATGCACCAATAAACTGCTCATTTCAAGAATACACTGTAATATTCCCAAATGGGAAAAGCAACATTAGAAGACATAAGCATGGAAATAGCAGTGTATAAAATCACATCAATATATGAGACCAATATGGAGCCTCTTTATTAATCATAACAACAACAAATAAGTGCAATACAATGAGGCACAAATCATACAACAAGAACCACAAACCTCCAATAGATAAATCCCTTAAGAATGAGGTACTGCTACTATACCAAAATGCCGAAAGACTCCTATAGCACAGTCATAAGAGCACTGCTATAACATATGAATATAAAAAATATGAAATGGCTGATATATGCCTCAAAAGATAATGTACATGAAGATCAAGGCTCTATACAACCTCCAACAAAGAACCCAAGAGGGCTTCCAAAAATACACCAATATACATGAAATGAACCCAAGCCCTAGGGCTGAAGATTCAATGCAACTACACAGTTGGAGATATGTGGCTGATCTGATATAGCAAAGAATGTAGCCTCCTCCAATAGACTCTCCAGATGAAATGTTGATCCCTTCAATGGAAAACCTTCTCCCCAAATGGTGTACTGAACCCACCCCTGCAACTCCTCCCTAAAATAATGCAATCCAAGACTAAATCTACGTTGTAGGGGAAAATGATAGTGTGGACTGGTGCGAAATGTTTCAATAAGGCTCAAGGGCCTTCCTTACTAGCCTCTCAATGGAAGGAAACCTCCCTCCATTGAAAAACATCTCAGAAACCACCTAAATGAATTTTCAGCACATCTCTCGACATAAACTGTGCTATAGAAAAACGATGGAGCTTGGCCTGATGCCAGAATGTGGCAAGTTAGTGCAATCACTTCTCTTGAGTAGGCACTCGAAGTCACCAGGATGAAGGTGGGATTCCCACTTGGGAACACCTTGTGCTAAACAACACTGCAGTCTTAGCTAAACAGCTGAAGAGAGAAAATAGTCATACAGACAACATCAAAAGAATAATATAAAACATAACCTCTATGGCTACCATCCCCTTCCTTATATAAGTGGTGAGCTTCCTCACCCTTGGCCCCACTCATTAAAGCGACTACTTCCATCCATGGAGTATCCCTCCAAAACTGCGATGTCCCATAATGAATGTCCACTCCTCCATGACAATGCTGTTGATTTGGTCAAAATTGACCCAGTCTACATGCTCCAGCTCCTTTTCACACACAAGGGTTCTTTATCAAGCCACTAAAGTGATCCCCATTCACATTAGCAGTGATTTTATTCCTGCTAAGGAGATTTATGGGTCTCCATACCCTCTTATTCATCAAATTAAGAAGCAAAAACAAAATTAATATTCCAACTAGCTTATAGCTAATTGGGAATATTACAGTCCTCCCCTCCCAAATGTTGCTTGCCCTCAAGCAACTGTAAAAGTGAGTGCTGCAACTCTTCTCCTCCTTCATTGGTGTGTGATAAGCTGTCCTCATGTACCAAGTGTCTCCCAATCAATCCCTCCATGAAATGCTCCTCCCAAGTACTCATGAGATGCAAATGACTCATCTCATAAGGAAGGAAAAGATCCAATATAGAAATCATGCTTTTCCCAATGTTCTCCCTAAAACATGAAGCATAAGAAACATGGAGAATATATCTCCCAAAGGGCATGTTTAATCCTTGCATCCTTCCTCCATTCATTCCCATAATAAGAATAATGACATCATCAATTTATGGGATCAAAACCAAGGACACATAAGCTACCATATGCAATAATGGAGGTGGATCATAGTCCGACATGTGGAATCGGCGCATTATATCTCCTGGCTGCCTCAGATAATGATATGGTAAGTGGTATCCCCACCACTTACTTGCTGCCATAGTCTTCTCACATGCTTTGAGAAGGTGAGTAATGTCTGGTGCCTTTGGAGCACACCCTGAATGATATATCATCTCCCTATATCCTCCTAGGGAGTGGCCATGCTCAACATTGTTTATGGCCCCAAGTTGGCCATGAAGTTTATAAGGAATAATGCTCCTATTTGGAGCAATGGCCTGCACATGTATGGCAAAGGAATGCAAATACTCATTAAGTAAATCATTATGCACAAAAACATGATCCTTACCATATACTTTTCTCACATAAATGGAGTTGCTCATAGATAGATACCCTCTCATTCCCAAAGAGGAAAGAGGTGGCTGTGATAACCCCATGAAAGAGTTATGTATCTCCTCCATCTTCACATGGTCCATGCATCTCTTCAAATTCTAATATATCTCCTCTTCAAAGCCTTCCCAAGTATACCCCTCCATGATGGTATGGTATGCTCTCATGGAATAAGTGTGGTTGAAGAGAAAATCTTCATGTGCTGCGTGTAGCAACTTCTCCTTGAGCTTGGATGCTATAGATAAGAAGATACTACTATGATAGTATATAGCCCCATCTTTGACTGAATATCCCTCCTCTATTAGCTGGTCATCAAGTATCATGCAAGTAAAAAGATCCTTGGAATAATCCACAAACAGCTGGGATTTCCAATATGGATCTATCCTCCATATTGACAGCGTTGATGATATATCATATAAAGCATTTTTCATGTGGCTGCTCCCTCCTTTGACATCTCCTATGCCAAAGTCACATACCGGAAGGCTGCTATCGTCCTTCTACTCTTCATTTCTCAGCACAAGATGTGAGGTGAGAGTGGATAATGATGATGTTGGGAGAATGTCTCCCTCTCCTTGAGTCTACCCAAGACTCTTAGCGTTGTACCATGACCTCCCAATGTTCCCACTCCTCCTGGATCTATGAGTGGTGTAACATGTTGTGAGACATTTCTCACCAACTCCTGATCGAGTGGCCTCCCAAGTAGTTTGCCACTAAATAGTAATGTCTCATGGGCCAAAGTCATATGCATAATATATGGGACTGTTAGGTCCATGCTTCCACTGCGCAAATCCATATTTTTTTTTTGTGTGAAAGTTGTTTGTGAGGGATATGTGTGCATGCCCCTAATCATCTGATTTTTGCCACTTTTTTTATCCACCCATTCCATCTGCAAATTCTCCCAATCTGTGGTGACCTTCCCCAAAGTAATCAACCACTGCACATCCAATATCACATTGGTGTCAGGTATGTCAACCAAAAAGAAGTGATCAGTCAATGTATATGTCCCCATGGTGACAGATAAATATGGAACATAATGCATGCACTACATAGTTCTAGCTCCTAGGACAAAAACATAAAATCCCTCAAAATCATCAGTGGGCATTGCCCTCCTCTGCACTAGTTAGGCATAAATAAAGTTGTGGGTAGCCCCACTGTCAATTAAAATTGAACCCCTCTGATCTAAAATGGAACCTCGAACCCTCAAGGTCAAGTACTTGGGTACTCCTCTCAATGATTGAAGGGCCCTTCCAATTAGAGAAAATGCTCCATTCCCACATCCTGGTGGTGGTGGATCCTCTCCTGCTATCCCAACGCTATGACCTCCTTCTGGTTCTTCTTCTTCTTCCTCCTCGTCATATGAAAAGACCTCTATATAGTGTGCCATTCCTGCTGCACATCTATGTCTGGGTGCCCATGATTCTTGGCATGTGAAGCAAAGCTTCCTTCTCCTCAAATATCTTCGGACATCATCACTAAGAGGTACTTTGTTTTGGCTCTCCTTTGAAAAATGAGTCTTCTCATCTTTTCCCTTTGATGGAAAAGTGGGCTTTTTCTGAAATTTTGCCTTTGCTTTTAGCAAGGCATCTTGTAGATCTCTAGCCCTTTCAATGACATCTTGAAGGGTATTGGGTTTGGTAGATTTAACCAACCCATGAAGAGGTTCTGCTGGCCCATCAATAAACATATAGACCCTCCTTGCTGTAGATAAATCAGGAACCATAACAGAAAGTTTTGGAAATTTAGAAATATAAGTTTCTGGATTACCTAATTGTTTGAGCTTAGCTAGCCCCATGAAAGGTGCATCCAGTTCTCTTCGATCAAACCTCTCGACCAACCTTCTTGTGAACTCTGAATATGCAGTAACATTGGCATGACCCAATGTAGAAATACCATGAAACCACCAATCATGTGCCTCACCCTCAAGGTGCAGCGCTGCTATTTTGATGGTCTCCATCTCCGGTACTTGGTTCAGCTGGAAGTAGATGTCTAGCTTCTCTACCCATTTGGCAGTGCATTTAGATGACCCATCAAAGTTGGGTAAGAAAAATATGCCCATAGTCCGGTGTAGATCATGCTTCTGTATGAATCCTCCACCTCTATTGTGATGCCGAGGTCTCCTATTGTCCTTGATCTGACAGAATTCTTGATAACTCAAATGATCCTTGAATCTTTGAGATTGAGACTCATACTCCAGAAAATAGTCTTCAAGAGTTTCTTGTTCTTGAAACCCTCCATTTCCCACTGCTAAAAATGTAGGCACTGTAAAGCGTTGGGAAACCTGCTGCTTCACTGGTTGATCACTCTAGTGATGAGAATTGCCGGAGCCTTCACCATGTAGAAACCCTTTAGGGGATTCTTTGTGTCTATCCATCCTCATCTCCTTTATTTCTCTTGCAATGTCTTGCATAGTTCGAAGAAGAAGCTTAGCAAACTCCTTCTCCTCGTCTTCTCCTGATAAAGGGGTTTTACCCTTGTCTTCTTTATCATCTGTATAATCATACTTCTGGTTTCTTCTAAGATACCTCTTCTCTCTACAGGATCCTCTTCTTACATATGCATACACATGCTCCAATGGTTAATATATGCACTACATTTAATACATGCCAACATATTACAACGCTTCCACATAATACATATTACCCACCATGTTAACCCACCATATGCACCAAAAGGTTTTATTATGTGGATTTGTAATATGAATTTAGTATGTGGACTTTTAATATATAAAGTTTGGAAATTAAATGATATATATATATATATATATATATACACATTAATCCATCTTTAATTAATTAAAAAATAATTTCTCACATAAAAATATCATGGACCCACATTCAACCTTGGAGGACATTGGGTGATTTTTACCTCACATATAACACTGGAAAATCCAACAGTAAACTTGTTACAACCCCATTGGACTAAAAACTGAAGAATATTCTCTGCATGTTGACTAGATTGCCATGTCATCAGCTGCACCTGTTCTGCAATTTTTTTTTTTTAAATTTGCCTATTATGAACGACGATCAACAGACCATAACTTCCTCATTCGAACTCAGTTTTAAACGAAACGAGTTGTGTTGGATTCCTTATGACGGGTCGGTCACTTTGAATCTAGTTTGGTGCAATCCTAAGCACTTTCATTTTTGAGCTAATTTTTGCCCCTAATCCAGATTCTGATCAAGGAGAGACCCAATCTTTGATATTAAGGAAATTAATAAGGCTCCCACCTCTCCCAAGTATGATTCTATGTTCAAATCACTTAAGGCTTTAGATTATGATGTTAGGGAAGAAAAACCCCTTGCAATACTTCATACTCCCTTTTGCCTATTGGTATTCATCTTGAGTCATCATTAAGTGATTACCTCACCTCATGTCACATGATATCAAGTGGAAGTGAGCCCTTTCCCCCTTCCAAGCATAGTGTCAAGGATGAGCACCTCATTGATTATACTTTATCTCTGTGGGCACCCCCTCAAGATCATGCTCAATATATAACCTCCCCTTTCTAGTGTGATCATCATGGGCAACATATGTGTGTTTCTCCATCTCATCAGTCCCCCTTTCCTACTAACCATAACCATGTGGAGGCCATAAAATATGACATAAACGATAAGGACCATCATTGAAATAATATGCTCGATATTTCCATCCATAAAAAATTTATGAGCCTAATCATTGACATCTCTATATTTTGATTAAAAGAGAGGATATTGTGGACTAGATTACATCCTTTTCTTACCACTTCTCACATAATCATCCATGTGTGGGCATCTTATGTCTCTGCCTCCCACCGACCTTATCATCCATGTGATTCTATCCACTTTCGCTTTGGAATTTTCTACATGAGTAATCATATATGTGGTATATTTATATTGATTTGATGATATGTTGGTTGCATTGGCTTTATGATTACACTTAGTATTAGTTTTTTACCATATGCATGTTAGTGTAGGATGCATTGCATGTTGATTTTCGCATTATAAATAATGTCATATGATGTTTCTCATGGTAGATTAGTTGCATTTAGAGTAAAGCTTGCATATTTTAGTGGTTCTTGATTTTATGGCCTGACATTAAGCCTGGGTGACCATAAGACACCATCAAAAATATGTTGCCCCATGGTTTTGGTCGTTGATATGTGCAGATAATAGTCTATGGTGACCAAGATATTGTTGGATTTCTCGTGACCTCCTATTTGAGTATATTTGCCCACCTCTTCAAGAGATCACATCCCAGTTGGAGCCAGATGTTACCCACCACTTCGTGGGTGATATCCCTAGGAGAATTTTTTTCTCCATGGTGGACCTCAGCCGAAAGCTAGCAGCTCCTTGCAACACTCAACTAGCTCGTTGTGCCATTTTTCCACCACCTGATCCAACCATGTGGTCCCTCACCCATCTGTATTGATTGTATGAATGAAGGTGGGCCTCTCGAACCTAGATCTATGTATTTTCATTTGGTGATTGAGTATTGGATTTACTTATCATGGGCACTTATGGGAATGGATTGATGGGGGGATTCGACGGAAAGAGTGAACTTAGTTTGTGCTTTTGTCCCTTTTTCCTCTTTTGGATGTTACCCTTGGATTTTAGTCCCATGGGATCTCCTTTATTGACCATTTGGTTCTAGGGTGTACTACTTGGGAAACCCCAACTTTGGTTGTGTGGTCCCACTCCCTTATCCACATATATTAATCCCCTTCCAGTCACTGTACCCCCATTCATCATATCTCCCACCTAGGCCCACATAGGGTTAGCCTCCCCATTCCCTTTCCCCCACCTTTGGGTCGGGCTTGGAACGATGCCCGAGAGGTTGAAGTAGCTAAAAAGAAAAGTAAAAGCATAGATGGCCATATTCAATAGGAAAATGTACCACAAGATGCAAAATATGGTTGGGAAAAACATAATTAGAATGTGGCCAAAAGCCAATACATGAGCTATACCCCATACCCACGACCATCACCCCGGTTCCATAGGCCCTTGATGATCCTCCTTTATCATTCAGGAACCCATGATTCTCCCAACCCCTGTAGAGTAGTGAACCACCCTACCAAAAAGGGGGTAATTACTGTTATATCTTACACATCATGCTCTTATCCTTTGAGCTCCAAGTAGTTAATCAAAGTGAAATCATAAAAGGAAAAATGTATGTAAAGAGGGGTGGAAAAATCAAGGTCGGGGCACCTCATGTACCACGATTTCTCCCTACTACGCATTATATACCCAGGTGCGGGATTCCATTTTTCTAGCTACCCTTGTGCCCCAATATGTGACCCAAGGTTTCCCCTATCATTTCCTATTCCATTTCACCTCTTTTTAATATGCCAACACCATTTGATAGATGTACCTTGGACATACTATCCCCTATAAAGGTATAAACCACCTAATAAAGTACCTGTCTAACCCCCTTTAGAGCTTAGAGACATTAGCACATGCAAAATCCCACTATGGAAAGGAATTCCATTCTAAAGTGGTCACTTGTTTTCCATGGTTTGTAAGCTCTTTTACCTGATTGATTTAATGACTTGTTGTACCAGAAGGCTAGGGGATACAATGGATATTATGTAGGATTAAAGATGGTGTCCATTTGGGTTTGGTATCCCTATACAGGTTTCTAACCCTCCAAAGGGCTATATTGGCACATATAGGGTGTGTGTAAAGATCCATGGGCCTCCACAGTAGTATACAACACTCCATGGATCCTCAAAGATGTTCAGATATTTCTAGCGATCCACCTTTTGGACGAGGAAGATGCATTTGGTACACTACGCCTAGTTGGCCCCACAGGTGCACCAAAAACTTGGAAGGTGTCCCAGGACTTGTACGATGACATGGTAGCTTTCATTCCATCATCTAAGCCCTTAAAAATTGTCTACATCCATCTTTGACTCATATGGAGACCCATGACGTCATTGGTGTGCCCCCACACTCACTGGGAGCACCATATGTTCATTGTTTGGAGAACAAAGGGCTACCCCCTTGTCCATCTCTTTTAAGGATTCTATTCAAAATTATGGCACTTATGGACCGCATTAGACCTCTTGAAGGGCTATACAACATGTATATATTATTATTTTACCTCTTAAGAGGCTTATTATTTCATTTGTGAGCTAGTTTGGTGGGCTTGTCACCAAAACTTAGTTAATTTGCACATTATTTCATGTTTAGGGGCTAATGTAGGCTGATTAGGTAATTCAAACTCCAAATTGGCATATAAATAGGAGTTGGATGGATTCATTTGTAAGATCACTTGGATTGAGATCTCTCTCTCATTAGAGAACTTCACATTTTTTCCTTGGTGGATATTTTTGGATGATGGATGAATTTTGATGTATGGATTGGGTTATTTTCTATCTTGGATATTATTATATTTCAAATGTGATGTTGTTTGGATATATTATCTAATATGTAAGTGCAAATTTAACATTATTTTTAATTTTGTTGCATACATTGGAATTCTCTATTATTAGGGCTAATTTTTGCGCGTGTTTAATCTGGAATTATATGTCTATTTAGCTTATCTATGTATGGGCCATATTGGATGAATGAAATGTCCTAGAGATCATGTCATCTTGATAATCCTTCACCATTTTTAACGAAGTATAAATTTTTCAAAGTCACTTGTCTTCTCTTGTCTTTAACGTTGGACGAAGTTAACGTTTGGAGCCTCCTTGAGCAAGAAACAAAATCTATCTTCATAATTCTCCTTGAATCCATATCCCCAAGAGGAATTAGGCATTGGTCCATAAAAGGGTGATCATTTCAACCCCATTTCTCACCTTTTTGCTCCGTTTCCTAGGTCTAGCCTCATTGGGTCACATAGGGCATCAATTTCCCAAGAAATTTACCATAGAAAAACTTTTGATATTTTAGGTTCTACTGTGATGGTGGGTCCTCTAGGTATCCTACGAATTTGAAGGAAATTCAACAGTGGAATCTCGAGATATCCTAAACCATAGCTCTAGGATCAAGTTTTTCCATGGTGTTCCCAAGGCTAGTACCTAATAGGATCAATTTGATATCGTTGGGTGAAAAATATTGTTTGATCATTTCCCCTCGCCTTGGTTAGGTTAGGAGTATCTTTGATTGCTAGAATCCACTCCCTAACCTGAGTTGGGTCCACTTGGCCTTGTGTGGTACCATTTTTATCCAATTATTATTTATGAAGGACTACCAGGGAAGTTTAAAAGGGATTGGGAAACTCATTTACAAGCCATATTCTTCTCCCCCATCCCTCAAATCCTCATCCCCTCTCCCTAGAAAACCAACTCCCTTGCTTAAAGAGCAGGAAAAATTCATCCTTCATCCTATCTTAAGAAAAGAGTATAAGGGTCATTTCTGTTATATTTGTTGATATATCCTCTATGAGTGGCTTCCTAAAACATTGGGTCTCCTCCCACCGGTGAAATTCCATAAAGAGCAGGGGGTCTTAGTTGTGGTGACAGTGGGCTAAGTCTCCATCGTTGCCCTTAACCTAGCAGTTTCCCTCTTAGGAACCCCTTTGGTTTAAGTGGTAACACATATAACTAGATATTTCCAACTGTATGCACATCTTGGCATGTGTGTTGCTGGGATGTGGGGTCATGAAAAAGAAAATTACATCCCAGGGAAAGATCATCAACATATTTTGTCTTGTATCTGGGTGGCATGGTACCCCTAGGAGGTTGAAATATGTTTCCAGTTAGTAGACCCCACTTCCATAACTGGAACTTAGGTGTTGAGTCATGTCATAGTAGCTCTTAGCTCATGTTTACCTTGGAGAGCTTGTAAAAGAGGGTAAATGTGGGGTGGGGAATTACAAACTCTGTCTTGAGGAAAAGATTGTTTAAAAGCAACCTTTAAACTTTGTCAAAGATTAAATTATCAAGTTGTACAACTTGATTTGTCTTTAGATCTAGTGATGCAATCCAATCCCCCGTGAACTTTTCAAATGGATCATTGACTAAAATGATGCAAATTTGTTTATAACTAAAGGGTTGAGATCTGGGGGCTCTCTACCATTGGCACATTATCGCTCTCAAGGAGAGCAGACCACCATATGAAATTATCACTAAAAATAACCAATACTTAATGAGATATATCTCCATATTAAAGAAGGTCGGATTGCCTCCTAGGCCTTCCATATGATTTTTACCTTGGATGTTCATTTTATTTGGACAAAGGCAAGGGTAGCGACAAGCCTTCTTGGGACTTCTTATCCAAAGGAGCACCATATTAGATGTTGTTTCTTAAAAAAAAATTCAATCCTCTTTTCCACCCATAACCTAAATGAATCGTTTGGTATATGAATTTTGATCATGAATACAATCCTTGAAAAGACATAGCACACCCTAGTCTCTTGATGTGCAGCAAAAATCCCAATTAGATATGTCAAAGACCCCTATCTCTGTTAGGCCCCCATAATACTAGTGTAGGCCCTTATTATTGTTAGTGTAGCTACCTTATTGTTATTTTTGTGCCCTGTAGTCCCGATATTGTTATTATTGTGCCCCATAGAAGCCCACTATTGTTATTGTTGTGCCCTTACATTATTATTTTTATGTCGGCTAGGATTATATTGTGACCCCTTGGACTATTATATATCAAAAGGTGGTTTTTTCATTTGAATCATCCAAGAATTGTTCATTTATGTAATGTAAAGGAGGTTTCCTCCTCGAAGAGGCAAATTTATAAGTCGTTGATCTCTTTTTTCTTCTATTTTGTGAGTTGGTTTCATAACATTTGGTATCATAGCTTGAGATTCTAGGGTTTCGCTTCTTCAAACAGGTCATCTTGGAATGTTCACTATAACTTTTTCTACGAGGCTTCTGAAGCTGAATTGTTTACCACGTGGATCTGGAATCTTGATTAGCTTCTTTTAAAAGTTTCAGACCTTGGTTCACAATATTTCTAGAGATATTATATGTGGAATTTATGGTTTTTGCAGGCTCCAGAATTTCATCTCAAACAGGTGACTAAGGGAAAATAGTCATAACTTTTGTTTTAGGCATCGTATTGGAATTCTATAACAAGTAGCCGAAATTTCACAGACTGTAGTTTCTTG
Source organism: Pinus albicaulis (assembly GCA_034641835.2). Taxonomy (NCBI): domain Eukaryota; kingdom Viridiplantae; phylum Streptophyta; class Pinopsida; order Pinales; family Pinaceae; genus Pinus; species Pinus albicaulis. Next base: position 735,878,881 of record CM076581.1, read on the forward strand.
TGTATTGATTTCAGAGCCAAAGGTTGAAAAAGTGACACATGGCACATTGTACAAGTTCGCTCTACTGAACCAGTCCATAATTTGGTCATTATGGGAGATTGGTAATAACTTTACCTTGAAGAATAAAAATTTGGTCTGAATTGTGGAATTGGAAAGAAGACTTAGAGGGCTACTACAGGACCGAATATCAAATCTTGGGGATCTGAAATCACAAAGATACATCAGTTTCAATATTGAGCTTCTCAAACGCAAGAAAAATGTGTGCATATATTTTTTTAAATTGCATAGCATTTGTTTGAAAAATTAGTTTGAAGTGATTCCAAAGCCATATTGAAGCATATATATTAGTATTGGGTTCTATAATTCCCCTCAAAAATAATTCCACACCCATTAAGCCCTCAAAAAGCTCTACTATGATGCACGAAGAAGAAGAAGTGCAACATGATATATTAAAATTACGAGACCAAATGCAACAAATTTCGCTCTCACAAAGAGTAACCAAAAATGAAATGGAAGGTAAGATGGATGGTTTTATGAAAGACATGAATGGATTGAAGAATGGCGTGGAATCTAAGATCGATGGTATAGAAGTAAAACCGAAAGGCGACATCGAAGACATGATGAATGGTCTAAAAGAAGACATGGAAGACATGAAGAATGGTCTAAAAGCAGACATGGAAGGTTTGAAGGAAGGTTTGACAAAGTTGCTACATGAAATGATTACTAATGGTGAAAATGGAGTAGAGGAAACTCATGACGAGAACAAAAGAAATGTTAATCATGATTTCATAGACTCTAATGTTGGATTTAAGACCCACCATATTCCAAAGATAGATATGATTAAGTTTGATGGAAAGGATCCAATAACATGGATACTACAAATGGAGCAATACTTTGAGCTCCATAATGTACAAAACACACAAAAGGTACACATTGAAACTTTATATTTAGAAAAAAATCAGTTTGTATGGCATCAATGGTTTTTTTTCTCATAAACCACTAGTCACTTGGTCAATTTTTATGGAGGAAATGATAGCACATTATGAGGATACAAAGAGAAACACCCTATTTAGCCAATTGATAAATCTCAACCAAAAGGGTTCAATGATGGAGCACATTGAGGACTTCCAAAAATTGAATATAAGGGTAAATAATATTCCAGAGGAACATAGTATTGATGTCTTTATAGGGACTCTAAAGGATAACATCCAACATGAGATTTGCCTATGGGAACCTGATACATTGGAGAAGGCATTCAAGTTGGAAAGAAAAATTGAAAGAAAAATTGTGGAGACAAGGAAGCCTACCACTCACATCACAACTATAAAGATGCAAATGTTGCTACTCCTAGAATTCCACAACCTACTAGGTTGACACCACAAAAATTGGAAGAAAAAAGAGCAAAAGGGATTTTCTATAGTTGTGATAGAAAATACACTAAAGGTCACAAGTGTGCTGAGAATAAATTATTTTACATAGATTGTGAAGGGGAGGAAGAAAAGGAACAAGAAATTTCAAAAGAAGAGGATACACACTAGGAACCAATCCTAGAGGAAGAAGAAATGAATCTGACCATATCGTATAGTGCATTGGTAGAAATTACCACTCCTAAAACTCTCAAGATTGAAGGACATATCAACAAGAAAAATGTAATAGCGCTTATTGATTCTAATAGTACCCATAATTTTATTTATTGTAAGGTAGCCAAGGAATTGAATTTCTTCCTATACCCAACACCAGAGTGTCAAGTGATGGTTGAAAATGGAGGAACTATTAATTTTTCTTGAAAGTGACATAATATAAAGCTAACCATGGGGGAATATGTATTGAATAGTCCAATTCTTTCCATTCTAATGGGTGGTGTTGATGTTGTACTAGGAGTACAATGGTTACAATCTTTGGGGGCGATAGCTTTTAATTTTCAAAAAAATTCCTGAATTTTTTTTCAAAAGGAAATGACGTTGAATTACGGGGTATCGTAGGTGTTGTTCCTTGAGAAACAATTCTTGGCTGTGTACAAGAATCCGTGCTCAAGACATTAAAGATTATGTCACAAAAATGTATATATGTGTCTCTGTTTCTTAACCCTTCAAAAGTTAGTAATATATCCCTCAAATATCAAATCTTTAGTAGCCATGCAATGCCATATTCCCTTTACACTGAATTGAACAGATGGAAGACAGAAAAAGAAAAGGATTTTAACTTGTCATGCTGCTTTACACAGAAACTGCCATTATAAAATCCAGAAGAAGTGAAAGACAAATAAGTTAAAGAAGAGGAGCGCCTATTAAGGATATTTAACTCTTAGACATATAAATATCAAGAGACCTGCTGCTCTATTCACTCTACTTTATTCACATACATGTAAATGAAATGGAAACCAAGAAAACTCTTCAACATAAATGGAATATTGGAAACCTGCAAAACTTCTTTATTCATTCGATATTGCTCAGTACAAAATTAGCCTTCAAAGGTTCAAAACTCGGAACCTTCTTCCTTCTTTCAGATGTCTTTAAATACAAGTTGAACCAAAATGGTTTCAGTTATAAAACTGATTCTAAATGACTGTAACTACTTAAATACTTTCTGTCACGGAGGTATATGCCTCAGTAACATTTCATTACATTGCATCATTTGACTTGAAAATAAAATAAAAGATGACAAATCCTAATCTAAAGGAACTGATGTTCCTGGAACAGCAACTGATTCAATGATTTCTTGCGGTTGTACGGTCACTTGTGGCTGCTTGGCGGGAAATCCTTTTTCTGTATCAATAGTAAATTTCTTACATTCCTTCCAGAGCTTGTCTTGAGTTATTGGAGCATTCTTATATCGATGATATTCTACTGTGAAGGCAACAATATGACTGTGAGTGAGGTTACCTGTAAACAACGTTTTCACCATCCACAGTAGAAGGAAATGTCTTTGTAAGAAATTGAAGACTGTTTCTCCCTTTAGTATCTGCGTCTTCTCATGTCGGCCATCTGCTCTGCTTTTTGCCAACACCAACTGATCCTCATAAAACTTCCAGGACATAAATTCACCTCCTTCCCTCCAGCATGATGGCAAGCCAGTTCTTATCAATTTATCAAATGAAATGTCAAATTTCTTAATCACCTCTTTGATTACCTGTAGCCGCTTCTCTGATGCTTTCAGAAGATCATTTTTAATGATCATCTTGCTTACTTCCTCAACGTAAAAATACCTGTCTTGTATCCCCATGTCTTGCAACTCTTCATCTGTTTTGGAATTAATAAAATTCATGAATCTTTTGGCCCAATTTGATCTTTTGATTGCAGCTGGCTTGTCTGATGACAATTCCTTTTCGTGATCAGCAACAATGTCTTTCTCTCTGGCAATTACTTGTATGGAATTCCATTTTGCTTGTATTTCAGAAATGATCTCATTCCAGATGAGATCCTTAGCTTTAATAAGGGAAATATTTCCCTTCAATTTCTCCTTGAGTTCCTTAATTTCCTCTTCAGCTTTATGTAGCTTCTGGTCATTTTCACCTGCCTTTTCTTCCCATCCTTGCATTAATCTCAGAGCTGTATCCTTTTCAGACTGGGCCTGTTTGCAGTCTCTCTCTGCCATTTTTAGCTCCGTATTCAATTGAGCAACTTGAACCTGTGGATCAGCCGTACCTGCAGAAAAATCAAAAGTACAAGTGTGATTCTGAATTTGATTTTGTAAGGTTATGGTTGTTTGCTTCACCTTATCAATCTCTTCATCTTTCTTTATCAATTGTTGTCGCAGCTCCTCTTTTTCCTTTTCTACCTCTGCTACTTCAGCTGCCAGCGAATGCTCTGCAGCTCGCAATTTCAGCTTCTTCCTTAATGAAGATATTTCTGCCTCTGCGCCCTTCATCAGTTTGTGCATTGTGCTCTTATCATTTGGATCAACGCCAATCTTCATTATAATTTTCTTTAGTTCTTCATTTTGAATAGTCAATGCTCTGGCATTGGCTTTCTCCATCTTACACTGTTTAACAACCTTAGCAAGCATATTCTCTGTCTTGACTGATGTAGCATGAGTCTTACCTAAATCATTAACAATTAACTGACCTGTTTGCATATGGAGATTCATCTTGTCCCACAAGGGGATCTTATTTACATCCATAACAATATTCAACTCCTTAAAACTGCCTGAGGGTCCCAGAGACATCCCTGTCGGATGCGATAACGCCATTTTGAACTGGTCTTTCTCTAAATCCATTACAGTCAAAAGTCTTGTTTGGTCAGCCGATATATGATGTTCTGCTTGTGTCTCTATATTGGCCTTTATTCTTTGATTCTTTTCTTCAATTAGGGAGAACACCTGCTTCATGGAAGGAGCCTTCTCTAACTGGAGTTCTGATCTGCTAGGAGATGAAGCACCCTGTTCTTCACTGACCTGGAGAGTGAAACCAGGTGAATTGGAGGAGTGATCTTCTGCTAATTTAGTCCTTTTCTCCTCTCGGCGCTCTTCCTCATCAATCTCAATAACATCATCTCTCACTCTCTTGCCCATCTTTTCCAATATTACAGGAGTTTGAATACTAATCCGTGATGAACTTGGCCCTCCTGGATTAGCCAACTTTTCTAAATCTGGTTTACTCACATGAGTAAACGCAGCATAACCGTTCTCGACCCTTCTCTGTGAAATAATCGCATGTGGGTCATAGGCCCACTTCTCTCCCAATAATAACTGTGTTTCTTCCAACATCCTTGACACCTCCTCATAAGCTTGCCTTGTGTTAACAACAAAAGGACCTACACTCATGGGCAGCTTGTACATTAACCCCTTCTTCATTGGAAGAAAATGAATTTGATCCACATTGAGACTTTGCCTTATAAATTCCAAAGCAAACAATCTCATGGGAACAAACGTTGGAAGCCTATAAGGCTCAACACCAACTCCATATAGCCTTATTTCAGAATGGTCTTCAAAAACAAACCAGTCTCCATATCTACAATTAGGTCCCAATTGCAAGAACTCCTGAGCCTTTGGCAAGAAACAGGGAGGGCGAGTCCCATTGAGAATTCTATAAGCGGTGGTCATAAAATTTTCCACAAATTCAAATAAACCAGCTTCATTTTCTTCTCTTCTGATCAAATCAGTCCAAAGTAGAACTGACTGCTTATTCTTGTTACTATCCATTATGTTCAAACCAATACCCATGAATTCTTCCACATTCTGGTATAAAAACATGTAAACTATTAATGAGGGAAATCTAAAATAACCTGTTAGTGGGAAAGAAAGCAACTGAGAATTCACCACTTCTTGCCAAAAGGACGGAATATCTAACACCACTCCTGGTTTCATCATAAGAGTAAACATCCCCAGAGTTGCTTTGTCAACTTCGCCATCATCTTCTCTCCCCAGAATCTCCATAATACAGCTGAGAACCGACCTGTATTGAACATTAAAAGCATCCAAACCAAACTTTCCCGAACCAAACTGGGTCTTCTCCGGACTTGGTACCAAAAATGACATGCAGCGGTTAAATTCTTCAATTGAGAGCTCCTCGAAGTATTGAACCAGCGAATCTTCTGAGAATTGCAAAGGAGAATCATTCTCCAGGAAGCATAATGCCTGACGCATTAATTGAGCTGAAACTTGCAAAACACTTTCTCCCTGAGAGTTCATAACATAACATTTACCAGGGTACATGGACGAAACCAACCAGAAGATGAATTCAGGAAAAACATGGGTCTTAGGAATGCAGGCGAACAGCACTCCAGAACTCTGCATAGCGGAAAACACAGGTGACTGGTCGGTGTTCAAGGTCACTTGGTAATGCAAGAGAGGGTGATTGACAGAGGAGGCAGTATCACGGACGTCTTTCTCACTATCTAGGAGAGGACTCGGAGTGGACAGACCAGGCACGGACGCTCGTTTGGCCATGGCTGACGAGAATTTTGAAAACAATTCGGTGCGAAGGTGGCGGGACGGGGTTTGAAACAGAACAACAATCACAAATGAACCGCAACGGAACAGCAAACTCGACTTTATAACAATGAAAACCGCAATTAATGCAAAGGTGACGTGGGACGACACGTATGCTGTTTTGCCAATTGTTTGACACTTCAGAGAATGACGTAATGCGGGGGGTCCGTGAGTACGGCCGAGACCTTCAACCAATACCCCCCGCAATCCATCGGAGCCGTTGATCAACGATTCTCGTAGATCTGACTAGTCAACTGCGGGGGGTCGGGTTTTGATAACCGGCGAGCAAGTTGACCCCCCGCAGTTGCTTATCCAAAAGCTTCTGCGCGTGATCGCGACTTCCGCTCCAGAAGTTGCTCGAACTTTATGATTAACAAAAGATATAACAATCTAAAGTTTGCCGCTCCACAAATCAAAATGAAAATGGAAACACAATGTATTACTTCTTCGTGTTTCTCCTATACTAAAGTATAAAACATTATACTATAGCATATTTCGGATCTTTAGAAATATTTTTTCAAAAACATTTTTCTTTTTCCAAAATTTCAAAACTTAACATAAAAAAGGATATGCGGATAGAATGATCCACAACAGTAGGGAAGCCAAGAAAGATAATCAGCTCTAATGTCATGAAAAAACTTCTGGAGAAAGAACAACAAGGCACAATTGCACAATTATGCTCCCTAGAGGTTCAAACATCAAAATCATCTATTTCTCAAGATCTCCAAAAAGTCCTGGACAATCATTCCAAGGTGTTTGAGACTCCCACCTATTCATGATCATGATCATTCTATTCATTTGATTCGAGGAAGTGTTCCTCCAAACATCAGGCCTTACAAATATCCTTATGCTCAAAAGAGTGGGATTGAATGTATGGTTGCATAAGTGCTAGAGGTTGGTATAATTCAACCTAGTCAAAGTTAGATCTAAGACTTTTGTGATCCATAATGTAGATAAATGTCTTTTGGAATAATCACATTATCAGGATTTGGTCAACGTTTCAAACCAACTAATGTGGTTCATCCTCAAGACAAGGTGAAGAAAGAAACCAATCTCATTGAATAAATAGTAAGGATGTGCCATTGCCCAGTAATAGCTATTAAAACTAGCCGTTATTTGACTAGTTAATTAATAAGATGTAATATTAAAAGTTTTTAAGATTTTAAGAAAAATTATTAAAGAATAATTTATAATTTAATAATTTAACAAAATGATTAAATTCAGTTATTATAATAAGGGAAGGGGTAAATAAAAAGGGGGGGGGGGGATAATCTTAAAATCTGTTATTTGACTAGTTAGTTAATAATATATAGTATTAAAAGTTTAATATTTTAATAAGAATTATTAAAAAACAATTTATAATTTAATAATTAATTAAAGTGAGGGAAGGGGTAAATAATAACAAGGGAATAATCTTAAAGTTTTTAAGAAAAAATAATAAAAAGGTTAATAAATAATTTAGAATAATTTAAAATTGAATAAAATAATAAAATGATTAAAAAATAATAATTATAATCCAAGAGAATCCATTAAACTGAGAATCCAAGAGCATGCTATAGACATTAGGCAAAATTGATCCTACACTTCTGCTCTTGCAGAACATGCTGATAAATCGTGCCACCATGTATGCGTTGAAGACTCCATAGTCATCGCTAAGGTAGATCATTTCCATCATAGGAAGCCGAGGGAGGCTATCGAAATTGAAAGGCATCCTAAGAATATCAACAGAGATGATGGATGGAAATTAAGTAAGAGTTGGAATCTGGCCCTCTCCGAGTGATTTCTCCCCTGTGCAATGGTTTCCTCTCACTTTTTTCTTTTCTTTTCTCTGCGGTCTTATTTCCGGCCCTTTATTTGTAGAATTTCCCTCTCTTTTCTTTATCCTTTTCTCTTTGTCTTGGGTTATTGATTTTTTATAAGTTTCTTTTTGCTATTTTATATTATAATTTTGTTTCTCTTACCTTTTATTTATCCAATATATATATATTCCCTTTCTCCGCCTATTATAATAATTAATTTTTAATCATTTTATTATTTTATTCATTTTTAAATTATTCTAAATTATTTATTAACCTTTTTAATTATTTTTCTTAAAAAATTTAAGATTATTCCCTTTTTATTATTTACCCCTTCCCCCAATTTAATTAATTATTAAATTCTATTTTTTTTTTTTAATAATTGTTCTTAAAATCTTACTTTTAATACTATATATTATTAACTAACTAGTCAAATAATAGATTTTAAGATTATTGCCCCCCGCCCCCCCCCCCCTGTTTTTTATTTACCCCTTTGTTAGACAACAGTTTGTCACTGTCGCTGCAATCCCCATCCCGCACATTGGAGGAACATTTTTGTGACTTATATGTAGTGTCATGCCTTGCAAAAAGTGTCATTGCATCCCTTGCCATGAGAAGAACATTTCCTCTGTTGACTATTCCTGGAGCAGACCATAAAAAACACATGATTTTGGGTCGGCGCTAGTAGGCAGTTATGGCCTCGTGCCAATGAGAGAAATTAGCACTGGGCCCTGCGCCCATTGGTGCTCTATCTTAGTGGATTTCCTGTGTCGAGATGTTTTTGGAATTTTTTTAAAATATAGAGGCGAAGTTTCCATTTCCAACCACTTCGTGAGCGAGTCAACATGGGTTGTTCGACTGAATAACGTCGAGCACCCTCCTTTGGCTTCTTGTTTCCTACATTTGTGGAAAGCTCCCAAAGGATAAGGCCTCCCTTCTACCATATGAGGGATCCCATCCTCATCCTCCCCTTCTATAAATACATCTCTCTCACATAGATGCAGCTAGCTGAATGGTTTGGACAGCTGAACATTTCGGAGAATAGCTGAAACAGTCTGATATAGCTGGTGTGATATAGAGTTGAGAGAGACCCCTTATCGAGAGAGAGTCTAGGCTGATTGCCTCGCCAAGTCCAACTTCCCCGTAGAATGCTTGAGACGTGTTTTGACTGGACCCGCTAAAGGAGGCTGCGACGTCAAGGCTCATTTGGTTGTAATCTCTTTCTTTCTCTTACTTAATACATGACTGATGTTTTGGTTCTCGTCTTGTGTTGATATGATAAATATTGCACAATACATTTAATTCTCCTTGACCAATTAGATAGTTATGAATGCAAATATTTTTTTGTATGCTGCTTTCGTTCTCTGATCCTTGTACAGGCACCTGAGTACCTCGACTGAATGACCGTGATGAGCTGGGACGAAGAGCAGGAGACTGCTGCTACAGCTACGAAAACTGCGTTGGAACAAAGGTAGGACATCTATCCTGAATCAATTTCATTCATTAACTAGGAATCGACACATTAGCAAGTCCTCTTGCTGCTAGACCCACCTTAGGGCTAGAGGGATCACCTATGTCCGGAGAGGGGATTTACCTACACAACAAGTTGGCGACTCTGTTGGGGAATAATGTGTATTTTTCGTCTCGTTGTTTGTCTTGTCGAGTTGACTTTGGTCGTTTCACTATTTTTCTGCTTTACTTGACTTCTCTGACTATGTTAAACCATCCTGTTCAGTTCCAGAGTGTCAAGTCTGACCTCTGCTCAGTGGTTTTATTTTTTCCCATGGTTTTCTAGCTTGGTGCGGTTTTTCCTTGAACAGTTGCGCTGATTGGCACATGTTGCTTTTGTCACAGGTGCGCCAACCCCTGTTTAGCACGGATTACAGCTAGACAGTCACACCGAATCCTGTAGGATTTGATTTGAACTCTTTTTTGAGTTTTTGTCAGTATTTCTTGGCTCTGTATTGGATTTTTGCCTTGAAATTGGTCTGTTGGGATTATTTTGACTCTGTAGTCTCGACCTTCTTAGATGTTTGTCCATCATCTTATCAGTGGAGTTTGTAGTCCTAGGGTTTCTAGGTGTCTTATGCTGTTTATTCGGCCCTCTCCTCATTGAGCCTTCTGAGTGAAGTTTGAGTCACTTTGATCTTTGTCATTTCAATTCACTGATTGATTATGTTTGTCTTTCTCTCGATTCTTCGTGTCTTTGGTTTGTTGGATGATCACTTTTGCTTTCGTTTGACTCTCCATTTCATCACTTCGAACATAGATTACATTGCTCGTTGGAACGTTTCAAAAGCCTTTTGTTTGCTTGGAAGAGTGAATTCTTGTTTTGAGTGCATTTTATGTTTGTATTGCATAAATATATTCATTTTAGATCGTTACATTCGTAGTGCTTGAAACTAGTCTTTGTTTTTATTTTTAGTGTAAAAGTGCATTGTGTGATTCATTCATCTAAAAGACAAAATATTGCATTCTTTCGCTTAAATTGAAAATGAAAATGTTCTTTTGCATTACTAGCTCTTAGTGAACTAGGAAAGAGTTTTTCGTTTTATCATTTGGTTGTATTAGATGCATTGGTGGAATTCTTCTTATGTTTCAATTGATTGCTAATTTGTCATAGATTCCTATCCTTCTCTTAGCTAGCATTCATTGAATGGAAATGATTTTCTTTTGCATGTAGTGTGCATTCAGGAATTCGAGATCACATTCGGTAAGGCCTTGAAATCGAAAAATTAATTCAAGATCAACCTTAAAATGAATTCAATCAACCTAAGGAAGCATTGAAACCTAACGCACATATTGTAGAGGTCTAGGCTAGTGACGTGTTCTGGTGTCGTTAAACCTAGTAGCTGTCGTTCGCCACCTGGAATTAGACAACACTAGTACGGACTTCTGCTCCCCGTACCGTCACGTATATAAAGGGAGACCCTCATAGGTTGCAATCCTTTATCTATAGGAAGCCGAGTCTGCCACCCTATAACCATGATACGCCGAACGCAACATTTAGGGAGACTACCTACACGTACGTCAAGTCCTTGGTCATTTCTCTTTCATTTGATCACCAAGGTGTATATGGAAGTTCACGAAAACTTGGTACACCCTCTTGCTTAGATTACCTGAGAAGTCATTTTGGTCTTTTTGTGACTCTCTAAAATTGAAAAGATCATCGAGCATTTTTCCTTTCACTCTCTTTTCAATCTGAAAGTGACTAGAGTCATCTTTTTCCTGTTTCTCAACTCTTAAAACATGAATCAACAAAGTTTTGTTTCGATGTCATAAAAATAACTGCATACGATCACATGCCCGTTAAATATTTTTACTTGGCTTGTTTTTAGTAGTTCCTTAGTGTTTGGTCTTGAAGCCTCGAATAGGCTATCTCGTTTTTTTCCAGTTTTGAAGCATTGTCACAGTGGCGGAACCACCAGTTTCGTCATCCTCTTCACTGCCTCCTAGTGGTGATCCTTTTCCTGACGTTTCTTTGGAAACACCTCAGTCCACTAGGTATGTCAAGTTTTCGCAGCCTATCCTTCTGAGTATCTTGCTTCTCATTGCCCGGTCTCCTCCTAAAGGGTCAGTTGATATCAATTGGCAACCTCAAGGTGCTTGGTCTAGTTTTGCGATTGAGGAAGAATTCCCTCCTCTTACTTTGGGATCACCGCTATTAGCCACTGCTTTAACTGTTAGTCCTCATTTTCTTCTCGACGATATTACAACCTCATCAAACATGGATTCTTTGAGTCTTATCGGTAGTGAAGAGCTTCATGTTTCTACTGGGGAATATTAGCTCTTCCCAGAAGATTTCCCATATGTTTCTAGTCAACCTTCCCCTCAATCAATGTCTCTTCCACCTGGTTATCATACTTTGGGTCAGAGCATTTCTGATGTTGCATCCATGACACAGTCCAATACTTTGACTCCCATAGGGAGCTTGTCTATTCCTACATCAGGAATGTCGCTTTTGACACCCATCTCGTCGGCCATTGTTACATCTGTCCCGGTCCAAATCACCATTTGTGTGGCTTCATCTGCACCAGTTGTTAGTAAGACTCAGTATTCAGGGTCTGCTTCTATTCGTAAGTCTATCTTTATAAATCCCACGATGCCGATTAGGCCCGTCGTGATTAGATCACAACCTCGCACTGTGGAAATCCCTCCTACGTGCACCGCACCTATGGTTTCTACTTCTATTCCTAGCGGTTATACATTCAATGAGTATCTGTTGGATATTCAACGATGGTATGCTCCCTTTCCAAGTCCTCAACAAAATAATTCCACAACTCAGGGTTCTCAACATCTGCAAGCTTCTGGAAATCCTTCACATCATTATGATGCATATGGTAATCCCGTCTATTTGCCTCCGATTGATCCTAATCAATTCGTTTACTAACTGGGACAACCCTCGGGCCTACAAGGACAACCCTTACAGGGAAAACCTTCGGTCCAATAGGGACAACCCTTGGGTCCACAGGGGCAACCTGACGATCTGCATGGACAACCCTTACAAGGACAACCTTCGACTCAACAAGGACAACCCTACGGTCCTTCTATTCAACCTCAATTTCAACCAGGAGCATCTTATGTTCCTGGGGGGAAAATCTATCCACCACAAGGATAACCTTTTATGCAACAACAACAACCTCACTTTCAACAAGGCCAAGATTTTGTACAACAAGGATGATCCTATGGTCCTACGCCGGGTCAACCCGGTTTTCAGGGGAAACCTGGCCCATCTCAACCATTGGGCCAAACTCTTCCATAAGGGCAACCCGGTGGCCCCCAATATCCAGGCCAACTTGCTCCGCAAGGACAGCCTGCCCAACCTCAGTATCCAGGCCAACATGGCCCGCAGGGACAGCCTGTCCAACCTCAACATCTGGTTCAACCTGCTCCGCAGGGACAATCTATTCAACCTGCTCCACAGGGACAACCTGTTCAACTTGTTCAGCCTCAAGGCGCTACTTACCCTCCTCAAGGTCAATTTCAGGCAGTATATAGTGCGCCCCAAGGTTTCACTTATTATCCTCAAAGTCAATCCCAGATGGTGTATATTCCACCTCAAGGCAATGTTTACATTCCACAGCAAAATCCATATGTTACTTAGCAAGGACCCCACTGGTATGCTCAGAATTAGTATCCTGGTCTTCAACCCATGTATGGGCAGAACTATCAAGCTTACAACCCTATGGACATAATCCTCCGGGACAAAACATATGGGGGAAAAATTTCTCTCAACATGGGTGGAATGCTAACACTCGTCTTTATCAATGACCTACAATGCCTTTTAATCCTCAATTATCGTTTCTCACTACGTTGGAACTGCCTGATGTGTCAAAATTAACGAATGATCTGATCCTTCATAACCCGTATTGGCCTCCAATTCCAACCGAGATTCCTGGTGATTGTCCCAAGTTTGAGGGCAAGTCTAAAGAAGACCCCCAAGCGCATGTTATGACTTATCATCTTTGGTGTTCCTCTAACTCTTGGGTTGATGATTCTATCCGACTCTGTCTTTTCCAACAGACTCTTACTAGTGCTGCTGCTAAGTGGTACATCGAGTTATTTCATGTCATCTTCCAATATTTCAACTCTTTAGCCATGGCGTTTCTCATGCACTTTCAGTTACTGGTTCAGTATGAAACCGAGACACAACTCCTCACATCCTTCAAACAAGATCGAGCTACTCATATCTCAGATCATATTCATGAATAGAGCTGATGTCGTCGCTTGATCAAGTTCGAAAATCCCTGATCAACTTCTAACCAATTGGTTTACTACCTCCTTCGTTGCTCCGATTGCTAAGGACATTACTATGGGGGCATGCATCACTGAGGAACAAGCCATTGCTCATGCCCAGTACCTTGATCTTGTGTAGTCTTAGTCTGACACGTTGTATGATATCTTTCTTGGTGCTCTTAGACATGGAAGTTCCAAAGCACCGACGACGACATCCGTCGACGGTATCATCAGTTCTGTGTCTCAAACTTATCAGAAGTCTCCTCCTCCAAATCCTGAGAAGCAAAAATCTATTCCTTCCAATAATACTGCTTCTCAGCGGACCCCGAATTCTGGTAAAATCGTGGAAGTGAATGTCGTTCAGGCCAATATGGCGAATAAAACTTCCAAGGGTAAAAATAAGGGTAAAATTAAGGCCAAAGATGATACCCTGAAACATGATTCTAATAAATCTCGTGATGATGATGGTTCACAGCGTAAACCAAAGTATCCTTGCTTGATTTGTGACAAAGAGCACTACACCAAGTACTGTCCTCGACGGGCCGAAGTGAGTTGATTGCTCAAAGGCACCCAAGGAACTCCGGTTGTTCTCAAAGAACAGTTTCCATCACAATAGACTCAGTTAGTAGAACAACCCCGGTCCTCTGCCCCCTTTGGCTCTTAGGTTTTAATGATGAATGATTCTGCATCCGTTTCCATAGCTACCCGGTCGAAAGATTATACCGAACCACGTCAGGCAACGGGGAAAGAGATTGCTGATGGTCCTCCTCCTCCACCTGCTTCTGGCCCTCTTCAGATTGAAAGCCCTAGTACTGAGCCCATTGTACGACCACCTTCCAAAGGTGTAATCCGTAAGTGTTCTTACAATCCTAACACCCGTGCTGCTCAACATTATAGTATTGTTGAGGATTTTCTCAGGCACCATCTACTATATCTTCATTAGAAGTACTTCAAATTTGTCCGTCTTAATGGAAGGCTTTGCTATCTGCCACCGGTGGGGTTGATCCTGCCGATTCGAGCCTTATCACTTTCAACTTGGAGAATTTTGTCCCACGTCTCCCTCACTGGCTTGTGCTCATTATCCAAGTTGGGATTAATGGGATGACTGTACATCAAGCAGTCGTGGATGAGGGTGCGTCTATGTTTGTCATGTCATATGCCTGCTAGAAATCCACCAGTTCTTTAGCTCTGAATTCATCTCCAAATGCTTTAGAAGCGTTTGATGGAAGGGAATATAAACCTCTTGGTGTTCTGGCTAGTTTATCGATTACTCTAGAAGGGGAAACAATCAACGTCAAGGTTGAAGTAGTTGATGCCAAACTCAATTACAATCTTCTCCTCGATCACAATTGGACTCACGCCATGTTGTGCATTTCGCCCATTGTCTTTCATGTTTTGCGATTTCTGCACGAAGGAAAGATTGTTATTGTCGATCAATTGTCTTTCTTCACTTCTTCATATTCCAAGAGAAACGTTCCGTACATCGATCAAATTCCTACGCCTTACGAGAGCGTAGGGCCAGGTCTCTTCAAATATCCTGCCCTCATGGGTTTTTTTCCTCTTCCTTCACCCAACACTGTTCAGGTTAACATGATCTCCAGGTATTTTTATCCATGGATCATCCCTTCACCCGAGCAGATTGATTCATTTGGAGATTCGATGCCATTAATTCCGATTGAGATTGATTATTGTGAACTTATTTCGGCTTCCAATCCTCTGCCTCCTGATCATGCTCCTTCTGGCATGTATCTTGATGCTTATTCTCAATACCCTTGGCTCAACGATTTGGATTCACTCGATCCCTTGAGAGAGATATTTCCCTCCGATGAGGCCATCGTGGAAACATTGTCTTTTGAGGATACTCCTTGGGACGATAGTCATCATCGTTTGTCGTTCATGCTCAACCTTGGGGCCATGTCTACGTGTCTCGAGAGGTTCGCTTCTCAAGTTCCTTCTCCTCCACTTCAAATGCCCATCCTAACACACGAAGTCTTTGCGGAAGGTAACTTGAGCAACGTTACATAGATGATGCCTATCGACATATCCATTAAACCAGGGATTTTCGAGAACATCCATATTGGGGTGACATGTTCTCCCGATGAGGTTCAGGTCTATACTAGTCTCTTACGCTAGTTTCGCGACATTTCTGCATGGTCTTACGAAGAGATGGCCGACATCGATCCAAGTATAGTGGTGGATGAGATTCCTACCTATCCTGGTGCGAAGCCTGTTCACCAACGTCTTCATCTTGTGCACCCTAGAAACGTTGTCGTTATTAAGGGAGAAGTTGAAAAACTTCTTAAAGTTAGTTTTATCTATTTGATTCCCTTGACAGAATGGGTTTCCAATACTGTTCATGTAGATAAGAAACAGGGTACCATTGGTGTCTATGTTGATTACCATGACATTAACTATGCTTGCCCTAAGGACAATTATCCCACTCCTTTTATTGATCAAATCATTGATGATTGTGATGGGAGTGAGATTTTTTCCATTATGGACGGGTTTTCTGGGTACAACTAGATTAACATTCTTCCGGTCGATCAACATAAGACCGCCTTTATCTGTCCTTGGGGTACTTTCACTTATAAAAATCTCCCTTTCGGTCTGAAAAATGCTAGTGCTACGTTTCAAAGATCAATTTCATATGTTTTCCATGATATCAAGCGCATTGTTCAGCCTTATTTGGATGACCTTCCAGCTCATCCAGCTAAGCGTAAAGACCATCCTGATCACCTACGTCAGATTTTTCTTCACTGTCGATGTTATAACATCCGGCTCAATCCGCATAAGTGTGTCTTCTGCATTGATTCCGGTAGACTCTTAGGGTTTATTGTTTCCAAAGATGGGATTCATCTTGATCCACTCAAATTTGAAGCTATCATTGATCTGCCCTCTCCTTCCTCCTTATATCAGCTGCAAAGTTTGCAGGGGAAAGCTAACTTCTTATGCCGTTTTATACCTAACTATACCGAAGTGGCTAAAGGATTTGCATGATTACTGAAGCAAGGCGTCCCGTTCCTCTAGGATGAGATCGCCTAAAAGTCTTTCGATGCACTGAAGACGTTTCTCATCAATGCTCCTCTTTTGCATCCTCCAAATTATCATCGCGATTACTCCCTCTATTTGGTTGTTGTGTTTAGCATGATTTCCATGGTTTTGGTACAAGATGATGATGATGGTGATGAGCATGTAATTTATTATCTATCTCGTAACCTTCTCGATACTTAGACGCAATGTGCACATGTCGAGAAGTTGGCGTTAGCAGTTGTTCAACGTTTTCATCACTACATCCTATTGCGCACAGTGGCTGTGATTTCTGATTGCAACGCTATGACTTACATATTGACTTGTCTGTTGTTGGAGGGCAAGTAATCGAAGTGGATTTTCATCCTCCAAGAGTTCGATTTGGAGTTCACTACTGCGAAGTCGAAGAAGTCATTGGTCTTCGTCGATTTGATCTGCTCTCTCCCTTCTGATTGCACTCCGTCTGGTTCCGAGGAACGCATTCCGGATGACATGCCTTTTCTGATTAGCACCCTCGATCCTTGGTACGGTGATATCATCGCATATCTTTAGACTTCACCTTCCGATTTGAGTTGACGAAGTATGCCCACTGATGCATCCGTCATTAATCGCAACCCTATCGCATAGTCGGAGATATAATCTACCTCATCAGAGTTGATTCCATTCTCCACCAGTGTTTGACTCTTGAGGAGGATGACAAGGCCCTGAATGATTGTCACAGTGGCGCTTGTGGCGGTCACATGTCTAGATATGCTACTGCACAGAGGATTCTTCATGCTGGGTATTTATGGACCACCATATTTAAACACTGCATCATTGATGTCCGTAAGTGCCATGATTGCAAGGTCTATCAGCGCAAGATGTGCATGTCACCTTCCCATATTCACCCTATCATTACCATTGGTCCCTTTGCGAAGTGGGGCATCAATTTTATGATGTGTAACCCTCACTCAGCTAGGGGGCATGCTTATATCATCGTAGCCATGGACTACTTCACCAAATGGGCCAAAGCAATGCCTACACTTACAGCTGATGGTAAGGCAACAACACAATTTCTATTCAATCATGTCATTTCTAGGTTTGGTGTCCCTCAAGCCATTGTTACCGATCATGGTTCCCATTTTCGACATTATCCCATTTTTGGCATCACATGGTGTCGAATTTGACTTCCAAGTTGGGTCTGCGTCCCGACAGCTCAACGCCATACTATCCTCAGGCCAATGGCCAGGTTGAAGCCGTGAACAAAGTTCTCGTCACTATGCTTCAACGTAGGATTGGGATGCACAAATCAAACTGGCATCTCATGTTATTTTTGTCTCTTTGGGCTTACTGAACCTCAGTGAAGGATGTGACCAGATTTACTCCATTCTAGCTTGTCTATGGTTTGGAAGCTACCCTTCCGATTGAATGTGAAATACCTTCGCTCAAACTAGTTGTTGAATTACTGTCGAATACTTTGCCAGAAGAAGAGCGTCTTCTCTATTTAGAGAGGCTTGATGAAAATCGCCGCTTTGCTACTCTGGTCATTGAAGCACATAAAAAGCGGGTCAAAGCTCATTTTGACCAATCGGTTTCCCCTCGTTCCTTCATAGAAGGAGACCTAGTCCTCCTGTACGACCAAACTCACGATAAGCTTGGGGCAGGAAAATTTCAACCCATGTGGCATGGGCCCTACATTGTTAAACGTGTTTTGCCTAATGGGGCTTATGAGCTTATTGATTATGAAGGTCATCCTCTGGATCAACCCAAAAATGGGTTGTATCTTAAAAAGTACTATGCATGAGTCATTCGTGCATGTTTTTGTACATAGGTGTTCTTTTCATTTTTGTACATTTTTGGCTTGGTGTGCTTTGTGAGTGTTTTCCTACTTATTGGATCATTGCATAGTGTGCAGATGTCCATTACCCCTTATTTTAGTTTCGCGGATGGTGCTTCCCGCATTACCCAAAACCTGTCTTTATCAGCCTGGGTGATTTATGATCCTGCTGGTGAGTTGATAGACCTTCAAGGTATTTGTCTAGGATGAACCACAAAAAATGTCGTTGAATATAGTGTTGTTATTGAACTATTAACTGAGGCCATTGCTCTCGACACTCGTGCATTGATTGTTAACCTAGACTCACAACTTATTGTTCTTCAACTTAATGGACATTATTCTGTTAGGAACCCTCACATCTTCAAGTTTTATTTTCATGTTCATTTACTGGAAATACATTTTGATTACATTACACATCAAAATATTCCTAGACGAATGAATGCATTAACTGATACAGTAGCTAACATTTTATTAGATAGAAATTTGCGTAATTTGTAAAAAATCATCATCACATGACATGAAAATAGATGTATATATATATGTCGAGTGTTTGCATCCATGTGCATCATAAGTTCAAAAAATATGTATGTTTCAGTTACATCCTAAGACATCATGTCTCTCAAAAAATATGCGGAAATGAAACCTAGATGTCTATTCAGCGTGACGCTCATGATAGCACGTCATTTCCAGTACAAGCTGCCTCAGCAAGCGGTGAACATAGTTTGACACCCCTGTAGTGTGTCTCTGGTACGCGCGAGGAACATCATCAAATTGTGCATAATCCGGGATCCCACGGGAGATTCCCTCCAAGTTGCGTATGATTTCCTCCTCCTCGCCTCCCTCACCATGAGGGGCCACATCAAAGTCGCGAGGAATCCTCCGTGCTATCGGGGACATACCTGTAGGTCTCTCTGGGCCAACATCTATAATTACATGGATTAATGTCAGAGCACACATAACAAAAAAAATCATAATACTCATCAAAATAAAAATGAGCCTTACCCAGTACTTCATCCCAATCCTTTCCTTATCGGAGTGGGAGATCTGTATCACCAGTGAAATACGTGCCAGAGTAGGGCCAGTCCTCCACGACAATCAGTTGTTGGTGGAGCCACTCAAAGAACTCCGGTCTCCAGGACATCTGTTGACCGCCCCCTGAACTTGGCGTCAAAGCTGCCCAACGAACCATCCATGGCTCTTGGGCTGGTGGTGTTGGAACTATTACCTCCTGACGCTGGAAGATTGGTAATCGTTCCAAGATGAACGATACCAATATGAACCCGTAGCCGAACTGCTTCAGCTTACCATTCTTGCATTTTGTCAACTGGCGTTTGATTTTGATTGTTACTGCCTCTACCCAATTGAAGAGTGTCAGTGCCATGCAATCCACTGCAAGAAGTAATTGTGTTTTTGTAGCCTCATGTGGAGCCTGAACTCTTGCAACTCGTGTGATGGTGTGTAGCGCTACTCTGAGTGCCAGATCGAGAATGGATTGGATATCCACCTTCCCAGTTTTGGATCCTTTTTGTGCTCCTCATCACACTCTGTCAATTACCATGGCCATGTTTTCCATTGTGGGCCGAGTACCGGTCAGGATTGGTACTACCCCCCTCTGCAACAATCCGGTTATGAAAAAGAGATCTAAGAATTCGATCTCAAGTTCCTGGTCGTGAATAATGATTTTTTTCTGATCAATGTCCTAGACACTGATCAAGTACTACAACAACTCTGATTGAGCTCTGAGACATGGTTCCATAAAGAAATTTTAGAGCCCGCAATCTCTGAGAGCTTCTATGCATCTCACATTTCCCATGGCTTCCTCATCTTCTTCACTATGTTCTCGTTCTTTCCATTCAATCACCATTTTGTCTTTTCACACCTGCAAAAACATCCATATGGTTGTCATTAGCTAAATCCAATGATTTTAAATGGTTAAAATGGGCTTGCTTGTTTGAATTTACATGCTAGAATGGTTAGCGCGGTTGGCGCGCCCCTGTTCATTTTTTAAGCCGGTTGGCGCGAACCCGTGCCGATTTCCGCGCCCTAGATTTTGAAAAATACCCCCATAGGTCTAAAAAATTGGGGTTGAAGGTAATGAAAAAGCAATAAAAATGCAGGGAAGGATGTGTTCTTACCTGGAACAGACGGATTCACGATTGGTCTTCCGAATTTCCTATTGTCAACACCGCAAAATCACAGTGAAAAAGGGAAAAAAATTACTCACAAGAGGTATAAGTGAAAAGTAATTTATTTTTTACCATATTTGGCATTTTATAACTTTTCAGAACCCTAATTAGATTTTGAGGCATATTTTTCGATTATATTGCTATTTTATTTCGAAAAATGGGTTTTAAGTACGTCTCTTGTGCAGCGACAAGTCCTTGACGTGACGACGATGAAGTAACGAGTTGTATTTTACACTTTTTCAGACTCGGTAAAAAATGAAAAAGTCACTATTGGAGTCATCTTTCAGCTCTTTTCTGACTCTCGAAAAATAAAAAGATTGTCGAGACTCTTGTCAATTTGAACTCGTTAAATGGTTGCGAAACGATATCTACCCAATATACGTTTACCCCTTTTTTGGGTTGGGATAGATTATTTGCGAAAAAGGAATACCTTAGCCTATCGCGACTAAGAGGTTCTCTCAGACACATTTTTCTACCTTTTTGGATCTGTGAGACTGCCTATGAAAAGGGACTGCTAGAGCTTTTTTTTCCGCTTCTTTTCAAACTCTCTAAACATGAAAAGATGCCAAGTTCTTCCTTTGTCAGGCTCGTTAAAACCTAAATGACATCGGAAACCGTCTCCATGACGTTAACGAGTTCCTCCTTCCTAGGGCTCGTAAAATTTACTAGGATGGATTTTTCTGAAGGACAGACTTACATGACAAGCATATGCTATCCCCTTCAAGCTTGTTTTCCAAAAATAATTGGGTACTCGCCAACAATGGTGGGGGAAAATGGAACCAATTCTCACTTGTGTCGGCAGTATGTCGCTCTTGAACATGACACTCATCTGTATTCGTGTCGGGTTGGGGACATCTCATTTCATCATTTTTACCTCCATGGGTTTGGGTAATCTGTTTTAACCTCTCATATTCTCTTTGCCACATCACCATGACCTCAGATCCCTTGATGTCAAATACTGCCAAATCCGAAGTCGCATCGCTGATATGTTCAAGAGAAGTTTCTGTTTTCAATTTTCCACCTCCCTCTGATCCTCTTTTTGGTCTTGATTCATTATCATCATATTCCTCTATCTCGTGTCGATGATGTGGGAAACATTATGGCCCACCTTCGACCAGTCCACTTCCTATCAACTTCAACTCATTATCAAGGAAGCTGATCTAGAGACTCCCTTCCCGTACCTTGGAGCTTGCATGCCTCAATGGAAATTTCTTCGCATTCGACGATAGGTCCTCATCATTGGCCTTTTATCGAGTGATTATGTGGGTGTTTGATGCCAGATCACTGTTCGCATTTCGTGGATTGTACTAGTTGTACCTTGAGAGATCCATTTTCATTATTGGTGGTTTCTCTCGTGCTTGTTAACAACTTTCATCATTGGCTGGTAATCAGGTGACTTTCTTGCATGTTCGAATTTAGCTCACACATTCGCATGCTTGAATCTGTACTTATTCGGGTCGAGATGGAGCGCAAGACCCTGGGTTTTGTCTGATAAGATCCAGATTGCGGGATATTTTGGTTTATCATGACTATATGCATGAATATTTTGATTGGATGGTTGCGACCATACCTGAGTCTATTTTTTGATCTTTACTGCTGGATGGATGTGTCCATGCCTCTGATCTCAGTTTATATGTACTCTATTATGGATGGCTACGTCCATGCCACATGTTCATGTATCAGAGATATCAGTTGTATTTGTACTTGCAGGTCTTCTGATAGTGGTGTTTGGTTCTAACGCGTTCTCGTAAAGGATTTCACTTCTCCCTCTCTCTCGGACCTCATGATTTAGGGGGTATCTATTACACAACATTTTGTCACTGTCCCTGCAATCCCCATCCCACACATTTTTGGACCATTTATGTGACTTATATGAAGTGTTATGCCTTGCAAAAAGTGTCATTGCGTCCCTTGCCATGAGAAGAACATTTCCTCTGTTGACTATTCTTTAAACAAACCATCAAAAACACATGATTTTGGGTCAGCGCTGGCAGGCAGTTATGGCCTCGTGCCAATGAGAAAAATTAGCACTGGTCCCCGCGCCCATTGGCACTCTGTCTCAGTGGATTTCCCGCGCCGAGATATTTTTGGAATTTTTTTAAAATATAGAAGCGAAGTTTCCATTGCCAACCACTTCGTGAGCGAGTCAACATGGGTTGTTCGACTAAATAACGTCGAGCACCCTCCTTTGGATTCTTGTTTCCTACATTTGGGGCAACCTCCCAAAGGATAAGGCCTCCCTTCCAGCATATGAGGGATCCCAACCTCCTCCTCCCCTTCTATAAATACATCTCTCTCACATAGATGCAGCTAGCTGAATGGTTTGGATAGATGAACATTTTGGAGAATAGCTAAAACAATATGATATAGCTGGTGTGAGATAGATCAGAGAGAGACCCCTTGTTGAGAGAGAGTCTAGGCTGATTGCGTCGCCAATTCCAAATTCCCCGAAGAATGCTCGAGATGTGTTTTGACTGGACCCGCTGAAGGAGGTTGTGACGTCAAGGCTCATTTCGTTGTAATCTCTTTCTTTCTCTTACTTAATACATGACTGATGTTTTGGTTCTCGTCTTGTGTTGATATGATTAATCTTGCACAATACATTTAATTCTCCTTGACCAATTAGATAGTTATGAATGAAAATATTGTTTCATATGCTGCTTTCGTTCTTGATCCTTGTGTAGGCACCTGAGTACCACTGTTGAAGGACCGTGAAATGTTGGGACGAAGAGCAGGAGACTGCTGCTATAGCTACGAAAATTGTGTTGGAACAAAGGTAGGACATCTATCGCAACTCAATTTAATTCATTAACTAGGAATCGACACATTAGCATGTCCTCTTGCTGCTAGACCCACCCTAGGGCTAGAGGGATCACCTTTGTCTGCAGAGGGGATTTACCTGCACAACACCCTTCCCTTATTATAATAACCAAATTTAATATTTTTGTTAAATTATGAAATTATAAATTATCTTTAATAATTTTTCTTAAAATCTTAAAAACTTTTAATATTACATCTTATTAACTAACTAGTAAAATAATGGCTAGTTTCTAATGGCTATTTTTAACAGCTATTACCAAGAAATGGTGCATCCTTACTATTTATTCAATCAAATTGGTTTCTTTCTTCACCTTGTCCAGAGGATGAACCACATTAGTTGGTTCGAAACTTCGACCAAATCTTGATAATGTGGTTATTCCAAAATACATTTATCTAGTCACAGTTCTTTCTCTGATCCAGTAGTATTGGTGCACAAGAAGTAGGGATCATGGCATATGTGTCCGGATTATAGGAAGATCAAAAATCTCACCATTAAAGATAATTATGAATTATTGGATGAACTACATGGAGCAATTTACTTCACCAATCTGGATCTTCGTTCTGGATATCATCATATTAGAATGAATATTGAAGACAGTTTGAAAACAACATTCAGAAATCATGAGGGTCATTATGAATTTTTGGTCATGCCTTTTGGCCTTACTAATGCACCTTCCACATTTCAAGTTTTGATGAATTCCATTTTCAAAACGTTCCTTAGAAAATTTATGTTAGTATTTTTTGATGATATACTAATATACAAGAAGTCTTGGAAGGATCATGTTCAACATGTTAACAGGGTACTCAAACTATTGGAGGAGAAACAATTATATGCAAAAACCTCAAATGCTTCTTTGGAGTATAGGAGGTGGAATATTTGGCTCATATTGTATCTCATGAGGGTGATAAGGTAGACCCTAAAAAAATTAAATCCATTAAGGAATGGAAAATCCCCACAACCATAAAGCATCTTTGAGGATTTCTGGGGTTAATAGGGTATTATCGCAAGTTTGTTAATAATTATGGGAGAATATCGGCACCTCTAACATCATTACTGAAGAAATATGCATTTTCTTGGAATCCAAAGGCAACTAAGGCCTTTGAACATCTTAAAGAGGCAATGTGCCAAGCACCGGTCTTAGTTATGCCAGACTTCACAAAAACTTTTTTTGTGGAATGTGATGCCTTAAGCAATGCAATTGGTGCGGTTCTAATGCAATAAGGAAGACCCATTGCTTTTGAAAGTCGTCCAATCAAAGGAAAATATTTACAGAAACCTATTTATGAGAAGGAAATGTTGGCAATAGTACATGCATTAAAGCAATGGCGACCTTACCTAATGGGAAGACACTTCAAGGTAAAAACGGATCATGATAGTCTTAAATAATTTTTGGAACAAAGATTATCTTCAGAAGAGAAACAAAAATGGGTCACAAAGATGTTGGTCTATGAATTTGAAATCATATACAAAGAAGGGAATCAAATGTGGTTGCAGATGCACTCTCAAGAAACGACGAGGATGTGAAAGCATTGTTTTGTGCCATTTCTATTATCCAACCTAAGTGGATAACCGAAGCAAGGGATGAATGGAAGAAAGATGAAGAGGTGATTAGTGGCTTCCTAATTTTAACCTTTGATGGCATATTTCATAACAATTATAACAATAAATTAACACTTACAAATATAGGGGATTTATTAGTGGCTTCCTAATTTCAACCTTTGATTTCATATTTCATAGCAATTATAACAATAATTTAACACTTACAAATATAGGGGCTTTATTAGTTCTTTTATGGATTACTTAAGGTCTTATTAAGTAAGATACATGGTTCAATGGTCTCAATTCTAAGCACGTGTTATAATCTTAATCCCTCGTGAAGGAAAACCTTGTTTATCCTTTATGTCTTCCATCCTTAACACTATCTCATGCAACATAAAATTGATTTCCTCCTATAATTGATCTATGGTCATCATCCATGGATTATTTCCACTTTTATAACAAGAGGATGAACACCTTATTACATTACTACTTATCAACCCTTTTTAAAATATTGCAAAATGAAGGAAATCAGGAAGTTTACACCTCTCCCATGTAAGTCTTACCATTAATGGCTTCCACCCTCTTATGCTAAAACTATGAATTCTCTTAGAAACCCTACCTAAATCAATAAACCCTCTTGCATGCAACCTAATATTCCTCATTGACTAATGCCTTTATGTGAGGGTTGGTGCATGATTCAAAAAATTCCCCCAATAATAAGGTGAGGGGGGGAAGGTCCCCCACCCCCCTAACCTTTTAACCTCTCTAATTTTCTTAATAGCTAAATGATAATAAGATATAAGTTTTAATCAATGACTTGGTTTATTAATTTGTCTACCATCTTTTTTCTATATTTTCTTATGCATGAGAAGGGTACCATAGTTCCTTTTAAAGCCTATAAAATTCAATCATTATTCCATTTACAAAATAGTCTCTACATCTGTTTCTCTTGATTGGGATATCGATTTTTAGAGTCTCGTTATATCTCTATCCTTCATCATATTTGGGATTTTCAAAGTATATTCTTCTCCATCAATGATTTTATCTTTACTTGACTATACGAACCTATACTTATAATGTCTAAAAAGGTATATAGTTTCACCCCATTTACATCTCTTAAGCTTCCTCTCCTTCTCCGAAGCAACCAAGGTACTAATTTATCCTTATGGTATGTCCCTTATTAAAACATGTGTGTGTGTGTGTGTGCATGCATGCATGTGTGTCCTTATAAATCCGTCCCACAACTATATATGAAACACAAATGAGCCAAAACCACACAAAGCACCAAAGAGTTTGACTCATGAAGGACTTATTTCCATGAATGTTTGTTGTTCATTACAAGGTTAACAAGTTTTATTCTTTAATTCGTCCAATCATTTTTAAAAATACTCAAGAAATTCTAGTATGGAGATAACAATTTTGCATCTAATATTATATGATAATTCATAAAAATAGTTTATTCCACTAACACCCTTCTTGTAAATATGAAAGAAAGGAGTTTCTCATCATCAATAAACGTAAGAAGTTTTGTTCTCTTACACATGAAATATCTTGCTTCCGAGTTAACATGTAAATGCATCCCAATTTAATTAACGCACATAGTCACATGGCCAGATCCAAATAATAGGGTATGTGATATTACCTTGACAAACACAGTGGAAATTTACTATTTGACTAGGTGTTTTTATTTAGAATTGGGTCAAATTATTTCCCCATATTATCATGGTTTTGTTCTAATTTGATATTGCATGTCTACTAATTCCTTTGTCCAAAGTCGCATAGTATTATACTATTATAAATTCATTCATTGGTATAGACTGGAAAAAAATTAATTTTTTTGACAAGTTGGTATCAATTGCCAATTTTAAGGAAGGCCTTCCATGGTGTCAAAGAGGTATTTTGTATAATATCGTTCCTCACAATATCCTAATTTACAACCATTAATATTTTGATATGATGGCATGAAATTGACTACTTCCTGCTTTAAAGAAATTGTTAAAAATATACTAAAGAATATTACAATATTGAGTCTAGAGGGATATATGTGAACAACACCATCATCATTGAAAAACCTTTATCCATGGGTCACATGTATCCTTATATATGTAAATAATTAATTTCTCTTTTGGGTTCAAATATTTTCCAACTTATTGTTCTTTTTTTGTTCTTCACTATAGCCTCCATGAAAGTATCATTTTTTCATTGAAATTCAAAAATTATATTATGAAATGTAAAGATGGGTTTAGATTTAAGATCACTCAGAGGATGAGAACAAAATTTTGGCCAGGGTTTTCCCTTTGGTTCAATTGTGGAAGCAATAGACTAGCTAGCTTTGGACTATGGGCTTATCTCCTATCATAATGGGCTCGTCATTCTATTTTATGGAAGGTTGTGGAATTTCTATACCTTATAGCATCAGGGAGGGGTTGTCATATCACATCTCCCCTTTGTCATGCAATGGTGAGGTTTTATTTCATAGGGAAATCATGGTATCTACCGTAGCAGTCATTAATGAAAATGGGGTATGTCAAACAAACATTAAAAACCCTTCCCCAAAGTTCCTTGTGGGGAATAAAGTATCAAGGTACAAGGTTTTTGGGTTTTCATATATGTGTTTAGGAAATGATGAGGGTGTTGAGGTTTATGAGTAGGTTTGTATTTTTCAAAGAAAATGATGTGAGTGCAAGTCATAGGGCTTATGTAGATGAGGTGGAGTTGGAAATCAATGATGAGAGATTGAGGAGGCCCCCTCATCTTCTTGAATACATGAACATTGTTGAATCATCTCATATTTATTTTTAGGTGATAAATATAGTTTTCACATAACATAAGTTACTAAGGAAGGTGAAGAGATTGATGACAAAACAAGACTCACACATATTTATAAATACTGATAAGGTGGAAAATATGGTCTGTGTTCATGGGATATTAAGGAGTGGTTTCCAAAAAAGAGGCAAAATCTTAAGTGCATTAAGATATGATTCAAAGGTATGAGGTTGATCATCGGGAAATATGTGGTTATGGAGCAAGTGCAGATCTACTAGTATGCAAATTCAATGGAATATTAGCCTTCAATAAATCTACAAGTATATGGATAAGGAAGATTTGGAAGCAATAGTTAGGCCATGCACCTATCTTCCATCTACTAGCAAGGGGATGGATAATGTTTATCATTGAGTCTATGAAGGAAAAGGATAACATACTAGAATGGAAATATTATTGGGATAGTTCTATCTTAACTCTTGAAAGATGGACACGATTATTTTATATTGTGAGGGAAAGGGATAATATCCAACCATTACGAGTTAAGTTTTATTCTATCCTCTTGTAGTTATTGTCAAGAAGGTATTAAACATTGAGAGGGAATAAGCTAAGTAGAATGCTTGTTATTTATGAGAAAAATAGGTCTCTTGATAGGACATCTATGACCAAGGTCTACGTAGAAATGAATATGTATGATGACCTTCCATAGGGAATCAATATTCATGTAAGGAATCACTCTTACTATCAAGAGATGGACTATTTAAAAATTCCCTTTCATTTTTCTATTTACCATATGTATGGTCACCTCAAGTGAACATGCCCAAATAAGGATCTCCTTACTAAAGAGGATGATGTTGACGAGAAAATGGGGGAATCTAAGTAAGCAACCAAAAAAATAGAGGCTCCCATAGAGAAGCCACTAAATATTTGTTTGTTGAAAGGCAAGAAAATTTCAAAGAATCCTCTTTGGTTATTATGGGAATAATATTTCAATATATTTCTTGTGCTAAAGGTCTATATCCTTGATGGGGCACCTCGAGGTAGTGGGAAAATATGTGGTTGCACCTAGAATAATGACCTATGCACACATAAGTGGATCAAATCGCGCCCCCATGTCCTTCAATTTTTAACAAGGGTGGTAGATTTTTGGGCAGGGGGTGGGGGGTTCTACCTAATCCCAGGGGAATAAAATTGATACAAATTTGTTCCTTATAACGAAATTCTAGAATCAATCCTAGACCGAATTCGTTGTGAGACTAAATTATTGCAACATATAACTTTTTACCATGTCATTAGACACTATTAATTAACTACCAAAAATATCAAGGATCTATTAATCAATAATGTTAGCCTCTCTCACAAAAAAATAATAAATCCAAAAATAAATAAATCAAACAAACATTAAAAACCCTTACTTAAACTCTATGGGCAACCCTTTACTTAATATTTCCATCCACTACATTATTTTAATCTTACACATGGAAACTATTAAATACAGTGAAGGAGGCTGAATAATAACTTATACTCACCTCCTCATGATCCAATCTCTTTAGATAAGGATATTTGTGATCTTATGCTCTATGTGGCCTATAAGCCGGGTCAATCTCCATCCACCTAGGAAATTCAAAACTTACTTCTCAATTTATTCCCTCCCTAGAAAGATTTCTCCAACCACATTTATGGGACTTTAGCACATAAACAATCTTGAAGAACCCTAGTAATATGTATATGACCAGAATATGGACACAATATATCTTGTGAATTCAAACAAGTGACTACTCTCCCTTTGGTATCTTTAATTTTTTGCAAAATTTATTTTTTCTTAGAAGTCTTATGAAAAATATATACTCAAAGAACTTTTATAGCATTGTTATATTGGTTTTTTTATCTTCCAACACCCGTCATGTTTTGTCCAATATTATCCTTTTTTTTCAAATGGATAGATTTTCCCAATGGTGTACTCCCACAATATTTTATTCTACAACTTTTCCATATAATATAAATTTCCCTAGTTTTAGTTAATAAAAAAAAGGTATGTATCCTTGTCCCAAAAAAGGTCAATCAAGCAATACGAGCTCTATAGATAAAATAGCAGTGAAGATGAAAATGAAGATCGATCAATCCCTTCTCGAAAGCAACCTTATGTGTTAATCCTGAAGTATTTCCATAAAAAAAAAAGGAAAATTTATATTATAGAGACTCCCTCTCTTATGGATTTAGAGCTATAATGAGGTGGAAAATTTTCTATTTGGTTAGGTTATTCCCCTAAAAAATATCCCCATAAAGAAAGAATCAAAATGATTCACTCCTTATAAAAACTCCCCATCCTTGTTTCTACAAGTTTATTTGGGGAAATAAACAAAGAATATACCTCAAAAGAATATTTCAAATTCCATTTATAGTTTCAATACATTGTATTCATCTAATGAACACTTCCTCTACCTTGAAAGTAAAAAAATATCATCTTAGATCAATAAAATAAGAAGGGAGATTTATTGGGAAAGGATCAATTAGAAGTAGGTATTGACTTGGATCATTCGAAACGCTAGGTTGGACCTGAAAGAAAATATTTCCTATCACAAGAAAAGAAACAAACAATGAGAGAAATCTTGTCTATTAAGAAAATGAAAATCCATGATCCTCTAGAGTGGGAAAATCTCTCTCTAAGGCAAGATGATTATGCTCTCCTACAATACCATAGGCCCATAGGATGTCTGCAAAAGGAACTCCTTGAAAAGGTTTGTGATACAAGTATCCATAAGTAATGATTGATTCATGAATCTATTATGGAGATCAATAAAGTAAATGATATTTTACAAGCTACCCTTCATAGATGGAGTTTTGATGCAAAGGATTCTAAAGGGAAATTTCAAGGTTTGGTGGTTGGATAGTTCAAGAACCTATACGCTAGGACCATTGATTTTTCTTGGAATCCCATATATGTACAGTTGTTATCATTGGATCTTTAATTATGTTCTAAGTTTTATCAATTCCTATGGTCCATTTTTGGTTGATGAAGTGTATTGGGATTATATTGTTTACAACCAATCTATAAGGTAGGAAAATATTATAGTGGGTGTTGATATTAACTTCATTTTGAAATAAAGTGAAGTGTAGGTGGTGTTGGCTTTAATTTACTTGCATAAATGAAGACATCAATATATCAATCCAGAGTTTGTAAACTTACAAAGTGCATTCACCATATGTAAAAGAACTAAGTGTTATCTAAGGATACTACTTAATAAATAATTCAAACTCTAAATAGTTTAAAACTAAGAATGAAATCCAAGTTAATCACTTATAATTAAAATAAATATGAATGTTAATTAAATCATTGTAGTGTAAAAACGGAAAGTCTAACTTGATATCATAAGCAAAATATAAAATATTTATACTTCAACTATTGCAATGTAAAGTAAAAATTCTAAAGTGACAATAAAACCTTGAAAGAAAAAAAAAATAACTAATCTTCCCAATCTCCAGCTTCCATAGCTTTCATAGGTAGAAAATCAAGCTATGAGGTATTATTGCCTCAAGTGGCTCTCACAAAGTTACTCTATTTTCTTATGGATTTTTATGATTAAAAACGAATTCTAACATTCATGCATCAAATAAAGACTCTTCATCTAGATCAAATGGAAAGAAAATTGGTAAACTATGGGATGATTAACATACACTAAGATGATTACGGGTTAACAAAACATGATATAATGTGTACATTAACTTGTTGTGGTTGAAAGAGACTTGTAGCAATATTTCAGAGACAACTCCAATCCTTGTTGAGAGGCAAAGTTTAGCCCCGTTAGAAAGAAAACTACTCCTAATCAAATGAAATTCCTACTATAAGACACACACACACACACACACACACATATCAATATTTAAAGAAACGAAATGAAAGTATTTACCAATAAATATTAATGCACAATGAAAACAAATATATGTACACATGAAATGAGTGCACATGCCACAATTTGGGGGCCGTGCAAACTTTGGCACGTAAAACTATTCTAAAAGTTGTTGAACAATGAGTCTTAGAGCCACTATATATTAAAAATAAAAAATAAGTATAACACTTACTTAAAGTCCTTTGTATAAAAGAATCAAATCTCCAAATTTCTACACATTCTAACTATTTATACAAATTAAAATGTAACTAGCTAAGTCATCATTCCTCCATTGCATGATGATATCCTTGACTTGCCTTCTAAATATGACCAATTCGATCCTTGGAATGGATGATTGCATGCCCAATCATGCATTCTAGAAGAGTTGTGAATTTCATCCCCGCTGATACAAAATTTCTTTTATTGGCACTGCAATGACCAACACGTTGATTGTTGCATTGGTCATAGGTGTCGGTGCTAGTTTCTATGGATCAAATGGATATTATAACATGTCGCGAAGGTAAGGATAAAAATACATGTCTTTGGTTTTCCCAAAAATGTTTGTAAATGCTTCAACAATCAATGATTTACCATAATAATTACATTCTTTTAGACGTTTTTTTCCTCAGGAAAAAAAACCATAATTTTATTCCTTCGATAGAAAATTAAAAATTTCATATACAATTCCAGAAGCGTAATCATGAGGATCTGCTCAGATCCCCTAATGGCAACAGAAAACTCAGGCTATATTTTCCTTTCTAGGACCAAAAAAACAAGAACCTCCAAACAAAACCCAAAAAAGATACAGTCCCAAGATAGTATATATCCCAATAGAGAGGTATGTACCTCCAAACTTAGCCAAAAAATAGATGTAGTCCTAGGATAGTATATATCCCAACAATCTACCATTCATATAGATATATAAGAATATTTTTAACAAATATTTTAAACATGACTTGCTGGGATGTCCACATCAACATATGGACGATGATAGTACTGAAATTGTTCATCTCCTATGACCAGACCTTATTTAGATATGAGGTAAATTGTAGTATTTTTCTCATTGTAAATATGTGAGCATGATATGAAAGAAAATTAATTCCTGATTTGTAAAATGTCACTTAAAACATGAACAAGAAGAAAATTTTGACATTGTTGTTGTTCATTTCCCCATTTGAAAACTAGTAGATAACCTCCAAAAACTTGTATCTGGTCACATCCTTTGTCTTTTGTAAAAAATAAAAGTGATTAAAGTGCAAAGAGTTCAAAAAAGTTGTTGGTTCCCATTCCAAAACCCAGCTTTACATGAAAGAAATGATTTGTGGATGGAAAGAGCACAAAACCTCCTCCACTAGTTTGGATTTATCTTTGGGATGCACCATCAAAGAATACTCAGGGGAAGGATTGGTCAGGTCTCTCTACTATGATTTCACATGGTTGTTTGTTGGCTTCATATTGGGTGAAGAAAGAAAGAACTGATAATCCTTTTGCCGCATATTTTTCTGGAGGGAGGAAGGCATCCTGAAAAATGCATTTGATACGAGTTTTCCAAATGATCCATAAAACAATCAATGGGAAAGAGTTAAAATTTAAGGTATCGGGGCTTTGTAACCATAAATTCCAACATTCTTTTAGATTTTGGTCTTCCCATTTTGATGCATTTCCCAGGGAAGCTTGACATAAGTTCCAAACATGTACACAGTAGGGGAAAACATGAAAAATATGTTGAATTGATTCTTTGTTTGATTTGCATAAGTAGCACCAACCTAACCCAAATTTAAATCTCTTTTGCATAATATCCTAGGTGGGGACCCTATTGCAAAAAATGCACCACATAAAAATTTGTGCCTTTAGCAGACACTTTACTTTCCATATGAATTTCCACCACCAAACCACTTCTTCATGCTATAGGTCTAGACTGAGATGAGTATAGACAAGTTTAGGTGAGTATGTGTCTGATGGGGAATGATTCTAAACAAGTTCATCCTATAATTTTGTTAAGTGGGCATGAGAAATATTAAGAATTGCCACATACCTGTTTCATTCCTTAATATGATTGCCTTCCAAGCTCAAAGCTGTTACCGAGAGCCAACCTTGTTGCCATAAAGTTGTATGTTGAAGTTGGGAAATGTGAGAGAGTATTTTGCATCATCTTTCCCAAAGCATATTTATAGTTGATTAAGACAATATAAAAGAATCCCCACATCTTGTCTAAGGATAGACCCCAATTTTTACCTTTCACCCATCTCCAATGTTCCAAGCCAAGCTTGATTTACTGAGCTCAAAATAGTTTAGGTAAGCTTGCCACACAATAGATATGTTTGATCAATATTTTACTGAGAGGTGAATCCAATCCCACAGGGAAAGAGGAGCAATATATTTCTAGATGACCACTTGAGTCCACAAGTTGCTTGAGGAGATTAATCTCCACACACATTTTGTTACCAGAGAAATTGAGAAGAGAACAATATTTTTCAATCCCCAACCACCTAGGAGCTTGGTTAAAGCAATGTGCTACCATCTGGCTCATGGAATCACAAAATGACCTTTGTGAATTGTCTAAAGAAAAGAAAAGCATATTCTCCTTGATTTTTTAAGAGTTCCTTTAGTAATCCAGGCAAGGGACATCCTAGTATACTAGAATTGCCTCCAAGACAAATTTTACAAGTATGAGACAACCCGCCCTTGATAGCCACCTAATGCTCCATGTTTTTGAACTTTTATCTAATTTGGCCAAAATCAACTTCCAGTCTTCATGCTTGTAGTCATTTAGCTTCAAGTAGAACCCAAAATATTTTATACCTTCCTCAAAGCCCTTCATTTACAAATGGAATCGACTTATGAGGTGTTCCATCTCATCATTTGTTGGATTTTGACAAGATATTGTGGAATTCTTGTCATTTATTTTCATACCAAGGGATTATCAGGGTTAATATTTCAAATAGTTTTCAACATCTAGACAAGATCCATCACAAAAAATGAGAATATCATCTACGAAAGTAAATGGGATATAGCAAGACCTTGAGCAATATTCACTCCTTTGAACTCACCTCAACCTTTTGTAGCATATATTAATCGACTGAGTCCCATGGAAGTGAGGAGAAATAGGAGTGGAGATAAGGGGAAACCTTGTCCTACTCCCTACTATGCTGAAAAAAGGATGTTTTGAGCCATTGATCAACACAACAAATGAGGCAGTTTGTATGCAACTCATGATATAGTTTACAAATGCAGGGAGGAAACAAGTATAAGACAAATGTAGACCCAACTAATTCGGCCGAAGGCCTTTGAAAGATAAATTTTTATTAGTGCCCCTTTCAAATTGTGAATTTATACTATGCAAACCTTCTTGGGAAACCCCAATTGCCTTGTGAATCTACCTCCCATGCAAAAAGTCGAATTGTTCCTTTGAAATGGATCTTGAGAGAAAAGGCTTGATTCTTGTTGAAATAATTTTTTCAATTACCTTATATATATATATATTGTTGCATAAGGAGATGGGATAGAAATATTTAAATTTTAGGGGATTGTAAACCTTCGGGATGAGGGCGATAGAGGTGGAGTTGAAAGCTATTAGAATTTTTCCTGATTCTCTAGACTCATTTACTACTTTGAGGATATCAATTCCAACCATCTCAAAAAGGGTTGAAAAAAATTCAACCACCCACCCATCTAGACCAGGGATTTTGTATTTTTGGAAGTTGGAAAGAACATATTTTACTTCATTCATGGTGATATCATATAACAATGAATCTTATTCATACTCATTTAAAAACCTGGTAAACAATTAAGTAACCCAAAGAATCTTTGCAATTGGATTGTCTTCAGCGTCCCAGAACAAAATTTGGAGATGTGATTTCCCCAGCTCTGATATGATTTCAAGGGAGGAGATCTCCCGGCCTTCTGGGACTATCATAATTCATATGGTATTGTCTAGTTTGTGTCCTTTGGCATAGGCATGGAAGAAATTTAAATTTTCATCCCCACATTCCAGCCATATGTTCAATTTTTCAGTCTCCAGGTTGCTTCTTTGGATACTAGAATGTCCCTTCTCCTTTTCTCTAATGATAACAGATAATCCCTAGATTCCTTGGAGGATAAACCCTCCTCTTCTATCTCTAATAGGATTCTGAGTTCACACTCCACTTTTACCATATATTCTACTTCTTTCTCCCTCTTTCTTTGCGCCCATAACTTTAAAAAAAGATTTTATATTTCAGAGATTCAGGTCAAATTGGGAGGTCGCAATTAGGTCAGTAGAGGGGTCATAGAGTTTCCAATGATATTTCACTATATTAAAAAAATATTCTTCTTTCGGCCAGGAAGAGTTCATTTTGAAAGGACTTGCATGCTTTTTATCTCCACCTTTGATCTCCAAAAAGATAGGTGAGTGGTTTGATTCTCCCCCTTCTACGATCCATTGACACACTAATGGAGCCTATCCATCAGAGATTCAATAAGGAGAAAACAATATAACCTTTTGGACATTCTATTAGAACCAGCCCTATGATTATGTCATGTAGGATTTTCATATAGGATTGATCTTGACCGGTTCAATATCAAGCAACTTCATTTCAGCTAGGTGATGGAGAAAATAGTCATTAAGGTTATTAGGGACAGTTATGGAAGCTTCCTTATGGACAGGGCTTCCTTATGGGAGCGAAAATAAATTTGAATCCAATCCTTTGAAAGAAGAAACAAGCCAGGAGGGTTTAAGACAAGTGGACTTACTTTGAATACCAACCAATCCTCAAAATTTTTATTGTTAAATTTACAACCTCTGGTTCTACAAACTAGGGTTTTTTCCTCCATATCTGTGACCTGATTCACGCGCACATCCACACCTAGACACAAATTTAGCTTTGTAGGGGGTACTTTTCTTTTTATGACCATATATTTTTTCCATCAAGGCCCTCATTTGAATATCCTATCTGTTGAGAAATGGAACCCTATATAATGTGGTTCCCTTTCACTTTGTCACCTTTGCTTGTGAGTTTGGATACCTAGGGCTATACCAAATCCATTGATGGAGTTAAGGAATCTACTCGTAACCAACTAAAATTTACCCACCTCCACCTGTCCAAAAGCTAACTATTGGGGTGCATTTTGTGAGGGTAGTGAAAAATCCACCAAAAACCCTGCAAAATCAATTGCAATAATACCTTGACCTTCATGAAAATAGGGGAAATTTACCCTAGGTTATTTTATCAGACCCATCACCATAGATGTTTGTGAATCACCCGCAAATGGTGAGTTCAAGGGGGGATAAACCCTAAATGCCTTCCGAAAAATGCTTTCACTAACCTGACAGAGAGAGGATACTGTAACTAATGCCATTAATCGTAAAAAAAGGGGGAGATAACCCTATTGTTGATAGTTTCAAGTTCAAAGGTTCCACCGTGGCAGGGTTTCTAAAATAACCAAAAATCCAATTCAAGCCCCCTAGTATCAGATACTTATATGCCTTA
The DNA here is from genome assembly GCA_034641835.2 of Pinus albicaulis. Classification (NCBI taxonomy): domain Eukaryota; kingdom Viridiplantae; phylum Streptophyta; class Pinopsida; order Pinales; family Pinaceae; genus Pinus; species Pinus albicaulis. The sequence goes on from CM076581.1 coordinate 735,915,848, forward strand.
GAGACCTCCATATTTTTGTTGAAAATAGGCATTCCTTCAGCACTGACTGCGTCATAGCCAACCGTTTCATTGTCATCCATGATTTTCCTTCGTGGGGGATGTTAGATCAGCTAAATGCAGGCCCACCCTAGCTTGCTACATCAGGGTAAACATAGTCGATTTGGAGGTTTTTGCTAGGTAAAAGTTCAAACCCTAGTTTTCTGCCATTGAAAACCCCAATACCTCCAACATTCTTATTAACACTGATAATAAATAAATAATTTTTAATTTACTAATAAACAAAAAAAAAAAAACAGAGAAAAAATTACTTCTTGGTGGTTTTATTTGGCTTTACTATAGACAAATGCTATCAAAATACGTAAAAGTGGGAAAAAAAGAAAGTGATTATGGTCGAAATGAGAAAATTTTAGGTATCTTTTAATGACCCAAAATGAGTACCAATAGGTGGAAGCTAGTAGAACATATCCCCTAATTAATTGCTTTCTTTATGAAATTGACGAGGGGAGCCTATGTGATAGTGAACCATTGATAATGCATTTGATATTGAGAAATAATAGGACAATGGGTGGTTCAATCTTTAAGAGGCTAGATAGATTTTGCTATAAACATAAATATGTATATAATAATAATATAATAATAATAAGTATAATTAATAATCATGAAAGGACATCTCTTAGAGAACATGGTTATTCATGAAAGGGTATTTCTTATAGGTATATATATGGAGCCTTCATTTGTAACCATATCATATCAATTCTTTCATACATTTATATACTATTGTTTTATTCTCAATGGATATTTTTATTTTCCAAATATTATGGATTATTAGTCTGTGAGCCATATCCAATTATCACATTTGGCATGAGAGCTTTGTTTCTTATTCGACCTTTGATCACACTCCTGATAAGCTTTATTTGAGCTAGTCTTTGGCCGCAATCAATATTTTTATTAGATTTTCTCTAAATTATTCAATTTATCACCACCATCCAACCCTCCATCTAAAAAAAATAAAAAAACTCATCTACTAATTGAAGAAAATCCTATTATGCGACAAACTCAAGAAAATTATCACAAATTTGTTGTAAAACTTTAACAGTAAGTTCAAGCCACTTCTTGAATCAAGAAAATGGAAAAATAACAATGAATGATGTGTAATTTTGACAGAAGTGTTGGTTGTCGAACACCCTTAAATGATTGTGCCAAAGTTCAAAAGGAAAAACTCATTATGGAATTTAATGTCTAGGTTCTCAGGAAAGAAAATTGTTTCTTGTCAAACCTCATTGACTCACATTTCAATTCAATTGTATTATCCCTTGCAACAATCATATTCAACTACCATACACACTAGTTATAACCATTTTACTTTGCCATCGATTTGTTTCTAGCTGTGAAATTAAAACAAGTGCTACATAATATCTTGTCCTTGCTGCTTAGTAAGAAAATAGTGAAACTATCTCAGCATTATTGCAATATATTAAGAGAATTAGCTACTATGCTATGTAAATGTAGTTGTAAAATGTATCTTTGGGGCAGGTATTGGTTTCAATCTATTTTAGAGTCTTGAAAATTATAATTTAATATACATCTTAACTTAAAAAATAAAGAAAATTATACTATGTATTATTTATAATAAAAAAAATTTGTAAACTTGGCAGGACTATATCTTCGACATGTCCAATATATCACCCCAATTGGGGCGGGGAATTGAACCGATGACTTCACATCGAGGAGTGCCTTAATAGAGCTCCCGATCATCGTCCATCCAAGACCCCGTGGACTATTACTTTTAAATATTTACTTGTAGTATATAGTTTGTTTTAGATGAGGAAAGAATATTAATTAATCTTTGAAATACTATATGTTATAACTCAATTAAGTAAATATAGAATGGTAAATATATTTAGTAACGATAAACATATAAATTTAAAACTATAAAGAAGTTCATTTTAAATTTGTTATCTATTATGGAGATTACAAAATTATTAGACATATTTTATGTTAATTATAATATTAATTTTTTGTATTAATAAAAAATCATTTTGCCACCTTTTACTAAAGAAATGTATAATTACCTATTTAGAAGATGTATGAGCGACTTAATTATGGAATGCAAGATAAATAATGTAAAATAAAATAACATATAATACTATGATAAAATGGGGATGCTAATTCTTAAGGATGCAACCTTTATATCTAGTTAATTTTTATATTAATTTAGTTTTAAGTTATTAATTTAGTTTTGAAGTCACTCCCATATGATTTGACCTATTAGCACCATTAAGTTTTGTTAGAATTGGAATATTTGCACCAGAGACATGATTGTCAACGTGTCCCATGATACTGCAACATAGTACTGACTATTCCCCATTCCCATGTAACACATGGCTAGAAATTATCTCCTTGAGTTGAGGTAGAACAACCTCAACTGAATTATCTTGCCCATGTAATGGGTCATGACACGCCAAGCCCGAGGAATAATCTCTAACTGGTGTTTTTATGGAAGATTATATCTAATTGGGAAACTAAAATTACAATACTTCTAAAATCCCTAATTTGTATATTTTAAAAAAATTATGAATCAACTCAAATTGGGACAATAACAATTTGAACACATCATTGATCAAATTAGAAAAGAATAATTTTAAACATTAATACATTTGATTTTTTCTAGAAATAATTATTAAAATTTAGTTATATAAAAATAGTTATAGCACCCAGTTTAATTTTAAATGTTATGTTTAAAAGACTGTTATAAAATACATTTGATTTTTTCGTTAGTGAAAAAGAGATTAACGAATATGATTATTTGTTACTGGACTTGAGTTCTATTTTTATGAATCAAATTACATTCAGTAGTTGGTTAACTGATTGGTAAAAAATTCCAAGATTCTAGAGTAAAAAGGAAGAGTCAGTTTTCGACAGTTACGTTCCCTAAGAGGATAAAAAGGAAATCCTAGGAAGGGGAAGGGGTTTTGTTCATGGAGGAAAGAAAGAGGGTTAACAACATCTTTGTTGTAAGGAAGAGTTGTCCAAAGCTAGCTCAGAATCAATGGATCTCTGTGACCCGGAAGGAGTGTAGGCTAGACAGAGCTCCTGAAGCCTAGCTTCTGGAAAATAACTGCTACCTTAGACTCTGGTGCAGAGCACGGGGGGAGTAGAGGACGTGATTTCCTCTCTCATGGTAGGGTGGCACAAATCATTTGGACAGGAAAACTTAGATAAGTATTTGAGCTTTCTGGTTAAGCTGTAGGAAATATAATGAAAAACTGTATTTATTTTCTCTGTTGATTTTACTTCACAGAAAAGAAAAGATTATCAGATAAGCTAGTATTTCCTTTTCTAGTAAAGATGGAATTAATCTGAATATTAGAGAAAGAAATCAGTATATGGCATGATGAAGTCAAGAAAAGTGAGGTACATATATTCTTGTTGTAAAACGTTGTTAACCTTTGTAAATACTAATTTCTCAAGAATCTGATACAACTATATTTATATATTTTAAAATATTAGAGAAGAACCTTCAAATAGGCAAACCTTGTCTAGCTGAGTAAATTTTCTTAACCCCAACATGATAGAAATGTACAAAAAATTAATTTCAAATAATTGCATTGAAAATTTCATAATAAAACTACACAGGAATATATATTGAGGAAAGGAAAGATTAGATGATAAAATGCATGTTGTGAAAGCTATTTAAACTACTTATACAATTCCAATAACTTGAGAAAGGAGACACTAGGCTTCGAGGTTTAGAACCCGAGCTCCGTAGATAACAGAGCGAGGTTCAATTTCTTCTGGTAATTTATTACTTAAAATACATATTGAAGAAGCTTCGAAAGATAAACAGGGGAAGAAGCTATGAAATCATTGAATGTGTGTTAATTCTGGAAAGTGGAAAGCACAATAACATAGAACATTGAACCCAATGAAATACTCAAATATTGTTTTGAATATGTCCATTGTGGAAGGCCACTCATTTTAAACATATTAACCAGAATGCAATATTTCCTTGCTTACAACTGAATCAAAAAATTTAACTAGAGTTTAATTAAACACTAGAAATATCAGCAGATATGTATATTTATAAATAAGAAAGTTTGTACGAAACGAGCGAGTGAACATAGACGACAAAACCAAATTTAGGGACAAACCCTTGAAAAATTATGTAGAGTACAAACAAAATTATACAGTTTGGGTAATGATAACAGTTACAAACCCTGAAAATAATAGTTCACCAAAAACCCCTTTACATTATGGTTCGGGAACCATTCCTCACGAAGGAAGCCTTAATTTAAAACTCATTAAATGACCAGGACCGGTTTCCAGTACCTTTTACAAACATAGGGTTTAACCCTAAAAAAAAACCCTCAAGACAAATATGACAACATCATATTTGCGGTTAAGGGAATTTCGGCTCACCTATGGAGGCCGCCGAGGAGGGGCATAGAGAAATCCGAATTGTCCTCCAGTACCACCTACATCCAACCCTTGCATACAGTAAATAACACACAAAGGAGAATGTGAGTACTTCACTAAGAGAATCTGGGGTAAAATAAGAAGAAATGGAAATAGTGAAAGACATGTTCATACTTGGATTTCAGCTCCTGGTGCACACGGAAGGTGACACTCTGTATTTCCTATGAAAAATGAAACCGAAAACAATTGTCGAATGAAAACCCTTAGACACCATGGAGTTACCATCTTGTACATGATTTAAGAACAACAGATGGTTTTACTGTGAACATCTTGCAGATAAACAACCAAGCTTCTCTCTAAAACCTGAGCGATTATGAGTAGCAAATGAAAACTGGAGTAATACCTATGAACACCGGTGAAATCTCGATGAGCAAGGTGCAGAAGCGATGAAGTAAACTTGTAAACTAGACACTATTCACATGGATTTTCAACACAGAGCCGCAATGAAGACAAGATCTATAGAAAACAATGTTTACCTCAGGCATAATGACAGAACCATGTCCATCTCATGCTCAGAGAAGGAATTATATTTATGCTTGTTGTCAGATATTGGAAACAAAAGAAAATTGCAGAGCGAAACCACAAAAGCGCAGATACAAATGAGGTATGAGCGCGACGCTTGGTTCGGGTGGTTACCCTAAACCCCTACGCAAATATTACCATTGTTGGATCTAGCTTTTGCGGATCAACGAACAACAAAAGAACCCATAAGCTATTCACAACCGACAGCTGCTAAGAATTCACAGTAAACGAGAAAAGACTTCCGGATGATGAGTGATCAAGTAACCGAAATGACCGGATCTTAGGTAAGTGCAGTTTACTAATAATTAAACCAATATTAAGGACCAAATCTCGACTCATTTTTTTTAAAGTGTAATGTTATCTACGTTAAAAAATAATCTCGAAGGACATGACTATGTATCTCCTTATCCTTCTTTAATGTATAAGATCTTTAGGTTTAAAATCACATCCACGCACCAATGAGCTCATTAAGTTCTGTTATTCATTCTTATTTAAGAATATTGGATTTTAATTTACAAAAATTGAAAATATTGATTATATCAGTTAATTTAAATTTATTTTAATCATGAATCCAATAAACATAGAAATCAAATTTGTAAATGTATGATTTTTTTATGAATTTCTTTTAAAATGTAAAAAAATAAAATAAGATTTATATTCTTCAAGATTTAGTCATTTAGATAGTTAAAATGGATCTCTCTTTATATATATATATAGATATATATAGATATAACTTAAGTTTTGTTTTTAGTGTAAATGGACATAATTTTTTGAAAATTTCCTTTAGAAGTCGGACTTACAATTCTAACAAATCCTATTTGGATTTTAGACAAAATTAAACCAAAAATATAATCCAAGTTGTAAAATAATAAAACTATTTGAAGTATTTTAACCATAAAATGTCTTTGAACGCATCACATTCCAGAATGAAATGTTTTTCAGATTCCACTGCCCCACACGTGCAAAATGTACACACCCGTTCTTCATAAGCTTTTTTAGGCCTTTTACACTGTCTTGTTTCATATCGAAATTGGTGCGAGTTGATTCTTAATTGAGCAATAAGAACCTTTTCCCTCCACGGAATGTTAGCTCCAATATACTCTTTTTGTTGGAAATCATATATAGGGTTGAATTCTTCAATGTAATACTTCTTATTTGATGAAGAAAAGTTATATAATTTTGTTATCCACTATCAAGTATCGAATAATGTGCTATGTATTCTTGTGTGCATATTTAATACAATACATCAAGGGTGCTCCGAGTTTGATTAACCAGCTCAGTGAGATCAAAAGAGTTTGATTATCTAGCTCAGTAAGATCAAAATTTGTTGAATAATGTTATATGCACTGTATTGGTCCAAATTTACATTTTATTTGTTCTCACTTATTTGAACATTTAAAATTGTAAATTATGTGCTTGGGTAGCTAGCTAACAGAGGAGCCCAAGTTGTTCCTGCCATATATCACTTTTCCATCACAATGTACACATTCATCTATACCTCCACTATGTGTGGATCACCTGCAATAACAACTTTTTTTTAAAATAAGTTAAAATAGAAATTGAATTTTGTACCCACAAACAACTAGATATGCAAGCTACTTAATATTTATTTATAAACACTCGAAAGTTGAAAATGAGCAGGTCAAAATAAAATCCGCCAAATCGGTTGCTAGGGTTCGTGGCTTTAACAACATCTCTTCTCAACATGATCCTGCGAAGTTGGGAATTAACTCATGGCGTTAAAATTTCATTCATTCATTCATTCATTTATGAATTGTTTTTCCCAACTTTGAGTGAAGAGGAAATTAGCTGCACAAACTTGTTGCTCCATGGACAACCCCTCTAGCTTTGGTCGAGGCATTATCAGCCATTGCATCCATTTGCATTTTATCAAGTGATTATTGTTAATTTACTCTGACTAAGTGAGGAGAATAAAACAAAAATGCAATTGCAATATTTTAGTCAGAATGTGTATGAGCAAGAAAATAATGCAAAGATTTTGCATAGAGAACGCAAGCAAAAACATATTATACCTTGCCCATTGTTCGAAAACTTGGACCAGAGGCCCCTGTACGCTCAACGAAACCTGCACAAAACATTAAAAAAATGTCAATAAGCACATAAAACTAGTCCAAAATATGTAAACAATGGAATAAAGGAGTTTAAGAGATTACAAATAAATATCCTAAGAGACATCTTCGGGATCTCAAACCAATCCTGAAAATACTATAAAGAGGTGAAGTTTGTCCTCCTTCTGTCAAAAAAAAAAAAACACAACCATGTTAGCATATAATTATTGGATTGATTTGTATTTTATCTTTGTTGAGAGAAGTGGTATTGCTACATGGTTATCGACCTTCCGTCCACTTGGAAACCATTGGGAGGCTCTAGGCGTTTCACGAACTGGTATACATTTACCACAATCAAGACCTAGGTTCAAAATGCTGGTGGAACTTCAAAGAACTTACCTTGATAATCTCAACAAGAAACTTCAAAATGAAAAGGGAGAGAGGACAAGAGTTTTTCTGTGGCAAAAATAACCCTCTACTAATCACGTCCATTAGATCTCAAGAAAATTTCGTGTCCCTTGAAGGCGGTTGAATTATAAGAAGAATAAGTTATTTTAACGTCCATGAGACTAAAGATAGCTTATGGGACAGATTGTTGCTCTATCTGGCTTTTGAATTTTTCCCTTTTCCTGTGAAGTTTCACAATAGAATCTCCTAGCCTCTTGAAAAATCCCTTGCTGAAAAGAATATCCCAAGAGTTAGCTACCAAAATATCTACATAAATTTCCATGTTGTCTCTAAAGGCCTTACATTCTAAAATGAAAGGTTTTTCTGTCTCCAATTTTTCGGAAAAGCAAAAAATACATACTCTTTTCTCCCACACTTCTTTTGGCCTTTTCCAGCGTACTATTTCACAATGGAGTTGATGCGAATTAGTCCTTAATTAAGCGACAAGAATTTTGGCTCTCCAAGAAATATTCCCCCCTATGTATGCTTTTTGTTGATGGTTATGAGAGGAATTAAAATATTCAATATAATAATTTTTCTTTCTCCCCAACTCCTAATCCCAAGTGACTTTGTGAAACTTATCCATAACAAAGTCTTTTATCTCTTTACTGTTTGTGGGACACATGCTCAAGAAAATGCCCCAATTGCTAAACCATTTGTTATTTTTTCGAAACCAAGTCTTCTTTCTTGTGCACAATATGTCATTAACCACAACCTTAGGCCATATACCCTCTTCCATTCGCTTAATTTTTTTAAAATACCTTATGACCCCCACCATAGCTATTGCTTTAGTTGGAGTAGCCCCTGTTTCACTTAACAAGATACCATAAGGAACTACACTTTTTAGTTTGAATTTGTTTGTAATCAACCGCTTCTGAATTTTCTCAACTTGTTTCCACTGCATGTCGGATGTACTGTTGGCCCACAATTCACAATCGTAGAGAATCACCGGAATCACTAAGAGCCCAAAAAGAGTTAGAGTGGTTTTCTAGTCCCATAACTCTGCCTCTATACACCTATTTTGAAAAGCATAAAATACTTTCCAACCCCCCAAAGTTCTTTTCTTTCTACATCCATCCCAGCTTAGCTTTCCGTTGAAGTCAATTCTGAGATATTTGTAATCCGCAACTTCTTAGAGAAGGTTGCCTTCAAATTAGAACTTATGCTGGATATGTTTTCTTTTGTTATAGAAAACGACTACTTTCATTTTGCTGATATTGACTTGCATCCCCACATTTCTATAAAAAATCTCAAGAGAAAGTAAGTGCTCTTAAAAACCAAGAGCAGATTTAGCAATTAGAATAACGTCATCTATGTACAAAAGAAGCCTTATAAAAACTTGCACAAATGTATATCGTCACCCTCTTGCGAATTTAGCCACTCTTCAATTTTGTTGATATATAAACCAAAGAGGGTAGGAGACAATGGACAACCTTGTTTTACCCCGATATCGCTTCTAAAATTTTCAGAAATGCCTGCTGAAGTTCTAATCTTGAATTTCACCTCTTCGTACAGCCTATGCACAACTACTCTCAAATTCTTTGGAACCCCAAGTTCCTCCATTCTACGCCAAAGCTTATCCCTAGGAACCATGTCAAAGGATTTTTATGAAATCAACAAAGCAACAAAATACTTCTTCCTTTTTCTCCCAAAATTTCTCGATGATATGCCTTAAAGTTATGCCATGATCAACTGTGGAATGTTTAGGTCTAAAACCTGCTTCTTCTTTAGCACGTTTATCTCTTTCTTTTGCCCACTTGCTTATTTTATTTTCTAACATGATTCCAAATAAATTTGCAAACAAGGGGTTTATCATTATGGTCCCATAATTGGAGGGGTTATTGACGTCACCACTCTTGAAAAGAGGTATTGCTAAACTCGTTGTCCAATCAGTGGGGAACCCATATTGTATGATGTTGTTGAAATTTTTTGTAATGTGAGGTGCAATAATTTTCAAGCCCCACTTTAGATACTGTACTTGGAATTCAACTAAGTCTTTGGTTTTTCCAACACCCAATTTCTTGATACCCGTCTCTACCTCTTGCACCGTGAAGAGTTTTGTATCAGTGTTAATGAGGGGAGGAGGGTTAACCTTGGGATCATGCACATAAAGTTGTCTTTCATAGTCAAACCATTTAGTAGTTGTGATATTGTTTTCAATTTTAATCTTTCTCGGTTGGATCTCCTTCCAAAATAATTTGGGGTTATTTTTCCCAAGGAATATTAATTCTTCAATCCTCGAATCCATGAAATCAGATTTTTTCTTTCTTAATATTTGCTTGTAAATTTTGAGCTTTATGTTATCCTTGTTTGACTCTTTCCATATTCTCCTTGCCTTTTTGCATTCCATGTCAAACCAAGCATTGATCGGAAATTTAAAAAAAATTAAACTTCTTACTTTTTTCTCTTTTGCACTCTGCAAGTGCGCTTCGAATAAAATGTGTTAATTCCTGACTATGTAGGTCGTGGAATGAGATTTTCTCCTTCTCAAAGAGAATCTCTAACGCTAATATGAATGTATTACATTTTTTTGGAGTCAAAATAATTATGCCCATTGGAAAATTTTGTTGAACACGCTGACATTTTGACCCTAACTGCTTCTTTCCAGTCCAAGAGAAGCTTAAATAAAGTGGCTTGTGATCTTATTTTAAGTCCCAGAGCTGATATCCAATCAAAAATTCCTCCATTTTCTCACACAAGCTATGTGATCAAATTACATAGTCTACTACACTTGCTCCATTGTAAGTATTGCAAGTGAAATTACCAAACCTTTCCCATCTAGCCAAACCATTACAAATGACTAAATCGAAAGCCCCACACAGAGTAAGCAATTGTTCACCAAAGAGATTGTCGCCCTTGTCCTCTGAAATTATTTCCCATTGATGATTACTCTCTTCTGTAAGCCATATAGGGTCGCAATCTTCTTTACAACAAAGAATGATAGCTTTCTCACTTGCAGTCGTAGCATTGAAATCACCGATTATAATGACTTCGCCTAGCTGATCATATGTTGCAATATCTATCTTTAAGGCTGCAAAAGGATATTTGTGGTCAAGCCCTCTGATTTTGTATATTTTTGAAACTTGCGGCGCAAAATAACATGCTCAATTTTGATGTGATTTCCATTTTCAGATATTTTAAACCAAATGAATTGTTTATTTGAGTCTTATTTTTCTAGTTGAACAAGACGACCTTATTTTCTCTCACTAATACCATGATACCCCTGTGTCCTTTTCCATTCCCTTCTACCTTGTTCCACACAACCATCTTCCAGTACCCTTCAAACAAAGGTGTCTTGCACCCTTCATGCTCATTTGTTTCTATGAGGCAAATTATGTCTCTATATTCCGCAATAGACCCTAACCGAGGTCCTTGTCTCCATGGGTAACCTTTTACATTCCAACAAACTAAACTTAAGGAAACCTGGGTATGACTTAATTGCTATTTGTTTTGACATGCAAGACTCACATTTGAGTCTTTATCCCTGTTTTCCCATACTGACCTTGCTTCCTTATTTCCTGTTAAAGATTTAGTATTGTCTTTTCTTTGTTATCATCTTGTTGCCCTGTTTTGGAAGGAGGACCAAATAACGCTATCACAACTTTACCCTGGGAAATCCATGCTCTTTTTCCCTCATCTTTTGTTGCCCTAACCTTTGACATTTCCTCCCTCCTTTCCTCTTGTTGTCTTACAGTTAAATCTTCTTCTAGAAAAAAATGAGAACCCCTCAAGACTTGCTTCTTGCTTAGAATGATATCTTTATCACGCAAACTAGGCATGATGACTCTTATGGGCCTAGCTCTCTCACTGTTAAACTTTCCTACCCTCCATGCTTAGCATATTTGTCCTTCCCAAAGAAGTTTGTCTTTCAAGAAGTCCCTTGTGAGGTCAAAAGTAGATTCATTTTTCCAATAGTCTTTCACCCCTTTAATAATTATGTTTGTTGCTCTATATTGTCTTTCCTTGTTTTCTCTCTCTTGCATGCTGCTGACTCGAAAGTTTTCTTCTCCTTGTGGATAATCCTTGATCTGGATTCCTACTACAACAAATCTGAATTACTTCTCCTATTATTTGATAATTATTTCATTACATTGAAATACTGAAGTAATTACTGAAGCAGTCTACACAAATAATGTTGCGGAATAAATCTAAGTGCTGAAACAATCTAAACAAAATTCAATGAAAAACAACCACATTGACATAATTATTTTTGGACTAAGTGCCCGGAAAAACCCAACTTGGGAAAATCGGTGCAGCAGATCTGAGGGTTTGTATTATTAAGCAGCATAATCTTGAATAAAACTAGGGTGCCAACATTCGACAAATCCTTTAGATAAATCTAGACAGCAAAAATGACTGTGAGATATACCTCACTCAGCAAGTCTCCGGCTGATCAAAAACAACGTTGATGAAGCCCTTACTGCCTCTACATGATTGCTTACACTCGATCTGTGTAAGCCTATGTAGGCAAGCTAGAGGGACTGCGTCACCTCTTCCTATAGCTGATATGGCTGATCTGAACCTGGATCTTGGCCCTCTTGGCTCAAAACCCCAGCCTCTATCTTTCTCTAGATTGACTCCAAGAGACACTACGCTAGCTCTGCATGATTCTCTACAGTAACTGTGTCACTCCTTCCAGAAACTACGTTGTCTCTCTTCTGCGTTGATGCTGCCTCTCTCTGAAATGTATTCTTGGCCCTCCTGACCAATCTCTGCTTATGCCTCTCTCTGGATCTGATCACTAAATCAAATCACTTAGAAAACCCAGCCCTAGTGATTTGTTCTTGATCAAAATTTGTGTCTCCTCACACAAATTTGAAAATGCTCAATGGCTCAAGTGTCAAGTGTGTTTTCCATATGCCCCTCACCCTCCTTCTTATAATCTTTCATTGACCCTTCAACGGCCAAGATTAAAACATAATCAAGGGCTAAGATTAACTTAGAGGTGATCCATGACCTTATCTAGAAGATTCTCACTTGATTTAATTAATACCCTTTAATTAATCAGTTTCCCTAAGTTTAGACTTAGGAAAACATTAAAAAACGATTAAATAATTTAATTAAATCATCTCTAAGTGGAATTTTCCAAAACCATTTCTGGGTTTTATGGAATACATGTGCCTTAGCCTATATACAAAATTATAAGGCTAGAGCACATCCAATGCTACCATAAATCAACACTCCCTCTTAGCGAGGAAAGTGCTCTAGCAAGACAACTCAATGTGTTGTTGATCTGACTTCTGTAACATTTGTTGTTGTGCTGTTGATGCTGCTTACCAAAACTGCACAAGAAAAATGTTGCAACTGTATTGCTGCTGACTCTGCTTGTTGTTGCCAACTGCCACTGTACTGCAACTCCTTCTAAATTCTGCAACTGTTGTTGCACTGCGTGAGCACTGCTCTGCACTATGTGAGCACTACTCTGCACTGCGCTGCCCCTCTATGCACTGCGCTGCTACTACTCATCTTTTGTTGCTGCTACTGTTGCTAATTGCAATAGAAAAACATCTGAAATTTGGACAAGTAAGTCTGTAACTAAAGAATGAGACTGACTGCTGCTAGCTTCTGCATTAGCTCTCTGAAGATATTGCGTTGTTGCTTCTCTGCACTGCGTGAGCACTTCTCTGCACCAGTGTGCACTGCGCTGCTGCTACTTAATTGTTGCTCCCTCTCTGTGCTGATCAGGCCCTAGTACTGCTAGACACTGCATTGTCTTCTCATCTTCTGCTACAACTGTCCATCCTGCTACTGTCTTTAGGCTGTTGTAGCTCACATGTGATCCAAGAGTTCGGAAATACTTAAGGATCCCGCCTCCTTGTAGATTCTGGACCTAAAAATCCAAATCAACCCACTTTTCTCCTTTTGGAATATGAGCTAACATAGCACAATATTTCTCTGCCTCAATCTTGGCAGCTCCTGCATGTGGATCTTCCTTCTCCTCATTATCCTTTTTCTTAAGAGAACATTGTGTGGCCTAATGCCCCATTTCCCCACACCGGAAGCACTTGATCTTAGATAGATCTTTCTTCTTCTGCTTCAGTTGCCCTTTTGATGCAAGGGCAATGTTGTATTCTTCCTCCTTCTTGACCTTTAAACTGCTTTTTCCATCCACCAAGTGGAATTTCAAGAGATCTCTCCTCAACTCCTCTTGTTGTAATGCTTCCCACATTTCTTCCCATCCTGGAAGCTTTTCTCTGCCCAATATACTTTGGACAAAGACTTGATAATCCTCTGAAACAGAGTTTAGTGTGAGCCTTACTAGCTTTGAGTCTTTAGGAGCAGATCCTACTGCAGATAGTTGATCTCAGTTTTCCTGAAGCCGAGACAAGAAGGATTCAAAACGCTCTCCCTTATTCATCCTGATATTCTGCATCTTCTCTTCAAGGTACATCTTCCGCTGCTCGGAAGATCCTTGGTACGGCTTTTATAGCCCTACCCACATTTCTATAGTAGTGGTTTTGGTTGCTATATGAGGTATGATATGATCCTTCACTCCATCTAGGATCAATCACGTGGGTCTAGCCATATTATTCTTGAACTACCTCAGGTGTGCTGCATCAAGGGGTTCTAAAACTGCGTTGTCTATGAGGGCTTTCAGATCGTGTTCATCAAGGAGAAATTCTATCCTTTATTTCTAGATAACATAGTTGGAGGCACCCTCCAATCCATATTGGTCACACAATCCGTTGTTGGCCATATCCTCAACTATCGATACCTTGCTCTAACCCTCTGCTCAGCTTGAATTACGCACTGCTTGTGGAGTAAGTCACTCCTTCTGCTGCTGCATGGGAAAAAATTAAGTTTCTTTGAGTAAGAAAACCTTTGAGATCAAGAAATCCCCAACTGTGTTTTTCAGAATTTTTTGACGCTTATGCACCAGCTCTTACAGTTATCCAGTAACTGCGTCCTTTAGTTACGCTGCTTCTTCTGCAACTGAAAAAGCTTACCCCTCTCTCAACTTTCTCAGAGTGAGCCTTTTTTGCACTGGAATTCCCTCCTGGCCTAGACAACGTAATTTTCTAGGAGGGTCTGCTGCTGCTTACACAGATCTCAGACTCTACAACGTTGATTTACTGGTTCTCTTCATTTCTCCTGCACTTTAGCTTAAATAATCTCTGATACCATGTGGATAATCCTAGATCTGGATTCCTACTGCAACAAATCTGAATTACTTCTATTATTTGATAATTATTTCATTACATTGAAATACCGAAGTAATTACTGAAGCAGTCTACACAAATAATGTTGTGGAATAAATATAAGCGCTAAAACAATCTGAACAAAACTCAATGAAAAAAAAACCACATTGACACAATTATTTTTGGACTAAGTCCTCGGAAAACCCAACTTGGGAAAACTGGTGCAACAGATCTGAGGGTTTGTATTATCAAGTAGCAGAATCTTGAATACAACTAGGGTGTCAACTTCTGGCAAACCCTTTAGAGAAATCTAGACAACAAAAATGACTATGAGATATACCTCACTCAGCAAGTCTTCAACTGATAAAAAACAGTGTTGATGAAGCCCTCACTGCCTCTGCGTGATTTCTTACGCTGGATTTGCGTAAGTCTGCGTAGGCAAGCTAGAGGGACTATGTCAGCTTTTCCTGTAGTTGATATGGCTGATCTGAAGTTGGATCTTGGCCCTCCTGGCTCAAAACCCCAGCCTCTATCTTTCTCTAGACTGACTCTAAGAGACATTGCACTGGCTCTGCGTGATTCTCTTAAGTAACTATGTCACCCATGCCAGAAACTACGTTCTCTCTCCTGCGTTGATGTTGCCTCTCTATGAAATGTATTCTTGGCCCTCTTGACCAATCTTTGTTCCTGTCCCTCTCTAGATCTGATCACTAGATCAAATCACTTAGTAAACCCAGCCCTATTGATTTGTTCTTGATCAAAAGTTGTGTCTCCTTACACAAATTTGAAAATGCTCAATAGCCCAAGTGTCAAGTGTGTTTTCCACAGGCCCCTCACCCTCTTTCTTATAATCTTTCATTTACCCTTCAACGGTTAAGATTAAAACATAATCAAGGGCTAAGATTAACTTAGAGGTGATCCATGACTTTATCTATAATATTCTCACTTGATTTAATTAATACCCTTTAATTAATCAGTTTCCCTAAGTTTAGACTTAGGAAAACATTAAAAAAGCCATTAATTAATTTAATTAAATCATCTCTAAGTGGAATTTTCCAAAACCATTTATGGGTTTTATGAAATACATGTGTCTTAGCCTATATAAAAAATTACAAGGCTAGATCACATCCGATGCTGCCATAAATCAACACTCCTTCCCTATTCGCAGAATTGCTAATAACTTCATCCCAAGTTTTGGAAGCTTTTGTGGAGCCTTCTTTCCTTTCTTCTCTTATTGTCTCTTCATGCTTGTCTATTTGGGAAACCGCTTTCCCTTTACCCTGGGGTGGTTTCACATTCACCCCCTCTGTGCTCTCCACTACAAATGTCCTCATGTTTTGCACTTTTTCCTTCATTTGTTTCCATTCTGTCTTCCCAATTCGGAGAGCTTCCTGTAGCACTGCCACTTGCTCGTTCAAAATTTTATTGCTTTCTGCTAAAGCCTGGTTCTCAATTGTTATTACATTAATTGTATGCTCCCTTTCCTTATATTTAGCTTCTAGAGCCTCCAACCTCCTTTTTGCACTTAACAATTCTGTCATATAAAGATCAAATGACTAGGTGAGAGGTGTGGATGTGGGACTGTACAAGGCAGAATCATAAGTGAATTTTCCTTTTCCTCTGGGCCTATTTCCATATGCTTGAACAAGGGACTTGTTTGAATATTCCTTATTGTGAAGGGCCTGAGTACTTTTCTTTTGAGTCTGTTTTTTCCTTGTCTTCTCCCATTTTAGACGAGCTAGTCTCTGTTTAAAAATACCCTGATACTGTTTGGCATTGACCCAAACACACTTCACAGCTTTGGCTGATGAGGCAATTCACTTGTCATAGATCATTTGTTTCCACAGGTTTTGAAATTTCTTGTCCCGTTATCATGTTTGCATGCATTAAGCTCCAACCTCTTCACTGTTGCAGTGCCGAACTCCTAATTCCTCCACCACTCAACTTCAAACCGTGTTTCTCTCCAACCCAAAATAAAATTGTAATTCAACCAAGCAGCCACCCCCCCCCTCTTCTCCTTTGATTCTTCTCTTATACACTACAAATATATATATATATATATATATATATATATATATATATATATATATATATATATATATATATATATATATTAATCATCTTTCTGGTAAAAATTTGAAGGAGAAACTAACATTAAATGGACCTTCATCCCAGTCACATTCTTCTTGGCTGATTTATTAAATAACCATTACACACAACATTATTGCGGCAGAGGAAAGGAGGATTCCTCAGATTTTTCTCTATTTTGTTTTTCCCACCATGCACTTTTCCTAATGCGCAGTGCCACAAACATGTAATTGGGGGAAGAGATGTTATGCTTGTTTTCATTAGATCAAAACTTTGAGTTCACACATCACAAAAGTACATGTTTTGCTTTTTGTTATTCCCCGGAAAATTTTAGGTCATCTCATGTCATTTCATGCCGACCAGATTGTGTGTATAAAAGAGAAAGCTCTCATCTCTGCAAACATAAACCGAGCTCTGTGACATCAATCAAAGATAATGAGAGCATACTTCCATGTCAGTCACAAGTTGCATCCCTCTCATGCGAATATTCTCTAGGGTGCTGTGATTGTGTGACTAGGTCACATCCCTCTCATGCGACTTTTCTAGGGTGATGCGACTATGCGACTAGGTCGCATCCCTCTCATGCGATTGTTTTCCAAGGTCTTGCGATTGTGCAACTACACGACCATGTCGCATCCCTCTCGTGTGACTTTGTTTGACAAACTGTCATTCTCGCAATCTGAACTGTATGTAACGTAAACCGCTCCCTCTTCAAGATCGCTAAACAAAGCGGTGTGAAGTGTCCCGTAGTTCCCTCCGTGCTTCTTCTCTGGCTTGCTCTACCTACAGTCCTCTGGACCCGAGTTTTTTTCTGGCTAAATATTTTGTTTTTCGATTGATCCAACAGTAGAAGACGTGATCTATGCAGTAGGAGGACATGGGAAACAAAATGGAATGGTTGGAGATGAGAACCACCAATATGGGATGAAAGGCAAGATGACATTATGTAGGATGTGTGGGGAGTTGTGTAAACAGTAAACGGGGATGCAAAAGGTGTTGATGTTGGAACGGAAGAATATTTCTAAACCCTTCTAGTGCATATAGTTAAGGATTTGTTTTCTGGTTTGTCACACATTACGACAAACACTCGCTTTGAGATATTTGAATTATGTACCTATAAACACTGAAGCAGAAATTTTGAAATTTAAGATGGAAGCGTCACACCTTATAGTCGAGCATTCATCAACTTATTTAGTTCTTCTTCGGAGGAATGCGCCGAGCATGAGAGCATGAGAAGCGGAGCCCAAGATCGAGTCACTATCAAGTTGATAACCCTTGACTAATCACATCCGTTAGATCTCAAGAAGAGATAGTGGCCCTTGAAGGTGGAAGGAACCATGAAGCCATACCAAAAGCCATAAAAGGGGCTAAGACAAAACATTTAATCAAATTTTTTTTAATGTTATGGCTCATCATACTCCTATAAAGAAATTGGGCAATAACATCTAAAAAAGAAGAGCCAATAAAATGACAAATAAATGTAAATAAAATAATTCATAATTAAAAATAAATAAAAATAAACAAATAAATAAATTGTATTTTTCAAATTGAAAAATATTTGAGAAATTTGACAGAATTGATAAGTGGTCAGCTTCACACCCATTGCATAATACCTACCTAGCGGCACGGATAATAAGAATAACCAATTCATAATACATGGTGGAAAGAAGTTGAGAAAACCCCTTTGAGAATAAGTCACAGTCGTTATCAAGTGAAGCTAAAAGTATCTAACATGAGCCATTCGGCTAAAGCATAATATTGTAAAGCTTATTGGATCAATCCATGCACAATAGCCATTTCTAGTTCGAGCCATTATCCTCTATTTTTGTTAGTTAAAACATTAGGGGTTTGTGGTTGAAGTCACATCTGTACGACACTATATTTACGACTGCATAGTAAATTATAAATAAATTAATTTTTAATTAAAAAATGTTCGTAAAAGTTGAGTTGAAGTATAAAGTACACCTTACAAATATATAAAAAGAAGAGAGATCATAATTAAGTTTTTAAAAAAAATTCATGGTAAAAACTAATGAAAAAATGTCGTGAAAAAATGTCATTTTATATATATATATATATATATATATATATATATATATATATATATCATTTTTTTTTAAAATATATTTTTTAAATTATTATTTGTATATATATGGAGATTACATATCAAGATAACTTTTCTTTTTCTTTATTTGTTTTTTTAACGCTGGAATATTGCTCGGCTAAGAAATTTGTGCTGGAGTAATCTCAACAAACTCACGGGAATGGACCATCGGACTTGTGGGGACTTAACCCCACACACAACCATTGGACCATAGTTGTGGGATTAAATATCAATATAACTTTATAAATATAAAATATCCATATTATTGAAAGAGTGTATCTAATTGTTCAAGGATTAAATATCATTTTTGAAAATGAAGGAAGGAAGATCATCTTATATTAGTTGTCCAACTGTATGTTGTGTATTATTTACTTTATAAGGAAGTATTAAAATAATAGAAAAAATATCATTATCAATGCGAAAATATGTGAGGGTTAGCTCAATTGGTTGAGTTCTTGTCATTAAAACATCTTTGTTGTTGACAAGTTATGGGTTCAATTCTCTTGACACTCTCAAGGTTAGGGTCCATGGTTGAGTCGACGGGTTGTGATCCCTTCTAGTGGATCTCCCTAGTATAAATATTCCATTAACGTAGTAGTTAGCAATCTCTGGAGCCCGTGAACTACCAAAAAAAAACATTATCAATGTGAACATGAACATTAAAGAAAATTACATTAGTATTGATTTGGAAAAGCAATTATCAATTTCTAAGTCAAATATAGATGAAAAGGAAAATATTTTTTACATGAAACAATACAAAATAAAAGACTTGCAAGTGAGAATTATATATATCTTTCTCGGTTTGAAATATTGAGTTCCTTCATATTAAATAAAAAGAAAAATATTTTGGCTTTTCCATTTTAAATAAAATAAAAATATCAAAGATGCAAAAATAATATAATGACGTTATTATAGATGAAATCAAATAAGTTTCTTGGTTTAGAGACTGCACTAAAAAACTACTTGCACAACTCAAGAAGACAGGTCATGAAGCAATACAATAAAAAAAATGGAACAAGAAAAATAAGATCTAGAGAAGAAACTCAATGTAGGCATATCAAAACAAGATGAATAAAATTCTCATTTGAGGAGCCTTAATCAAAAGTTGTTGGAATAAATTAGAACAATAAAAAGTAGATTCAATGAGTGAGAAACTAAGGAAATTTCACATATTAGCAATTGTAGTCAAATTTTTCTTATACAAATTAAAAAGCTTAAGAATGATAAGCAATCATAGGAAAACAGATTAAAACAACTAATCTAGACGGAAACATTGAAGTCTTTAGGTAAAAAGGTACAATCTGCAAAGAAAAGAACAAAGACAAATTCCATTAATGTCACACATAAAAAAGATGTAAATCTAGTTGAAGTAAATAAGTTTCTCGAGTGTTCTAGTATAGATGACAAAAATTCCAAGTGAGTATCTAAAAACCAACCCATAAACATTAGTATGTGAAAAAGATCATATACGAAAAATAAGTCAAGAAAATGCTAGAAGCACAATAAAGGAAAATCATATTACAAAAATACCTTATTGACATCATCAACATAAAAACAAATACTTTGATTGGTCAGTGTATCATCATCATTAAAAATGGAAACAACTAACTTATGTTTCAAAAAATATTGATGTCAGCAAAATCAATACTCATGATAACAATTTATCTTGAGAAGCATGTTACCACAACATTCCTCAAAGGATCAAATTGAGATAGTTAGATCATTTTTCAGTTCGATAATTTTGCTCAGCACTCAGAGGTTCATATCATCTTGTACCATTGAAGATGACACGTCTAAAAATTTGGAAATATGAAAAAACATTAGAAGACTAAAAAATGTATCAATCCCTTTCATCAATATGATTTGAGGAGAAAGAATTTCCAAAGGGAAAGCAATATTATGAATAAAGATATGTATAAAACAACAACAACAACAATAATAATATTTAATAAGTATAATTAATAATTACAAAATTCGAATCCCCAAGACCATGAAGAAACTCATACGATTCTTAGGATTAACAGTATATTACCATAAATTTGTCAAGAATTATGGTCAAATAGAAGCACCTCTAACAAAAATGTTGAAGAAGGAAGCATTTTTTGGACTAAAGATGTTACCAAAGCTTTTGAAAAACTTAAAAGGTTATGTGTACAACTCATGTACTAGTAATACCTAACTTTAGAAAAACCTTCATTGTGGAGGGTGATGCCTCAAGCCATGGCATTGGTGTAGTTTTCATGCAAGAAGGAAGGATCCTTGCCCTTGAAAGTGGTAAACATAAAGGAAATAACTTACTCGGGCTCTTCTATGAAAAATAAATGTTGGTAATACTACATGCAGTGAAGAATGGGCATCCATGCTTAATAATAAGATTCTTCAATGTAAAAACATATCATGGTAGTTTTAAGTACTTCTTGGAATAGACACTATCTTCAAAAGAGAAACAAAATTGGGTTATAAAGATGTTAGGTGATGAATTTGAAATTATCTACAAATATGGAAAACAAAATATTATGGTAGATGCCCTCTCAAGGAAAAAAGAAGACACGTTAACTTTACCATGTGCTATTTTCATTCCAGGATCTAACTTGTGTAAGAAACAATGATAGAGTGGAAGCAAGATGAGAAGGTATGCAATATCATTTAGCAGCTACAAGAGGACACCAATGCAATAGAAAAATTTATGTGGAAGAATGATTTGTGTTGGTATCAGTATTGATACCTATGTAAGAATTATCAACTCAAACAAGAGGTCCTTTTGGAATTGCACACTTTTGTTATAGGAGGACAATTGGGATTCTTGAAAGCATACCATAGGATCAAGAAAGTTATTTTTTGAAAAAGTATTAAAGTAAATGTGCAAAACCTTATGGTTGAATGTATGGTATGCCAACAAAATAAAGGGGAGACAATCAAGTCCCTAGGGTTCCTACAACCATTATCCATACTAAGTCAACATTAGGAGGAAGTATCAATGGAATTTATTATAAGTTTACCCAAATTTGAAGAAATATTGTTATTGTGGTAGTGGTAGATTGAATAAAAAAATATGCTCATTTTTGCTTTATTTATAATCATTTTAAAGCAAATGTAGTGGTAGAATAATTCATGGAAACAATACAAAATCTACACGCAATACCAAAGCTTATTGTAAGTGAAAAAGATATAATTTTACTAGAAATTATTGAACTAAATTATTTTCTTGCCTGGGTACTGAATTGGCTCATAGTTCATATTATCACCATTAATCCAATGGGAAAACTAAAATTGTGAATAAATGTTTAGAAGGATATCTACGTTTCTTTGCATCTAATAACAAACAGAATGGGTCAAGTGGTTTCCCTTAATAGAATGGTGGTACAACACATACTTACATCATTTAAAAAAAATATATAATGTATTGCACTTTATATATATCATTATGTATCCATCACAACATCCTTCAAAGGGACTGTAAAGGCTCAAGTAGTGGAGGACCACGTAGGGCATCAACGAGAGGTTCTCAAACTAGGTTTTGTGAGACTACAACCTTGTAAATAGATGTTCCTTAAGTAACAAAAGAATAACAACAAATTAACACCAAGGTATTATTCCCACTATAAGGTGTTGCGTGGATTGGAATTATGGATTAAAATTTAGAGTTGGCTACATCATCATGTATACATCCAATATTCCATGTTTATTGCTTAAAAAATGTAATCAGTGACAATATCCCATTCAAAACTATTTTACCAAATAATAATGAAGAAGGTAAAAACACAATAGAACCATAAATAATCTCAGGAATAAGGATTAAGTAGTTGAGAAGTCGAGTAGTTACTGACTACCTCATTAAATGGAAGAACCTATCGGTTGAAGAGACATGGGAAGGTAAGTTGTTTATGCAAAAACACTTGTAATAAGTCAAATGTTGAGGATAACAATTGTTTGAATGAGAAGGCCATGTTAAGCATAATATAAGCTCTATGTTAGTCCTAGAACCCCCTGTCAAGCCTTAGATATTGAGTTATCACATTTATATTCTTATATTTTTATGTCATCTAAAACATTTCATTGTACCATTTCGTTATACTTATATTATTTGTCTTATATTATATATATATATATATATATATATATATATATATATATATATATATATATATATATATATATATATATATATATATATAGAGAGAGAGAGAGAGAGAGGAGGCCTAGTCTTAGGATCATTAATCTTATCTTATACATTGTTTTCATTGTGAACGGAGTCCCCCCCCCCTCGAAGTGGACTATAATTACTATTTCCTTATCATTTTAAGGTGAAATTACCATAACATCATGTCCCTTTGTTCCTTCAATTGGATATCCTACTCCAAAGCTTCTAGGTCCTTTTATTTTCAAATCCTTTTGGTTATAGAATCATAGTTTAGAGAAGTAGTTTGAAATGAATGAAAACACTATGATATCCAAATGGAGTATCCAATCATGTTCCAAATTAATGACCACCTTAGAGAATTAAGAGGGAGTCTATCAACTAGGAAAAAGGAAAATTGAATGATTCACGAGAGAAAATATCGAATTTAGAAGGGGATATAGCTAGTATCTTTAAATCTTATTTAAATTAATGAGGTTGATTTGAAAGCATATTGAATTGAAGATTCTAAGAGATCACTTCTTAAGTGTGATGAAGCTAAATGGAGGGAAAAAAACACAAAGAAAACATGTTTTTCTAAAAGTTTTTTTGTGTTATAAGATTGAGAAAAAATATCAAAAAACATGATTGAGAAAAAATATCAAAAAAACTTTGAAATTGGTAGTAGATGTTTTAATGTATTTCCACCATAACTAATAATTTTGGGTAACCAAAGGCCCTAGTGGAGGTCTTTTAGAGATTTTCTTATATCAATAGGCTCATCATTGTAGTAATTATATATAATACAATCGGTGCACTACACAATAAGATGCATTGAAGTCTCAGAATACCTAATTAAGCACTAACATGTATACCATGTTTTCAAAGCATTATTGTGAATTTTAGATTTTGGAAGTTGTACAATGTTTCTAGTAATAATATGCATTGGTATGGCACATCTTGATATTCAAAATCCTATATCAATTAATGTTATGCATCAATGTGTAGTATATTTATTATGAATCCTAGTGCATAGTTTATAAAATGAAAGCGTTGGTGCATAATACATATGTAAAGGCACAAATGCTTTTTTTCAAACCAAAATTAGCAAATACCATATAAAAAAGAGTTATATCTAAGCAGTAAGAGTAAAAACAATATAGAATTATGAGTTCAAGTAGTGGAACAACTTATATAACATACTTTCTTCAATCAAAATGATAAAAGGGAGTGATCCAACCATTGACCTACCATAACTATGTTTTATCGCCTCATGAGTAAGGGAGTAGATTCTCATAAATTTCTCACATGATATAATGTAAGAAAAAAACACAATTCTCTCTTTCAAAGAAACCCCCCTCCACTAAACATGGTAGAGTCCATAGTTCAATTACCACGTAATAAAATGCTTGATTCCACCTCTTTCTCTCTTTTTTCTAGGCTTGATTTCCATCCCCTTGTTAGTGGGAGGTGTCATATTTTAAGCATAAGCACAATATCTAGTTGTGTAAAAATATTACACTACCAATTGCATAACAAGAAACAAGACATATTTGAAATTGCACTAAAAAGGACTAGGTAACTCAAGAGACTAATTCGAATTACTCCATAATTCTTGTGTGTATTACTGCTTCACACTAATACATATTTATAACATTCCTTGAGAGGAAACCAATGCACTCTAAGTTGGGGTTCCATAGTACATGCACACTAGAAAATAGAAAAGGACTTTCCTTGATTAGGTCCAAGCCTAAAATTAGAGCAGGAGATCCTAAAATAGAATGAGAGTGTAAAATAGGGTTGACTAAAGATAAGCAGAGTAAAAAAAAATGTAGGAACTAAATTAATAACTATCTCATGAAACTCCTGACTTATAAATAACAATAAAACTGCAAAATAGGAATTGAAAGTGAAAGGATAAGGTGATAAGGTGAGTGTATAAGGTTGTGGATAAGGTAGTCTCCCAAAATAAGATAGGAAATGCACTTTAGTAAATAGGGATCATATGGATAAGGTTATACACATTAATAGCCATGTTGATACCCAGTCAACACTTGGTCACTGCCAAATGTCATCCAGGTGGCACCCCTTGCTAAAAATGGACTCAAAAAAAATAAAAAATGCTAAAAATAGAAGGTGATCTCAAAAGATATGTATATCTAGTATATGAAGAACAATGGTCATATGTGGACCTATTTATTGATGGAAGAGGCCAAAGTGTGAATTTACCCCCAATAGGGGAGAGAGACACAAGTATTTCTTCAAAAATTCTTCAAATGAAGGCGAACTACAAACATCATGATACTTTTCTTCCTCGTCACCCATTAATTCCTCCTCTTCCTCATTTTCGTCGACTTTAAACTCCTTGTCATCTACTACCAATTCCTTCTCTGGGCGGGTTGTCAATCTTACCCCAAGTGGAGTCCTTTTCATAATAATTGGAATTGTGTTCTCTATCTCCTCTCGAACTCTAGTTTTTGGTCCAATTTTAAAAATTGAGTGAGTCTTCAAAGCATCTGTCTCTACCTTTTCCTCTTCCACTTCTTCTTGATCTTCACAAACTTCAAATATATTGATGGAGGGGTTAGATGGTTCTAATAAAGGTTGTTTTTTTGTTATAGATTTTAGGACTAGTGCATATTACACATTTAAAAACACTATTGCATATGCAGGTACAAACCACACTGCTAAGTTCAAATGAATAAGATGGAATAAGATGCTTGAATGTTGATTTTTCCACATTGTACATGTGCAAATGAAACTTATTGTTTTCTCTATAAAATGACAATTATTTATCATAAAATAAAATTATTTTTATGATAATATTGATTTTTACATTTTAATTATTGCATTTGGATATAATCATTGCATCAATGTTTTGTATCTTTTAAACAAATATACCAAGTAATAACACATCTATTCATGTGACAATGTAAATCATCCATATATTTCATTAGTAACATAAAATTTACAACATTGGATAATGCAATAAAATAAGAAATTCATTTTTTCATATACGAATAAGAGACTCTCTATTATACAAAATGGGACAAACTCAAAGGTCCATGATATTCAATATTTGAATAAATAATTGTCATATTTATTGATAACATGTCATCATCCAGTTGGTTCAATATGTCCACATCAAACATGTCTAATTTTCACAAATAAGCGTTCCAAAATATAGAACTTTTAATAATCAATTTCAATGACAACATTCTGTGACACAAACTATTGTGTTTGTTCAAGTTGTTTGCATGCTTAATTTCTTCATCACTTGTGTGAAATATTATTCTTAGATTATTTATAATTTCTATTGATTTGCTTGAGTTTGAGATTAAGCCCCTTCTTGTTCCATCTACAAATATATAAATAAAATATAATGGTTATATATGCATTTATAGTATTATAGAATAGTATACATGACTATGTAAATCAAATTGTATACCATAGTTGTGATTGCTATAGAAACAACACGCATTCTTCCAAAACTAGGGTTTATGTTGTCTCTCAAAAAAAATCTGGTGGCTCCACTTCCTACTTTGTTTCCTACAAATTCTATACAACATGACAAAAGATAGATATAATTAAACATTTGCTCTTGTTCCATTAATTATAAAACAAAGGAAGTAAAACAACATAATTACTTACAAATTGTTCAACTAAACTTTGATATGCCAAAACATTCTCACAACCTATACTTAAAATATTGTTGATCAAATGTTTGGATAACTCTTCTTTGTATGGCAGCGCCTTTAGAGAACATCCATGCATTAATGTGTGTGTGTGCGCGTGTGCGTGTATTCCATTTGCTTCTTTTTTTGTAACAATAAAACAATTGAAAATTATTTTTCATGTGATAATTAAATTATCTTTACATTAAAAGACAAAAATAATCAATGGATACATACATTTGATGTACATTGTTGTTTGGATGGTTCCTTATGTGATTCAATTATGCTTCTTTTGACTATTTTCTCATACACTTTTTCGATATCCCTATTAGCATGTTTCCTATATCATGTCGATTGTCCTTTGGAATTTAATCAATATTTCCAGAAATGAAAAAACATTAAAAAAATTTAATATTTATATGAAAATAAATATCACAAAAATATTGATTTGATTTTTTTCGAACTAGCATACGCATGTCACAAAAAAAACCTATTTAGCAACAATCATTTCTAAATTATAACACACTTATCCCCTTAATACCCTAATTAAGGCTATGTGGTTTATCTAGACACAATATTCAAGGTTAATTATGAATATAGGGTTATCAAATTTCCTCTCTATTTCATCACCTTAATTCACAATTCTTATACTGCCATCACCTTCTTCTCGTCAATAGCTTTCCAACAATATGAATGTCATCTCCTTTTAATCTCTGAGCAAAAAATATTCCCACTTAAATATTTTAACTTCAAGGCCTCATTAGCACCTCCGGTCCACTACATGCCACTAGCTTAGTAACGCACATGGCCAACCTGGCTTACTAGCATGTAGAAGAAGAAGAAGAATAAGTTATTTTAACGTCCATGAGGCTAAATATAGCCTATGGGATAGATTGCTCCTCTATATAGCTCTTGTATTCTGCCCTTTTCCTGTGAAGTTTCACAATACAATCTCCCGGATTCTCAACAAAGCCTTTGCTGAAAAGAATATCCAAGGACTTAGCTTCCAAAATATCTGCATACCTTTCATTGTTGTCTTTGAAGGCCTCACATTCTAAAATGAAATGCTTTTCTGTTTCCACTTTTCTGAAAAAGAAAAAAATACGTTATCTTTCCTCCCCACTTCTTTTGGCCTTTTCCAGCGCCCTGTTTCACAACGAAGTTGATGCGAATTAGTCCTTAATTGAGCGATAATAATTTTGGCTCTCCAAGAAATATTGACCCCTATGTATGCTTTTTGTTGATGATTATGAGAGGGATTAAACTCTTCAATATATTACTTTTTTTTCCCTAACTCCTTCTCCCAAGTACATTTGTGAAACTTATCCATAACAAAATATTTTATCTCTTTACTGCTTATGGGACACATGCTTAAGCAAATGCCCCATTTTTAGACCATTTGTTATTTTGTTTCATCCAAGTCTTCTTTCTTGTGCACAATATGTCATTAAACACAACCTTAGGCCATCTTCCCTCTTCCATTTGCTCATTTTTTTAAATACCTTATGACCTGCATCATAGCTATTGCTTCAATAGAAGCCGCCCATGTTTCACTTAACAAGATAGCATATGGAACTATACTTTTAATTTTGAATTTGTTTGTAATCAAACGCTTCTAAGTTTTCTCAATTTGTTTCCACGGCATGTCAGATGTACTGCTAGCCCACATTTAATAGTCGTAGATAACCACTAGAATCACTAAAAGCCCGAAAAGAGTTAGAGTGGTTTTCTAGTCCCATAACTCTGCCTCTCTACACCCATTTTGAAGAGCGTAAAATGCTTTCCAACCCCCCAAAGTTATTTTATTTCTACATCCACCCCAACTTAGATTTTTGTTGAATTCAATTTTGAGGTATTTGTAATCTGTAACTTCTTCGAGAATGTTTCCTTCAAAGTAGAACTTATGTTAGTTATGATTTCTTTTGTTTAAAAAAACCACTACTTTCGTTTTGTTGATATTGACTTGCATCCCCACATTTCTAAAAAAATGTTCCAGGGAAAGTAAGTGCTCTTGCAAACCAAGAGCATATTTAGCAATTAGAATAATATCATCTGCATACAAAAGAAGCCTTATAACAAACTTGCCCAAATGTATCATGTCACCCCTTGAGAATTTAGCCACTCTTCAAGTTTGTCAATATATAAACCAAAGAGGGTAGGAGACAATGGACAACCTTGTTTGACCCCAATATTTCTTCTAAAACTTTCAGAAAAACCTACTAAAGTTATAATTTTGACTTTCACCTCTTCTTACAGCCTATGCACAGTTGCTCTCAAATGCTTGGGAACCCAAGTTCATCCATTATGTGCCAAAGCTTATCCCTAGGAACCATGTCAAAGGCTTTTCTGAAATCAACAAAACAACAAAATACTTCTTCCTTTTTCTCCCAAACTTTCTCAATGATATGCCTTAAAGTTATACCATTATCAACTGTGGAATGCTTAGGTATAAAACCCGCTTGTCCTTTAACACATTTATCTCTTTCTTCTACCCACTTGCAAATTTTATTCTCTAACATGCTTCCAAATAAATTTGCAAGCAAGGGTTTTATCATTATGGTCCTATAGTTGGAGGGGTTATTGACGTCACCACTCTTGAAAAGAGGTATTTCCAAACTAGTTGTCCAATCAATGGGGAACCCCTGTTGTATGATGTTGTTGAAATTTTTGTAATGTGAGGTGCAAGAATTTTTAAGCCCCACTTTAGATACTCTACCTGGATTTCAAATAAGTTTTTTTCTTTTCGAGCACCCAACTTCTTGATACCCATCTCTACCTCTTGCACTGTGAATATTTTTGTATCAGTGTTGACCAAGGGAGGAGGGTCAACCTTGGGATCCTGCTCATAAATTTGTCTTGCATAGTTAAACCATTTAGAAGTTGTAGTATTGTTTTCAATTTGAATCTCTCTCTGTTGGAGTTCCTTCCAAAATAATTTGGGATTATTTTTCCCCAGGAAGATTAGTTATTTTCTCCTCGAAACCATGAAATCAACCTTTTTCTTTCTTAATATATTCTTGTAAGCTTTGAGATTTATGTCATCCTTGTTTGAGTCTTTCCACATTCTCCTTGCCTTTTTGCATTCCTCATCAAACCAAGCATTGACCGAAAAGCATTTTTTTTCAGACTTCTTACTTTTTTCTCTCTTGCACTCTGCAAGTGCACTTTGAATTAAAGGTGTTAATTTGTGACTATGCAGTTAGTGAAATGAGATTTTCTCCTTCTTGCAGAATCTCTCTAGCGCTAATTTGAATGAATTACAATTTTCTGGAGTGAAAATACTCCTGCCCTTTGAAATATTTTGTTGAACACACGGATTTTTTGACCCTAACTGCTTATTTCCAGTCAAAGAGAAGCCTATATAAATTAGCTTGTGATCTGATTTTAAGTCCCAAAGCTGATCTCCAATCAAGACTTCTTCAATTTTCTCACACAAACTATGTGAGAAAATTACATAGTCTAATACACTTTCTCTATTCTAAGTATTGCAAGTTAAATTACCAGACTTTTCCCATCTAGTCAAACCATTGAAAATGACTAAATCGAAAGCCCCACATAGAGTAAGCAATTGTTCACCAAAGAGATTGCAGCCCTTGTCCTCTGAAATTATTTCCCATTGATGATTACTCTCTTCTGTAAGCCAGATAGGGTCGCGGTCTTCTTCACAACAAGGAATGCTAGCTTGCTCACTTGCAGTCCTAGCATTGAAATCACCCACTATAATGACTTCACCCAGCTGAGAATTGTTGCAATATCTGCCTTTAAGGCTACAAAAGGATCTTTGTGGTAAAGCCCTCTTCTTCTGTAGATTTTTTTAACTTGTGGCGCAAAAGAGCATGCTGCAATTCTGATGTGATTTCCATTTTCTGATATTTTAAACCAAATGAATTGTTTATTTGAGTCTTATTTTTCTAGCTGAATAAAACGACCTTATTTTTCTCTCACTAATACCATGACACCCCCATGTCCTTTGCCATTCCTTTCTACCTTGTTCCACACTACCATCTTCCAGTACCTTTCAAAAAAAGGTGTCTTTCACCCTTCATGTTCATGTGTTTCTATGAGGCAAATTACGTCTCTATCTTCCGCAATAGGCCCTAACTTAGGTCCTCGTCTCCATGGATAACCTCTGTAGTTCCAACAAACTAAACTTAAGGAAACCTGGGTATCACTTGATTGCTATTTGTTTTTCCCTGCAAGACTCACATTTGAATCTTTGTCCCTGTTTGCCCATATTTTTTCTTTATTATGATCTTGCTGCCCTGTTTTGGGAGGAGGTTCAAATCGTGCTATCACAACTTTACCCTTATAAATCCATGCTCTTTTTCCCTCATCTCTCGTTGATCTAACCTTTGACATTTCCTCCCTCCTTTCCTCTTGTTGTCTTATAGTTAAATCTTCTTCTAGAAAAAAGGAGGGAACCCCTCAATAGTTTCTTCTTGCTTAGAATGATATCTTTATCACGCATACTGGGCATGATGACTCTTATGGGCTTGGCTTTCTCACCATTAAACATTCCTACCCTCCATTCTTGAACCATTTGTCCTTGCCATATCAGTTTGTCTTTCAAGAAGTCCCTTGTAAGTTCAAAATCAGATTCATTTTTCCCATAGTCTTTCACCCCTTTAATAATTATGTTTGCTACTCGATCTTGTATTTCCTTGATTTCTCTAGCATGCATGTTACCGACCCAAAAGCTTGTGCCTCCTTCCCTATTAGCAGAATTGCTAATAACTTTAGCCCAAGTTTTGGAAACTTTTGTGGAGCCTTCTTTCTTTTATTCTCTTGTTGTCCCTTCATGGTTGTCTATTTGGGCAACCACTTTCCCTTTATCCTGGGATGGCTTCACCTTCACCACCTGTATATTGGCTATCAGCCTCTCAAACAATGATTTCATAGTTTAACTTGTTTACCCATAAATTTTTGCATGTGCGTGATAATGGAAATGACGGCTATAGTTATTACCACTAAACCGTTGATGTTCTTTGTTATGTATAGCAGAAGGCATATATTTAAAGTTGATACGTCGAAAGGTTGGGGGGAAAGGTTGGCAAAGCCCACAATTTTTGGCGGCTCGCCAACCTTAGCATTGGTTAAGTATTACATATGGTGGGCACATATTATAACCAACATATTGTATAGGCCTTGTGTCATTAACATTAATATTAATGTAGTACATCGTATGTGGGGTGGCGGGTCCACAAACTCCGCCACCATAAAATTTGTTAAATTAATTATATGCCAAAGTTGTTAAACCAACCGTCGAATATCAACACAAAATCGCGCTTAATGAGAATCGAACACCCAACCTTCACCAATATAACCTGGGCGCTCAACAAATGAGCCACAAAGTTCATTTGTTGAACATTTTGCAGTACCAAGTCCTTTTAAGTGCAACAGATAGTGTTTTTGGCATATTTTAGCTATTCAAACACAGTTTTGAGCACGAAAAGAGTCAAAATAGGGGGTTTGAGGCCTTCTGAACGCATTTGGAACATTATTTTGATGATATGGAGCTTATATTTTGATGTGCAAGCATTCTTAGAATTTTTAATAAGAGTCCTCTCCACTAAAGACTGGACCCGAAGACGTAGGCTTGAAGATAGTCAAACTTCGTTATCAACGTGCTGGTGTTATTGTCTCTTGTGTGGTTTGTTTTTTTGTTGAAATTTCCTTTCAATTTGTCTATGTATTTTAAATTAAGCTCTTTTTAATGGTGCTTTTAATCACATGCAAACTCTCTTAAGAAATTAATAAACTAGTATCAATTTCGATCGAGATTTCATATTAATAC
The DNA here is from genome assembly GCA_034641835.2 of Pinus albicaulis. Taxonomy (NCBI): domain Eukaryota; kingdom Viridiplantae; phylum Streptophyta; class Pinopsida; order Pinales; family Pinaceae; genus Pinus; species Pinus albicaulis. The sequence goes on from CM076581.1 coordinate 735,948,278, forward strand.
AAGATCTTACCCAATGATGAACTCTTTTCTTAGGACCTGTAGCCAACAACACTAACCAATATTTTGCATGTACTTCTATATTAAAACCGCACTTATCCACCGGTTCATGACTTATATAACTATAGTTAGATCTAGGGTCAATCAAAATAGAAACAACTTGATCATAGAGCTTACCTTCCATCCTAATAATATAGGCCTGATGTAATCCTGCCTATTATCCAATGCTACGTAAATCCGTGGAATACTCTGTTGAACATCCCCAACTGCCTATGCTTCATGAGCACTGTAAATCTACAGTATGCCACCCTAATGTTGCGTATAATCTCTCCTGCAATGATCATTGCCACAAGTCCAACACTGTAAAGGCTTCTTTCCATCACCCTTGTTCTGATCCTCAGACTGAAATCCTTGTCCTCTGTCAGTCGTATTGAACCTCTTGTGCGACATTACATTCTCATTGTCATATGTATCATGTGGTTTTCCTCTCTTCTTATTCCAATTTCCCTTATTTTTTTCATTACCTTTCCAATCCTACTTAGTCTCAAACCTGCCGCTTTAATTACTCATAACAATGCTACAACTTCCTGATGGATTCCTCCAACGATATGGGCTCATAAAAATTGATTATGTCCTTGAATGCTACCAAAAAACCACTAATGAATATTTGAGTCTTTGATTTCTCCTAATTTAGATAAGGCACATACCTCAACAAATACAAGAACCTGCTAGTATACCGCTCGTTGGTCATAGATCCCATCTTCAACTCATAGAATTCCTTTGCCCTATCATCGTAGTATCTCTCAGATAGACACTTCTTCCTGAAAAGTCTCTCGAACTCATTCCAAGTCAATTTCTCTTCTTGAATACCTCTTACATTCTTTATATATTCCCACCAAATGTTTTTTTTTCCTTTAAGGCTAAAAGTAGCTATCCTAACGTTCATATTCTCTCAGTACTCATGCAATCTATAGAACTTATTCATCCCAAGTAACCAAGCTTCTGCATCCTGTGAATTCGTCATTTCTCCATCAAAGGTAGATGGTTTTGATTTCTTAAAATCTTATGGAAAGTATTGCTTCTCAGTCCTCCTATACAGGTGGTAATAATGATGACAATGTTGTCTCTCCAAACCCGAACTACAATGAAATCCATGATCATTATCCCTACTGTCAGGTGTATTCATGAACCTTCAATCTCTGATTGTTTCATCCATGTCAAACCTATATCCTGATTGAGACCTGTTACCATATGCCCCATTAGTTCTTTCCTCTTGTCCATGGCTGATCTTAAGTGGTCCTTGTCAATTCAAGTCTTACAAACTCTAAAGGATAACTACATTAACCTCTACTTGTTTCTCTTGTGCCCTAGCAATTCTCTCCTATGACTGAATTATTATATCATTATCTTCCTTACAACTTCTTATGTATGCTTTCAAACTTCTAAATGTGTCTGTTATATAAGGGGAGTTCTCATCACCATGCTGCTCATTTGATCTGTAAGGAGAATCATGTGAGCATTAGTCCACCATTTTGCTTTTCATATTTGGCCTTCTTACTACAAGCATACCATGTCAAATAACCAAATATAAACAAAATCAAACGTACCTCGGTGAAGTTCAAGGGAGGCTATCTCGTCTACAGGATCAATCAGGATTGGCACAGTGTATTTATATATACACATATAATGAAATCAACATATCAAACATACCAACATCAACATCATCACTTCTACATGACGACACAACTGCAACAACGACCAACGCCATGCATACATAACAAACACATCAACAACATAAATGCATGCATGACAACACATTCCACCCATCTAGTCCAAGTGTTGAATCTTAGAGCTCTGATACCACTCTGTAACCACCCCTGCCACATTTACCCAAATCTAGAAGCTCGCTAGGGTAAAAGTGTGTTACACAACATTTTGTCACTGTCCCTGCAATCCCCAACTCGCACATTGGGGGGTCATTTCTGTGACCAATAAGCAGTGTCATGCTTTGAAAATACCATCCTTGCATCCCTTTTGATGAAAGCAACATTCTTCTTGTTGACATTTCCCTGAGCAGAGCTATAAAAATCCCTATTTTTACCTTGGATCAAGTAGCCAGTTACACCCTCGCGCTGAAAGAGAAATTTAACACTGAGCTCGCGCCCCTTGGTGCTCTGTGCTAGTTAGACACCCGTGCCAAGCTGTTTATGGAGTATTTTTTAAAAATAGAGGTGGATGAGTCATTGGGAGTGGTTGAACTGAAACAACCACAGGCTCCTTCCTTTAGTTAGTAGTTTCCACCTCCCTTGGAACTCTTCTAAAGGCTAGGACTCCCTCCCATCTTTGTAGGGATCCCAACCTCCTCCTTTTCCTCTATAAAAGAAACTATCTCTTTTAGTAGAAGCTAGATGAACGACTGAATATTTGAACTAGAAGAATTATACATACTTTAGCTAAGCTGCTAGAGAAGATAGAATAAGAAGGATTATGTTGAGAAAGCTTGAGTCGATGACTTCTGAGAGAGCTTGAGTCTGATTCCCTGACCAACATTTGAGACGCGCTTCACCTGAACCCCGCTGGAGGAGACCGTGATGTCAAAGCATCAGTTATACTCTTCCTTCTATTCATTTATATACATGACTATTGTTTGGTTCCACTATTGTGTTATGATGTTTATTTGATGCGATATGTTTAACTCTCTTTGACTGGCTAATAGTTGTGAGTGAAACTATTATGTTGTATGTTGTTCTTGTTCTTTGTCTATGTGCAGGTATCTGAGCGCATCAACGAACAAATTGTGATTTTCCAAGGCAGGAGCGAGAGGCCGCTACTCTTTCTACAACGACGACAATGTTGGATTCAAGGTAGGTCAATCTACCGTGTTTTTTGTTCATTCATTAACTAGGAAGCAACACTTTAGCATGTCCTTTTGTTACTAGACCCACCCTAGGGCTAGAGGGATCGTCTCTATCCATAGAGAGGATTTACCTTCATAACAAATTGACGACTCTGCTAGGGATTAGTGTGAGTTTGTCGTGTCATCTTGTTGGGTCAGTTTCGATTATTGGTTTAGTTATCTATCTTTTTCTGGTTTGTTTGTTGAGTTTCCATCGTCTGTTCAGCTCCAGAGTATCAAGGTTGACCTCTGCTCATTAGGCTAGGGTTTTTCCTCTTTCTCCCATAGGTATCCAACTTGGCGCGGTTTTTTTTTGGACAGACGCACCGATTGGTGCACGTTGCTCTTTTAGCACTCGTGCCAACCTTTGTATATTGCAGATTACAGCCTTACAGTCGCGCCAACCCCTGTAGGTTTTGGTTTGACCTCCTTAATGAGTATTTTGGTCATTTGTTCTTGCTTCTGGGTTATTTTGTAGTGTGTTTAAGCCTTTTATACTGTGTTAACTACTGTAGACTTGTTTCCCTTAGTCGTTTGTCTGTTTTCTTGTCGGTGTCATTTAATACCTTAGGGTTTCTAACTGTTCTTGCACACCGAGCGTTATGTTCGAGAAAAAGTCTCTTTGATTGTTATCAGTCTCGTTTTGGGTCATTAGACTGAGTTTTTCTTGATCCTTTTGTTTTTTTGATTGAATGGTATTTTTGTTGTTCGATTAGTCCTTCTTCTTCAATACATTTAGCATCAATTACTTTGCTTGTTGGGTCGCTTTGGGAAACTCTCTTTTTTTCGATTGAAATTTTTCTCCATTAGCTTGTATGTTTTTGTGTCTGTTTCACTTTGGTTCAGTCATTCAATTTCAAAACCTTACATTCGCAAAACTCAAACTAGTGTTTGTTTTGTTTTCCATTGAATTAGTACGCTGTGTGCTTTATTTCATTGAAAAACCAAAAAATATCTTTGCATTCTTTTGTTGCATCGAAAGTGAAACGTTCCTTTACATAACTAGCATTTGTCAATCTAGGAAGGAATTTTGTTTTCGATTGATTGCATTAAGGGCATTAGAAGTTTCTTCTTATATTTTCCTTGCTTGCTTTTTTGAAATATTTCTATCCTTCTTATAACTAGCATTCATCGAATTTAAATGATGTTTATTTGCATATAGTTTGCATTTAGTAAATTGAGCTCCAAATTCGATAGGGCCTGGAAATTGAAACCTAATTCAAGATTAACTTTAAAATTTACTCAATGAACCTAAGGCAACATTGAAACCTAACGCAATATTTCTAGTGGTCTAGGCTAGAGACGTGTTCCGGCTTCTTAAAACCTAGTAGTTGTCGTTCGCCTGTTGGCTTCAGAAAGTGCTAGTACGAACTTGTGCTCCCCGTACCATCGCGTATATAAAGGGATACCACTCTAGGTTGCAATCCTTTTATCCATAGGAAGCCGAGTCTGCCGCCTTGTAACCGTGATACACCGAACACAGCATTCGGGGAGACTACCTGCACATACATTAAGTCCTTGGTCATTTTTGTTTCATTTGATCACCAAGGTGTCTATGGCAGTTCACGGAAACCTGGTACACCCTCTTGCTTAGAATTCTTGAGAAGTCATTTCGATCTTTTCATGACTCTTTAAACAAGAGAAGAGATCATCGAGCACTTGTCCTTTCACGCTCGTTTCGAATTGAAAGTGACTAGAGTCATCTTTTTCCTGTTTCTCGACTCTTAAAACATGAAACAGTGAATTTTGGTTTCAATGTTATAAAATTGATCACCTACGATTACATGCCCATTAAAATTTTGTTACTTGATCTAATCAATTTCTTTGGTTCTTGTTTTGGTACCTTCGATTGGTTATCTCTTTTTATTCCTGTTCTGATATACAGTCAAAGGGGCGAAACATCCAGTTTCGTCCTCCTCACTGCCTCCTAGTGGTAGTTCTTTTTAGGACGTTTATTTTGAAACCCCTCAGTCCACTAGATCTGTCGAGTTCTCGTAGCCTATTATTCCGTCTATCCAACCCCTTGCTACTCGATCTCTGCTTGAAGAGCCAGTTTAATTCCATTGGCCTCCTTCAAGTGCTTGGTCTGGTTTTTGGCAAGGAGAGTTTCCTCCTCTTACGTCTGGATCGCCTTTTATTGCTGCTGCGGTACCTCCTAGTCCCCATAGTCATTTTGAAGATCTTACATTGGACTCAGATATGGATTCCTTCAGTTCTGTTGGCAGTGAAGGCATGCCTGTTTCCATAGGGGAATATCAACTCTTTCCTGAAGATCTCTCTCGTGCCTCCACCCAATCTTCACCACCGTCGGTCTCACTTCCGCTTGGATATAGGTCTTTGAGTCAGATTATGTCTGGTGTTGCCTCCATTGTGCAATCCAGTACAGTAACTCCTCCAATTTCGGTCCTAACTTCGTTGGGGCTCTCACCTTTGACTCCTAGTTCGTCAGTTACTATCACATTTGTTCCAGTTCAACCAACGGTTTGTGTGGCTTCTAGATCAGTTTCCACTACTCCTGTGATTCATGGCAGTCTTACTTTTGAAGAATATCTATTGGCTGTTCAGTAGCAGAATTTTCAGGATCCTCAGCAGTCTCAGGCTCCTGCTAATCCTCGATTCCATCACTATGATGTTGTTGGTAATCCCGTATATATCTATCCACACCATTATGATGTGTATGGTAATCCGGTCTATTTTCTTCCTATTGATCCTTATCAGAATGTTTATGATCCTTATCAGACTGTTACTCTTTTGGGACCTACTCTTCCTGCGCAGCCCTCTGGCTTACAAGGACAAACCTCTCAGGGACAACCTTTAGCACAGCAAGGCCCTGCTTCTGGTCCACAAGGACAACCATACGGTCCACAAGGCCAACCTTTACAAGGAAGGCCAACCTGGACAACCCTCTAGTCTCTCGGGTAAATTTTTAAATCAACCTGGATCGTCTTTTGGTCCTGGGGGGAAAAATTATCCATTACAGGGACAACCTGTTGCACCTCAATCACAGTCGCACGTTCAGTATGGCCCAAATATTGTGCAACCAGGAAAACCCTTTGGTCCTTCTCCGGGTCAACCTGGTCATCAGGGACAACCTGGTCCATCACAACCATCAGGCCAACCTTTCCCACAAGGTCAACCTGGTGGTCCTCAACAACCATTTCAACAGTCGGTTCAACCAGCTCAGCAGCCGTTGCAACCTTCCCACCAGCAGATTCCTTTGTTTCTGCAACTGGTTTTACCTATTTACCCTGCTCAGTAGCCTGCTCAACCTACTCCGCAAGGTCAACCTGCGCAACCGCAGGGCACTTATTACCCACAAGTTTCATACCAACCAGTATATAGCGCACCCAAAATTCCTTACCCTCAAAATCAACCTATGTATCAGCAACTTCAAAGTCATACTTACATTCCGCAGCAGAATCCTTATGCTACTCAACAAGGACCTCAGTGGTCTGCTTCAACTCAATATCCTGGTCCTCAATCCCAGTATCAACCGAATTATCCTGTTTTTAATCCCTATGATCTGAATCCTTTGGGACAAAATGTATGGGGACAAAATCCCGCTCGGACTGGGTGGAATGTACACACAGGTCCTTATCAAAGACCTCCGATGAATTTTAACACTCAATTACCATTTCTTGCTACATTGGAATTACCCGATGTGTCGAAGTTGACAAATGATCCTATTCTTCATAATCCATATTGGCCTCCGGTTCCGACCAAGATTCTTGGTGATTGTCCTAAATTTGAGGGTAAACCTAGTGAAGACCTCCAAACACATGTTATGACTTACCACTTGTGGTGTTCTTCTAACTCTTGGGTTGATGATTCTATTCATCTCCGTCTTTTCCAGCGAACTCTTACTGGTGTCGCTGCAAAGTGGTACATTGAGTTGTCTCGTGGAGTTTTCCAAGATTTCAATTCTTTGGCCATGGCATTCCTTACACATTTTCAGTTACTGATCCGTTATGATACTGGGACGCATCTTCTCACTTCATTGAAACAAGACCGAGCTACTCATATCTCAGATCATATTAACGAGTGGCGGCGTCGTCATTGCATGATCAAATTTGAGATACCTTATCAGCTTCTGACTCATTGGTTCACTACCTCCTTTGTCAATCAGATTGCCAAAGACATAGCTATGGGGGCATGTGTAACCTAGGAACAAGCCATTGCGTACGCCCAGTACCTTGATCTCGTGTACTCTCAGTCTTGCGCATTGTATGATATCTTGCCTAATGCTCCTCGACCTGGAACTTCTAAACCACCAACGACTCCATCCGTTAATGGTATTATTGGTTCCGTATCACAGACTTCTCAGAAGTCTCATTCATCTAACTCTTGGAAGCATAAATCTACTTCTTCCAATAATGTATCTTCTCAGTCAACTTCAAATTCTGGCACACCTGCAGAAGTGAATGTTGTTCAGGCCAATCCTACAGACAACACTTCCAAAGGTAAGAAGAAGGGTAAAGGTAAGGCCAAAGCCAATACCCCGAAATAGGATTCTCCAAAACCTCATTCTGTTGATAGTTCTTAACGTAAACTGAAGTATCCTTGTTTGATTTGTGATGATGAGCACTTCACCAAGGATTGTCCTTGACGATCTGAAGTGAGTCGATTGCTCAAAGGCACCCAAGGAGCTCCGACCGTTCTTAAAGAACCTTTCCCCCGGAAGACCCAGATTGTAGAGCACCCTCAGTCCTCTGCTCCATCTGGTTCGCAAGTGTTCATAATGAACGGTTCTACACCTGTTTCTATTGCTACTCGATCGAAAGATTATTCGAGTTCGTGTCAGGCAGTGGGGAAAGAGATCACTGATGGTCCTCCTCCTCCACCTGTTTCTGGCTCTCTTGAGATTGAACGGACTAGCGCTGAATCTGTTGTTTGACCGCCTTCTAAAGGAATTCTTCGTAAGTCTTCGTACAATCATAACACCCATGTCACTCAGCATTACAGTATTTTTGAGGATTTGGCTCAGGTGCCATCCGCGATGTCTGCGTTAGAAGTACTTTAGAGTTTTCCGTCGCAACGGAAGGCTTTGCTATCTGTGATAGGTGGTATTGATCTTGCCGACACTAGCCTTCTTGCTTTCGATTTAGAGAATTCCATCCTGCGACTCCTACACCAAATTGTACTCATCATTCAAGTTGGTATTAATGGTTTGAATATTCACCGGGCTGTCGTGGACGAGGGTGCATCCACCTGTGTTATGTCATCTACTTGTTGGAAATCCATTGGTTCTCCAGCTCTCACTTCATCACCCAATGCCTTTGAAGCATTTGATGGAAGAGGGTCCAAACCTCTTGGTGTTCTCGCCAGTTTACCGATCACATTAGAAGGGAAGACAGTCAATGTCGAGGTCGAAGTCGTTGATGCAAAACTCAATTACAATATTCTCCTCGGATGCAGTTGGACTCACACCATGCTATGTGTTCCATCCACTCTCTTTCGTGTTTTGAAATTTCCACACAAGGGAAATATTATCACTGTCGATCAATTGTCTTTTTTCACTTCTTCATCTGAGAACAACGTTCCGTGTGTGGAAAAGATTCCTACACCCTACGAGAGCGTAGGGCCAAGCCTTTTCAAGGATCCTACCCTTATGGGTGTTTTCCATCTTCCACCACAAAATACTGTTCAAGTCAACATGATTTCTCGAACCGATGACCCCTAGGTTATCCCTTCTCTTGAACAGATCGATTCATTCGGAGATTCGATGCCATTAAGTCCGATTGAAATTGACTATTGTGAACTCATTGCTACATTAGACACTCCATCCTCTAATTCTGCTCCTTCGAGTGTGACTCTTAACATCTATTCTCAATCCCCTTGGCTTGGTGATTTTGATTCACTGGATCCTTTGAAAGAAGTGTTTCCTTTCGATGAGGCTATCGTGGAAACCCTGTCTCTTGACGATCTACCGTGGGACAATGGTCATCATCATTCCTCGTTTCTACCAAGCCTTAGGGCCATGTCTACCTGTCTTGAGTGTTTTTCCACTCAGGTCCCTTCTCCTCCACTTCAAACACTTGTTCAAGTCTCTGAAGTCCTTTTGGAAGGTCACTTGAGTAACATTACTTAGACGATGCCTATCGGCATTTCCATTAAACTGGGAATCATTGATAACATCCATATTGGGGTTACTTGTTCTTCTGATGAAGTGCACGACTATACTAACCTTTTTCGCGAGTTCCATGCACCACCCGTTCCTCTTCATCCTGTCATTACCATTTGTCCCTTTATGAAATGGGGCATCGATTTTATGACGTGTAACCCTCACTCGGCCGGGGGGCATGCTTATATTATCATAGTCATGGACTACTTCACCAAATGGGCTGAAGCAATGCTTACACTTGCCGTTGACGGTAAGACAGCTTCTCAATTCATATTTGATCACATTATTTCTAGGTTTGGTGTCCCTCAAGCCATCGTTATCGATCATGGTTCCCATTTTTAGCATTATATGGTGGCGGAGTTGACTTCTAAGTTGGTTCGGTGTCACGACATCTCAACGCCGTACTACCCTCAAGCCAATGGCCAGGTTGAAGATGTGAACAAATTTCTTGTCACGATGCTTCAACGTACGATTGGGATCCACAAATCAAATTGGCATCTCATGTTATTTTTGGCTCTTTGGGCATACCGAACCTCAGTTAAGAACGCCACCAGGTTCACTTCTTTCCAGTTGGTTTATGGCCTGGAAGCTACTCTCCCGATTGAATGTGAAATACCTTCGCTCAAGTTGGTTGTTGAATTACTGCCGAATACTTCACCAAAAGAAGAATGTTTCCTTTATTTAGAAAGGTTAGATGAAACCCACCGCTTTGTTCCTCTCGTTATTGAAGCACAGAAAAAATCAGTTCAAAGCTCATTTTGATCAGTCATTTTCCCCTCGTTCTTTCATTGAAGGAGATCTCGTCCTCCTGTATGACCAAGCTCGTGATAAGATGGGGGCAGGAAAATTTCAACCCATGTGGCATGGGCCCTACATCATTAAACGTGTGTTGCAAAATGGGGCCTATGAGCTAATTAAATACAAAGGTCATCCTCTTGAACAACCTAGAAATGGGTTGTATCTCAAAAAATATTATGCGTGAGTCATTCATGCGTAATAGGTGTACATAGGTGTTGTTTTCTTTTTTTGTACATGTTTTTGGTTTGGTGTGCTTTGTGAGCATTTTTCCTGCTTATTGGGTCCATCTTATTGTGCAAATGTCTATTACCCCTTACGTCGATTTCGCAGATGGTGCTTCCCATAGTACCAGAAATTTGTCTTCGGAAGCCTAGGTAATTTATGATCCTGTTGGTGAGTTGATAGATCTGCAAGGTATTTGTCTAGGATGAACTACAAACAATGTCATTGAATATAGCGTTGTCATTCAACTATTAACTGAGGCAATCAACCTCGGCATACGCGCATTTCTCGTAAAAATAAATTCACAGCTTGTCGTTCTGCAACTCAATAATCATTATTCAGTTAGAAATCCGCACATCTTGAGATTGTATTTACGTATTCGTTTGTTGGAAAGACATTTTGATTTGATTACCTATCAACATAGTCCTAGAAAAATGAACACATTAATTGATACAGTGGCTAACATTGTTTGCATAATTTGTAAAAAACATCATCATATGTAAAAGATCCATGTAGGGAAATAGATGTGTGTGTGTGTGTGTGTGTGTGTGTGTGTGTATATATATATCACATGTTTGCAACCGTATGCATCATAACTTAAAAAAATATATGTATGTTTCTATTACATCTCGAGACATCATGTCTCTCAAATATGCAGAAAAAATAAAACCTAGGTGTCTAATCATCATGGTTCTTGTGATAACATGTCATCGCCCATACTAGTCGCCTTAGCAAGCGATGAATTTAGCTGGGCACCCCTACGGTATGTCTCTGGTAGGTGTGAGGAACATCGTCAAAATGTGCATAATCTGGGACTCCTCAAGTGATCCCCTCCAGGTTGCGCACTATCTCATCTTCCTTGCCGCCCTCGCCTTGAGGGTCGAAATCAAAAGGGATTTGCCTCGCTATCGGTGAAATTTTGGCAGGTCTGTCTTGGCCAACGTCTGCAATTACATGGATTTAATGTCAGAACATGTATAAATAAAAAATATCATAATACTCATAAAACTTTAAAAATGAGTCTCACCCAAATCTTCATCCCAATCTTCTCCCTGCGGGAGTGGGAGGTCCAGATCATCAGTGAAATATGTACCGGAGTAGGGCTAGTCCTCCATGATAATCAGTTGTCGGCGGAGCCAATCAAAAAATTATGGTCTCCAAGACATCTGTTGACCGCCCCCTGCCCTTGGCATCAAAACTGCCCATCGAGCCATCCGTGGTTCTCTCGCTGGTGGTGTCGGGACCATAACCTCCTATCGCTGAAAAATGGGTATTCATTCCAAGAAGAACGATACCAGAATAGATCTATAACCAAATTGTTTCAGTTTGGTCTTCTTGCATTTTGTTAGTTGGCGCTTCATGTTTATCATCATGGCCTCTACCCAGTTGTAGATGGTCGGTGCCATGTAGTCTACAGCAAGAAGCAACTGTGTCTTTGTTGCTTTGTACGGTGCTTGTGACCTCGCAGCTCGTGTGATGGTTTGTAGCACCACTTGTAGTGTCAAATATGGGATAGTTTGAATTTCAACTTTCTGGTACCTGATCCCTTCCGTGCTCCTGGACATACCCTATCTATCACCATGGTCATGTTTTCCATGCAAGGACGGGTGCCGGTTAGGATTGGTGTTGCTCCTCTCCACGATAATCCTATGATGAAATACACGTAAGAGACATCAATCTCAAGTTCTTGATCTTGAAGGATGAACTTCTCTTGATTTTCGTCCCATATGCCGAATAGATACTGTAATAACTATGGTTGGGCTTGGAGACATGGCGTTAGGAAGAATTTTTTCAGACGACAGTTTCTAAGAGCTTCCATGACTCCCTCATTTTCCATGGCCAATTCGTCTTCTTCACTATGTTCCCGTTCTTTCCATTCAATGACCATTTTTCTTCTTTCTATCTGTAAACACATTCATATGAGTGGTATTAGTCAATTTTGAACCTTAAATTTGTAAATAATTGGGGTATTTGATCAGCATTTAGTCTAGAAATGGTTTGTGTCGTTGGCGCAACTGTTTCCCAAACAGTCACGCTAATGGGCGCGCCCTAGTGTAAAAAATCAGGCGGTTGGCGCGACTCCGTGCCCGAAACTTGCGCCAACCGCCAAGCCCTAATTTTTTCAATTCCTCCACCAAAATTCGAAATTTAACATTGTAGGTAGCAAGAAATGACTTAAAATGACAAGAGGGATCTCAGCTCTTACCTGGAGTTGACGAATTTGCGATTGGTCCGTTGGATTGGTCGCTATCGTCGCCGCAAGATTGCACAGTGAAATGGGTAACTATTGCTCCACAAGAGGTAAAAAATGAAAAGTAATTTTTACTATTTTTGGCATTTTTATAACTTTTTCAAAACCCTAATTAGGTTTTAAGACTTGTTTTTTTATTATTTTATTATATTATTTTCGAGAAATGGGTTTTACACATGTCTCTTATGCAGCAACAGGTTTTTCAAGAGACAATGATGAAGTAATGAGTTATATTTTATACTTTTTCGAACTCGATAAAAACATGAAAAAGTCCTTTTTGGAGTCATCTTTCAGCTCTTTTATGACTCTCTAAAATTGAAAAGATTGCCGAGATTCTTGTCGTTTTGAACTCGTTAAAATGGCTGTGAAACGATAACTACCCAGAATACGTTTAACCCTTTTTCGAGCTGGGATGGATTATTTACGAAAAAAGGAATACCTTAGCCTATCGCGACTAAGAGGTTCTCTTAGACACAATTTTCTACCTCTTCGGTTCTGTGAGACCACCTACGAAAAGGGACTGTTGGAGTTTTCTTTTCTGTCTTCTTTTCAAACTCTCTAAACATGAAAATATGTCGAGTTCTTCCTTTGTCAGACTCGTTAAACCCTCATGACATCGGACTTCGTCATCATGACGTTATTCGAGTTCCTCCTTCCTAGGGCTTGTAAAATGTACTAAGTTGGATTTGTCCAAAGGACAAACTTACAGTGCAAGCATATGCTATCCCCTTCAAGCTTGTTTTAAAAATAATTGGGGTACTCGCCGGAAATGGTGGGGGAAAATGGAACCAAGTTTTAGTTATGTTGGTAGTATGTCGCTCTTGAACATGGTACTTGTCTGCATTTGTGTCGGGTTGGGGACATCTCATTTCATCATTTTTTTTCTTCCATGGGTTTGGGTAATCTCTTTTGACCTCTCATCTACTCTTTTCCACGTCATCATGACTTCAGATCCTTTGATGTCAAATACTGCCAAATCTAGTGTCGTTCCGTTGATATGTTCAAGATAATTTTGCCTCTGCGGTTGTCAACCTTCCTCTGATCTCCTATTGGTCCTGATCCACTTTCATCATGTTCCTCTGTCTCATGTCGATGATGTGGGAAACATTATGGCCCTCCTTTGACCAGGTCACTTCCTGTCGACTTCAGCTCATTATTCGAGAATTTGATCTAGAGACTCCCCTTTGGTACCTTGGAGCCTGCATGCCTCAATGGCAGGTTTTTTGCATTCGACGCAAGGTTCACATCATTGACCTTCGATCGAGTGATTTTGCGAATGTTCGACGTCAGATCATTTTTCACATTCCGTATATTGTACCTGTTGTACCTTGAGGACCATCGTCATCATTGGTGGTTTCTTTTGCGTCTGTTAACAACTTTCATCATTGGTGGTTTCTCTTGCGTCTGTTAACAACTTTCATCATTGATTGGTAATCAGACGATTTTCGTGCATGTTCGACTTCAACTCATATATTCTCAAGCTAGAAATTGTACTTGTTTGGGTTGAGATGGGGTGCAAGACCCTGGGTTTTGTTTGATAAACTCCAGGTTGTGTATTTTTGCGGATTTTTATGACTTATTGCATGACTCTCTTAATTGGATGGTTGCGACCATGCCTGAGTCTATTTATTGATCCTTCCTACTGGATGCCTATGTCCATACCTCAGATCTCAGTTTTTATATACTCTATTATGGATGGTTGCACCCTTGCCACATGATTCATATATCACAGATATCATTTGTATTTGTAATTGCAGGTCTTCTGATGGTGGTGTTTGGTTCGAACGCGTTCTCATAAAGAATTTCACCCCTCCCTCTCTCTCTCGGACTTCATGCTTTAGGGGCATATGTTACACAATATTTTGTCACTGTCCCTGCAATCCCCAAATCGCACATTGGGGGGTCATTTCTGTGACCAATAAGCAGTGTCATGCTTTGCAAATACCATCCTTGCATCCCTTTTGATGAAAGCAACATTCTTCTTGTTGACATTTCCCTAAGCAGAGCTGTAAAAATCCCTATTTTTACCTTGGCGCGAGTAGCCAGTTACACTGTCACGTCGACAAATAAATTTAACACTGAACCTACGCCCCTTGGTGCTCTGTGCCAGTTAGAGACCCGCGCCAAGTTTTTTATGGAATATTTTTTTAAAAATAGAGGCGGAGGTTCCATTCCAACCACCTCGAGGATGAGTCATTGTGAGTGGTTGAACTGAAACAACCACAGACTCCTTCCTTTAGTTAGTAGTTTCCACCTCCCTTGGAACTCTCCTAAAGGTTAGGACTCCCTCCCACCTTTTTAGGGATCCCAACCTCCTCCTTTTCCTCTATAAAAGAAACTATCTCTTTTAGTAGAATCTAGTTGAACGGCTCAATAGCTGAACTAGGAGAATTATACATACTTTAGCTAAGCTGCTAGAGAAGATAGAATAAGAAGGATTATGTTGAGAAAGCTTGAGTCGATGACTTCTGAGAGAGCTTGAGTCCGATTCCCTGACCAACATTTGAGACGTGCTTCACCTGAACCCCGCCGGAGGAGACCGCGATGTCAAAGCATCGGTTGTACTCTTCCTTATATTCATTTATATACATGACTACTGTTTGGTTCCATTATTGTGTTATGATGTTTATTTGATGCGATATGTTTAGCCCTCTTTGACTAGCTAATAGTTGTGAGTGAAACTATTATGTCTTATGTTTTTCTTGTTCTTTTTCTGTGTGGAGGTATCTAAGCGCATCAACGAACGGATTGTTATTTGCCAAGGCAGGGCGAGAGGCTATTACTCTTTCTGCAACGACGACAACGTTGGATTCAAGGTAGGTCAATCTACCGTGTTTTTTGTTCATTCATTAACTAGGAAGCAATACTTTAGCGTGTCCTTTTGTTACTAGATCCACCCTAGGGCTAGACGGATCGTCTATGTCCGCAGAGAGGATTTACCTTCATAACAACGTGAGATGAGAGTTACTGTGCGAGACCCGATTTCCAAGATGCACTTATGAAAAATGGGTTCCACATGTCCAAAACTGACTGCAGACAACCAACTACACATGATCACATTTCTATCAACCTAATTTTACCCAACCCTATTTCATTTTAGTTTTGTTTCCTTAAATTTAATACAACTTTCTATTTTGGCAGTTTTTCGGGTCCTAAACTTCTGAGGCAGTTTTGAGGGTCTAAATGAAATTTTCAAGGAAAATGGATAGACTAGAAAAGCATAGAAAAAATTACTTATCTATTTTCGGCTCTTCATTGAGATTTTCAAAACGAGGTATTATGATAGTGAAACAACGATCGTATGCGAAAGTTATGACCCCGGGAAGTTGAAGGTCTGAATTACTCATTTATAAAAACACTTTGTGTACATATTACCTGTAGGTTATAAGTACATATATGTTCATTAATTCAATACTCTCATCACATAATCATAATTGACACATTAAAATTCTAAACATTCACTCTCAACTCAAATCCTTACCTAGACTAACTGGAACATACCAGACATTTCGTCTAACATGTGACAAACATGTAAAATACAGGTTATAAATGCACATATGAATACAGGGGTTTCATACTTATCTAAAAACCATCAAGAAGGTTTTTTTCCCTCTCATAATAACTGTAATAACATCTCTTAGGTAATGTGTTCAATAACCATTTATTTACCAATCAAAACATGATGAGAGCCACAACTAAAATATGTCATAAAACCATGCTTATAACTAGCATATAACTAGAATAATAACACTGATAGAACAATCATCAAATCCACATCATAACAATTAAATTTAATCATAAAATACAAGAGGAAAATATCTCTTATTAGCATGTGTTAAATCCAACCAAGTCAGGGACTTCCACGTACCACCCGACCATAGATTGTAACAGCCCTGGTGAAAATTCCATGTAAAAAAAATTAATAAAGGAAAAATAATAACCACGGTTATGGGACACTTATTCCAAGTTGAATGACGGGAAAAACATCCTTGTGTAGGTTTCCATTTGGTTTATTATGGTTAAGGAAATTTGGAAAGGCAATGGAAAAGGAATTTGGAAAGTCAAAGTAACATTTTTGGCAAATTTATTTATGAAAATGAAGGAAAATAATGGGAAAGTGTAGGAAATATAGGCCTAATTGATAAAAAGGATTTTGAGGATCAGTTGATACCTTTTTCCAATTCAGTTTTGGAGGTCTCTCTCTCACAATATTGGACACTTAGATTTTTCTTGGAACTTTTCAACATTGGATCAAGAAATGGAAAGAAGGAAAAGAGGACGCAAAGATCATGCCATGAAGGGCAGGATCAAGCAGCTACAATGGGTTTACTTGCAAGTATCGATTTGCATGTGTGATTTCCTTACTATATTTGGCATGCAAGGTTATGCATGTGTGTTCTTGGTTCTCTTTATGTCATTGGAATGGGTTTTTCCAGGTGTGACAGTGTTTTTTATCCTAGCCTTTCCATTTCAAGATAGTCATGTTTTGATGGGGTTCTCATGTTTTGATTGAGCTGGATTTCCAAAAGGATTCAAAATTGAGTGAGGTGGATCTTTGAATGAAAGAACACACAGCCCAGTGATCCCTGAACTAGACTATGGATTGCGGTAAATCCATTGGCCTAGTAAACCCTGAACTAGACTGTGGGTTGCGGTAAATCCAGGTATTATGTGCCTTGGTGGGTCTAGGAATCCTTGAGTGGTGAATGGCAGGATATACAGTAAATCCTAGAGGTGGTTGCCCTTAATCAGGCCTAATAATCCTTGGCGGTGAATGGAGGGATATACGGTAAAGCCTGGAGGTTGGTGTCTCGGTTATGGCCTAGTGATCCCTAGATCAGATTGTGGATTGCGGTAAAGCCTAGAGACTAGGAGACAAGAAAATCCTCATCGTGTCGGTGGAGAAATTTGGTGGCATCCATGCTTGTTTATGGCCTAGTGATCCGGTGATGATTTTGGTAAAGCCTATTTCTATTGATGAGGGTGAGGTGGTTTATCCTCGGGAATCCCCTGGTTGGTTCTTTTGGTTTGAGTCCCACATTCATGCTTGGAATATGGCACGGGGGTGTTTGGCTGAAGAGATATTTGGCTCAGCGAATCCATGGTCGGGTGGAACTTGGTAGTCACATACCGAGTGGGCTTTTACATTCATGAATAAGATTTCCTTTCCTTGGTATTTTATGTGTAAATCTATTGCATTATATGTAGCATTTATGGTTGTTGTATCCTCAATATTTCTATTGTTTATATGTTGGTTATGAATGTGTTTTATGCCAGTGAAAATGTATGGTTATCATCATGTTTTTATTTTTAAATGAATGTGAATGAATATATGACCTAATAGATGATAATGCAGCTAATGATATAAGCAACCAATGCTTCTTAGCAATTCTCAGATAAGTATGAGACCCCTATGCTCAGATATGTTGTTTTAACCTGTAGAATGTATATTTAAGACTTCTTTGACGAAATGTCTGTCATGGGTAGAAGGGGTCCAGTCAAGTTTTTGTTAAATAATCTACATTGGTGTCATTATCTCTACGTTTCAATGCATTCCTGTAAATTTCATGAAGTTCTGGGAAGTGACTGGGTCCTAGCCCTAAAATTTATCCTTAAATCTCGCAGTCGTTGGCATAGCGCTGGCAGAAAAAGGCTGCACTCACACACATGCAGGCACATGGGTGCAACGGGGACCCACAGTCTCTTGGAGGGCTTAACAAGGGAGTGATTGGGGCTCTAGGTCCCTGATTTGGTGAGTTTCCTCAGGGTTTGATCACCTGGAAAGGTTGGGTAGATCCTGGAGGTTCTGTTGTGTGGATGATCCGTTTGGTTGTGTTTTGTCAGTTCCACTTCCTTAAGTCGACCTAGGAGGTTGAACCAGATCATATTATCCTCTCGTCACATGTTTACCCCAACAAACTGGTTAACTTGGGTAAATGTGGGAGGAGGATGTTACAAAGTGGTATCAGAGCATGGTTCACCCCTAGGACTGGATGGTGGGTGTTTTGGTCATGCATTCATGTCGGTTGCATATGTGTTCTTATGTTTGTGGACTACGTGTTTGTGATGCTGGTCATGGTTGCAGTAGTGCCACCATGTAAAAGTTGATGGTGTCATTGATTGGATGTGTTCATCATGGGTGTATATTTTGTATGCATTGGATATGCATGCCAATGTTTGTATGTAATGTGTATGTTTGTGCATCATACATATGTTACTATGCATGCATTGTGTCTAGCTAGTGTTGTTGGCCATCTATAAAATTTGTTATATCAAAGGTGGCCAAAACATTTTTCGAAGCCTTCAAGAAACACTTTTATTGCAAAAATGTTCTCTCTTGAAGCCTCTTGAAGACATCATGCCCTTGTTTCAATCTTCATTGTTGATTCCATTTCAAAGCTCAAGAATTTTGCTGATTTCAAAAAGAAAAGACTGCTTCAAAATCACCATTTTCCCCTTTCCTCCACTTCAAAACTAACCTTCATTTTTACCCCTTTATTCTCCATGTAAATCCTTCATTTTCATATTTTCCCCGTTTCCCTTCCATCAAAACCCCTTTGATAAGGTTTAAGACTCTTTCTTTGCCTTATCGAAACCCTCAAAATCCTTTGAAAACCATTGAAAATCTATAAAAAAACCATTTTTTATTACAGACTTAAGCCCCTTGGGCTAAGTTCTAAACCACTTCCCCTCCATATGCCTTGGTTCTAGAACCAAGCGCTCACCCCTTTCAGCGCTAAACGCATCGCAAAATCGCAGCACACAAGTCCATTTGCCGTGTTAAAAACTCCGATGCGATTAAGCCCCTTTTTTATGAACCCTAATCATATTATTATTCCATATAACCCATGGGCCCTCACCCGATGCTAACAAATTGTAAATAAACCCGTCCCGATTAATATTTTCCTTTGTTAAAGTCATAAAAACCCTTTTATCCTAAGTTTGGTCTAACGCGCCCATACAATGATTTTTTAAGTCAAAATGGGTAGATTAAGAAGACCCGAAGCGCAATCGCATCGGAGAAATTCACAATGGGTAAAACCCACATCAAACTTTCCGATGCGATTGGGTCCCATATATATAAACCCCGCCCCCCCGCCTTTCTACTCCATACGACTTTACCCGGGACCAAGAGTTTAAGTCCCGAGGCGCCCATCGCATCGGAGTTCTTCCTTTGGGTGCATTTTTTGTTTTCCCCACCTCCGATTGCGATGGCCCGATCGCGCCAATCGCATCGGAGATTTCTATTACGCATTTACTCTCTCCCCGCCGATTGCAAAGCCCAGATTTCCGATCTCCTGATTTCATATCCGTCGTTGATCTCCAGGGTCCAATCTGATCCAATGTTCTACGATCGTTCGGAAGCCCCAACTTCATTTTCTTCAGATTTTACCCCCGCCAAAGGAAATTTCACCTGTTTTCCTCTGTTTTTCTTTCATTTCCTTTATAAAGTGACTCATTCACTTTATATGATTAACAATTGATCCCCACTGTTGATCTCTGTGCGATCCACGGTTCTGACTTAATTATCCCTCCACTCTCCTTTTTTAACCTCTTTTACGCAATTCTCTGCTGTTGGATGATGCCATCCAACGACCACGCTCCTCCCCCACAACCTCTGAAGCAGTTTATCCCAAAACGCAGGATTTCTTAATTGGTTTCATGTTTTGCAGGTGATTGATGTTTTCTCATCATATTAAAAAAAAAGCTAAAGGCTGGGAATGACGATTCACGTGCCTTTGATTCATAAAAGGAAACCATTCGTAGGGTTCAAACTCCACGTCTCGTCGCTGCTTCATGGGCATTGATGCCTTGTGAGCCCTGCGCAGCACTGCACATCAACAAGACACAGGCAGTTAAATAAAAACAAAAGAGTATCAGGGTCGAAGACGAAATGCAACAGAACAGAAGATTGAAGACAATTTGGGGGATTACGGCTAAGAATGATTATCAAAAGCCTAATGCTCCAAATTAAAAAACAGTTAAAGAAAATCATAAGTGTTTTTATCAGACAGAAAGGCCTCCACCACCACATCAGAGACCAATTAATTCCTCTCAGCTACCACAAAGCCACCTGTGCCTCAAAGCGTTCAAACAGAGGCCGAAGTTATTGATCAAAATCAGATATTTGCCTCGACGCAGCGAAAAAATTAATTCTGCCAAATGAACTTAATGTAAAAATATCTGCAGAGTTACTATAACGTAACACAGAGCCTCAAAAAGTCAACAAAACCTCCCACCAAGCTTAAATCTTAAATGTAGAACATTAATACATACAAACACCTGTAAACTTCTCCATCGAGCCCCTCAAAGGCCGAGAAGTCATTGATCTGTATTAATTATCTTGGGAGATCTTTTATCAGATCTCACCTCCTCATTTTTCTATAAATACTTCTATAGAAGATGAGAAATTGTTGGTTGGTTGTTTGATTATTAGCTGTAATACTGAAACTCTCTAAAATAAATACATAGTCTGTTGAACTTGAAGAAAAAATTGAAGTCTTGGAAGCCTTGACGATGTCGTTGCATGCTCGTTCTTGAAAAGGCTCTATCATTGGATCCATGAGCTTGGCTGTTGGTGAAGTATTCTAAATTGTTTAATGTTTTTCCTTGATTTTCATTATGTTCCATAATTTCTTACTACAGTAGGATGAAAGTTTTAGGCTAAGAAATGACTCCTGGAAGCACCTTAGACCTATTTGTCCTTCACTGTTTTATGTTTTCTTCTGCTGAGGTATTTTAGAGGCTTAAATCTTTCTTTTTAGTCCTCATGCTCGTTTATTTCTCTAATGAGTTCGAATATTTGGTTTCAGCATGATTTATGGTTCTCCCTGCTTGTCTGCTACCACTTAAAAACTGTTAGTGAAGTCTCCCTTTGAAGTATCTTTGTTTATAGTAAGCCAAGGAGGTATGTTCTAATCATGCCCTTTGTCCTTGCTTAAATAGTTGTCTTAAAGGTCTTTTATAGTTGTGATCATAGATGTATTTAGGTGTTCCCTCTTCTATGAACGTAATTATCAGTGAATCTTTTATGTTTTCTAAGTCATTTGAAATAAAATTTTTGAGGAAATAGGGTGTTCCCCGAATCTTAGATTTCATTTTGAAAGTTGTCTTGAAGTCATTATTTGCTTAAATAATGTTTGTAGAATTTATGGCTAGCCCTGTCTATCAAATATTTCTTTATTGTTCACGTTATGTTTTCAAGTTCCCTTTGTTGAGAATCAAATTTCTCTATCCAAAACATTGATGTCCATCTCATTCCAAAACCAAAGGATCCTGCGGCCAAGTTAGATTTTCCCTCTGATATCCCATATCCATTGACGAGTATTTATGACCTCTTCTTGACTCCATTGCCCAATGAACCAGATGTTTCTCCATTCTATATATCTTTCCTAGACCTTTCATGTTCTGTTGTATCAATTCAACCAAAAAAACAAACAAACCCTTGCACTTAATAACTAGTCTAAAACCTATACTAGAAGCACACAAGATAAACCTTTGCAAACAAACATTTGAGAGATCCCTATCTGAGAATAGGAGGACTAGATCCTGTAACTCTAAAGATTGGTTCTGATGTTGCCTTGTCTTTTGATTTTCCAAACTATCAAAACACGGGACACCAACAAGTGTTATGGTTGTAGGTTCTATGCATGAGGTAATGATGTGTGATGGGTATGGTCATGCATTTATAACTAAATAATGGTTGAGATAATGATTAAATTGTGATATGATTATGTTTATATATGCATTTTTCTAATATGAATATCGGTCTTGCAGATGAGATATTCTCCCCTAATTATACTGAGGTATGTTGGTTTGTTCATGATTTGGTTTAGCTGACAGCGTATGTCTTGCAGGAGAAGATCAAAGATGAATAGCAAGATGGTAGACTACAAATATTCTCCCTATGAATCAGATGAGTGACAAGTTTTTGGACACTCTTCCGACTTAGCAGACACATTTAGGAGTTTGAAGGAAGAAATAAGGATTTGCAAATCAGATAATGACATAATCATGCACACATAATAAAAACAAACAGAAGTAAACGCAGTAATTCTTCATATTTTTTCATAATTGCAGAGACAAGGACCACTCTAGATAAGCTATAGACAGGAGGATGGGACTAATGGGGCATATGGAAATAGGTCTCATGGTGGTCACAAGTCGAATAAATATGACACTATCTGAGATGGTAGATTTTTAGATACTATGTATATGAGAGGTGATGGACATAGTTACTATTCTATTTTTGGTTCTGATGGGCACTATGATTGTCATCGGTATCACCCTTATAAGAGGAGTGATAGGGGGTACTTGCCGGATGAGTTTAAGAAATCAAAGCCACCTACTTTTGATGGAGATTTGAAGAATCCTGAGGATGAAAAGGCTTGGTTACTTGGAATGAATAAGTTCTTTGAACTGCATGAGTATACAAATAATATGAAGGCCATAATATTTATCTTAAGCTTGAAAGGGAAAGCAGATGTATGGTGGGAAGTGTGAAAATTTCAAGTCCAGAATCCTACTACAACTAACTGAATTTACTTCACCTACCTATAAATTACATTAACAAGTTATTTACAGATTTCTTCTGTAAATACTGACGAAATTACCGAAGTGCCTTTCACTTAATTAAATTAATATGCGGAAACAAGAAACTGAGCAAAAGAAAAGAACATCACATAGGACATTGTTGTTTTTGGACAAATTTCCCCGGAAAAACCCAATGCGGAAAACTGGTGCAATAGATTTGAGGGTTTTTATTATTAAGCAAAAGTTATTTATGAATACAATCTTTGGATGCCTTGCTTGAAATTCAGTATAGATAATATCACTCGAAAAATAAAAATAGTGATATTACCTCACTCCGCAAATCCCAACTAATATGGTAGCTGAAACGAGGAACCCCCAAAACCCTTTGTACTGCCTCTGCATAGTAATTATGTGATCCTACATGGGGAACTTTGGAGGAATGAGTTACCTCCTCTACTGGATCGATGTGCTCTCAGGAAAATCGATTCTAGCCCTCCCAGCTCAGAATATCGATCTCCCAGCAAAATCTCAGACTATTGCTAAGGAAGGTTGTGTTGCCTCTGCATGTGGTCTTTGTGGCCTTGCATCACCCTCTCTGAGTGTTGTGTCACCCTCTCTAGGCACTACGCTACCTCCTATGTGTCTTTCTCTACCTCTATGTTGAGTATTCTTCGCCTTGGAGAAGATCCTCCGACCAAAATTGTCTCTGCCACACTACTATGTGAGAATATATCGATCAAAGTTTCTCCCTAAGCACTGCTCACTAAAGAAATTCAATCTCTCAGAGTGTTTTTCCAAATGACCCTCAAGCCTTCTTTATGGTCTTCCCATTGAGACTTCAATGACCAAGATTAGATCTCCAATCAACGGCTAATATTACATTTTGAATTGATCTGCTTTTTCTAGAACATTCACACACATATTCTATTGATTCACTTTAACTATTTTATTTTCCTAAGTATAGACTTAGGCTCACTTTAAAATAATTAATCTTCTTAATAAAATACAATCCAGGTGGAATTTCGCCAAAAAATTTCTGGGTTATCTGGAATACATGTGTCTAAGCCTCTACACAAAATTTGAGACTTAGAGCACATCTGATGCTACCCCAAATCAACACTCCCTCTTAGCAATGAATGTGCTCTAGCAATACACCCTATTGCATACAGCTCTACTTTTGAAGCATCTCCCATTGTGTTGCTGATGTTTGACATGTTGTCCACCAACTACTCCACTACTGCTGCAACTATACTATTATTAACCCTGCCACGATCAACACTACATATGTATTGCAAATCCCTCTCAAATGTTGCATTTGTGTTGCTGCTAGCACTCCCACTGCTAACTCTGCACTGCAACTCAATATCTGAGAGAAGCAACTGAAAAAAATCCAAAATTTGAAAAAGTGTTCATTATAGGTGCATCTCGATGTTGAAGCTCTGACTATTGCTAATCCCACATTGTCCCTCTGAAGCCATTGCGTTGCTGCTGCTACTGCACTGCGTTGCTCAAATTTAGCGCACTAGTTATTGCATCTGTCACTCCAACACTCCTTTGCACCAACTAGAACTCCTCTAGCCTGCTACAAATGATCTTAGACTCACGTAACAAGGTCATGATCCAAGAGGTGGACTCCTCAAGCATCCTACCTAGCTAAAGTTATTGCGAACTTACAGTTCAATATCACCCCATTTCCCTCCTGGAGATGCGTGGGCACTCATGCAATACTCTTATTCTTCTATCTTTACAGACACATCCTTCAGATCATGCTTCTCATCCTAGTCCTTTTTCTTCATAAGACACTGCGTTGCATAGTGACGAAGCTTACCACACCACAAGCATTTAATCTTTGAGATTTCCTTCTTTTGTCTCTGCTTCTCGTACTGCCCCTTGTATGCAAGGGCTGAATTTTCCTCCCCCTCCTTTGTCTTCGACCCACTGCTGCTACTGGCATCAAGTTTGAACTTAAAAAGGTCCCTCCTTAGCTCTTCTCACTGAAGAGCAGCCCACATCTCTTCCCAAATCGGTAAGGTTGCTCTGCCCAAGATACTCTAGATTAAAACCTGCCATTCTTCTGTGACTACGTTAAGGGCCAGTATCACCATTGTTGTAGCAGAACGGGTGGACCCCATGGATGCTAGTTGATCATGAGTTTCCTGAAGCCTAGACAGGAATGGAACAATATGCTCCCCCTTCTGCATTTGAATCATCCTTAGTTTCTTCTCTAAGTACATCTTTTGCTATTCGGAAGATCCTTCATATAGCGATGCTAAGGCTTCCCACATTTTCCTAGTTGTGTCCTTGTTGGCTATGTGGGACACTATGTGATCCTTGAATCCATCTAGGAGAAGCCTCTTATCCTTTTCCATATCAGACTTGTATTTATTGTTCTGATCTGGATCTGTAAGGACAGCTACCATACTTTCCAGGAAAAATTTGAGATCGTATTCATCTAGAATTCATTTGATTCTTGCCTTCCAGATCACGTAGTTGGAGGCTCCCTCCAACAGATCCTGATATCTAACCCTGTGAGTTTCCATATCTTCCAAAAAGAAAATGTTGAATCTAATCCCTCTATTTCTCCTCTATGCACTACTGGACTAGCTTACCCACTCCTTGATGAAGGTGGTAAATTAGCCACCTAGATATGTTTCTCAGATCTCTAAAAATATAATTTCGCGGCTAGGTATTCCATGAGGAATAAAACTCCCTCATTGTGCTTCTTCTCTCCCTTCTGGCGACTTTCTGCCCAGCAAATTTCCTATAGAAAAAATATGTCCCACCAGCTCTACACTGAGGCTCTGCGCTACTCCCTCTCACTCGGAAAAATCTCGATGTGGAAGCCCTTCCTCCCTGTCGACTCACTCAGAGAGAGAGTTTCCCCGAAATTCAGCCGTCCTGGCCTATACTGCGCAATCCCTATGGGGATTTGAACTACTACCTTCTACAACTACTTGACCTCCTGCTCAACGTTGGATCTGTTCTTCTTGTCTCACCTGCAACGCTCTGAAACCATGTGAAATTATAAGTTCGGAATCTTAGTGCAGCCAACTGAATTTACTTCACCTACTTGTAAATTACATTAGCAAGTTATTTATAGAATCCTTGTGTAAATACTGAAGAAATTACTAAAGAAACCTTCACTTAATTAAATTAATATGCGGAAACAAGAAATGGATCAAAAGAAAAGAATATCAAATAGGACACCGTTGTTTTTGGACAAACTTCCTCAGAAAAACCCAATGCAGGAAAACCTGTGTAACAGATCTGAGGGTTTTTATCATTAAGCAACAATTATTTTTTAATACAATCTCCGGATACCTTTTTGCCAATCCAGTATAGAGAATGTCACTCAAGAGAGATAAATAGTGAGATTACCTCACTTTGCAAGTCCTGGTTGATCTGGTAGCTGAAATGACAAAACCTCAGCACCCTCTGCATTGCCTCTATTCAGTAATTACATGGGCCTGCGAGGGGAACTCTGGAGGACTGTGTCACCTCCTCTGCTAGATCGATCTTCTCTCAGGAAACTCGATTCCAGCCTTCCTAGCTCAGAATCTCGATCTCCCAACAAAATCTCGGACTAATGCTCAGGGAGACTGTGTTGCCTCTGCGTGTGGCCTTCATGGCCCTGCATCACCCACTTTGAGTATTGTGTCACCTTCTCTAGGCATTGTGTTGCCTCCTCTGCGTATTTCTGTGCCTCTCTACTGAGTATCGTTTGCCCCAGAGAAGATCCCACGACCAAAACTGTTTCTGCCCCTCAACTGCATGAGAATCTCTCGATCAATTTTTCTCCCTGAGCACTGCTCAGTAATGAAATTCGATCTCCTGATCTCTTGGTGTGTTTTTCCAAATGACACTCAAGCATTCTTTATTATCTTCTCATTGAGACTTCAACGACCGAGATTAGATCTCCAATCAACGGCTAAGATTACATTTTGAGTTGATCTGCTTTTTCTAGAACATTCACACCCATATTCTATTAATTCACTTTAATTTTTTTATTTTCCTAAGTTTAGACTTAGGGTCACTTTAAAATAATTAATTTTATTTATAAAATACAATCCGGGTGGAATTGGCCCAAACAATTTCTGGGTTATCTGGAATACATGTGTCTAATCTCGCCCACAAAATTTGAGACCTAGAGCACATCTGATGCTACCCAAAATTAACAGGAATATGTAAAATGGGTTAGAGACATCAAGATAGAGGAGTTGAGTTTGAATGAATTCAAAAGACTCTTCAGAAAGAAGTACTTGTCAGAAATGTACTATGAAAACAAAGATAAGGAATTTTATGAGCTTGAAATGGGATTGATGACATATGAGGAGTATATGACCAAGTTCGTGGAGCTATTGAGATATGTATTGTATCTTAAAGATGAAAAGGCTAATGTTCAGAGATTTGTGAGTGGATTTCCATTAGAATTTAGAGATCGGATTGAGTATGATGAGCCTCAGTCACTTGAAGAAGTAATTGGGAAACTGAAGCATTATTATGAACAGTCAAAGCGTAAAAATGAAACTCAACAAGGATGGAAAGGGAAAGATAAAGGTAAAGGTAAAGGTAAATGGAATCCAAAAAGAACAAGGCCTCAGAATGCATAAGAGAAAGAGAATGTTGCACCACATAAGAAATTCAATGAAGCTATACAGAGACATGGGTCACAACACTAGAATAGAGGTGATGGTACACGATAGTTGGATTGTTGGAAATGTGGTAAGGTTCATCTTAAGAGGGATTGTCTGCAGAATCAGGGTGGTAGGCTTCATATCTATAGTGCACAGGAGGAGCAGATTTTTGGGGATGTTGGGCAGATCATTCCTCATATCTATGCAGCGCTGGATCATAGGCAGGCAGATCATCAGGAATCTATCATTGAGATAGATGGTAAGATTTATGATCGAGTTGTTTCTATTTTGATTTACCTTGGATCTAATTATAGTTATGTAACCCTTGGTTGACAAGTGTGGTTTGAATAAAGAAGTGCATGTATAATCTTGGTTAGTGTAGCTAGCTACAAGTACCAAGAAGAGAGTTCATCATTGGGTAAGAGCTTGTTCATTTGAGTTGAATGGTATGCCTGCATCAGCACATCTGAATGTATTACTGTTGAGGTGATATAGTATGCTTTTGCGTATGGATTGGTTATATCTTCATAGGACTAAAGTGGAAAGTAATTGAGTGCTTGGATGACAATGGAGAGAAAATAATATTATAGGGTAAGAAGAAAGAAAAATTATTTATGATGGTTACAGCTATGCAGGAAAAACGTAGTCACGGAAAAGGGTGTTTGTTATTTGCAGTGCATGTTTCCAGTGACAAAGGTAAGGAAGTTGAGGATGCAGATGTCTTGAAAAGTTACCCGATCTTACATCAGTTTCAGGATGTGTTTCCAACAGAGATATCAGAGTTGTCGCCTCATCGAGAAGTGGAATTTTCTATTGAGTTGGTAATAGGGGCAACACCAACATCAAAGGCACCATATAGGATGAACACTCCTTCCTTTCCTTTCCCTTACTTTCCTTGCCTTGTCCTTCCTTTACTTTCTTGCTTTCTTTCTCCTCTTGGTGCTCTTCTCCTCTCTTAGACAAATCCCAAAAATAAACTGACAAAAGGCTACCAACTGATTCTGTAAGGTATTTTTATTGATGAGGCCTCTAATTTCTTCAATTTTCCCTTATTTTCCTTCATTTTCATCCTCGCATGCAACCTGTGACCTTTCACCTTCTTTTTCTCATAGTTTCCATTATTTTCATAAATAATGTGCCAAAAATACCTTTTGTCCTTTCCAAATCCTTAGCCATTGTATTTTCTAATTTCCCTTAGACATAAACACATCAAATGATGCCCACTAGGATATTTTTCCCAACATTAAGATTGGAATAAGTGTCCCTTGCTCATGGAATTATTTAACCATTATTAAATTTTTACCATTATTAACTTTTATTACAATAACTTTTAACTCAAGGTTGTTACAACCAAGTATCTTGTCATTATTGAGAATGGTGGTGACAAATGTATCCCATGATCTTGACAGACCTCCAAGAGAAATGAAAGTGAGTTCCCTATCAACAGTAACTTCTCTAATAGATACAAGGTCATTCTCGACCTGAGTTATTCTCATAAAATAGGATTGAATAGACTCCCCTTTATCCATCTTGATATCCTTCAACTTTTTCTTGATAAAGAGGATTTGAGAATAAACAAACCAACTTATCATACATTTCCTTAGAATTTCCCAAATTAGAAATATAGAAAACCAAATGATTTTGAATGGATTCAATCAAGATTTTCTTATATTTTACCTCACCTTTTCTATAGTTTGTTCTAGCAATGGCAGGTGCATTTGAAGGAGGCTCCACAACTTTCCCTTGCACATAATCTAATACTTCATGCTCCTCCAAGGTCAAATAAAGTGTCATCTTCCAAGCATGGTAATATGATTTTTCATTGAGCTTGTCCTCAATCTTGAAATATGAAGTAGCAACCATGGAGACTAGTCCTTGTCAACAAATATCTTGGTGATTGCTTATTTTCTTTCTTGGGCTTGTCCACACCTTAGCTCTGATACCATGCCAATTTTAGTTAACAATGGTATGTTATTTGCTTGCAAAAATTACTTTAGTGTACTTTTATTATCCCAATGTCAAATCCACTTTAATTTCCAATAGCGACTAGATAAACCATTAATTCACATTGACAATAATTGTGGATAGAACATAAACAATAAATGTAGAAGACAAGTCAAGACAAGAGAACACAAATATTTGGCTAAAGCTAGGGAAAAACCCTAAGATGGGGAAAACCCTTAATAAATCCTTCTTATTATCAAATATCAAATGTTCAACAAAGAGATATAATTTCCAATAGAGTACAATATTGAAATTAAAAGTTAATGTGATTTGACTTTTGCAAATTACCCAAACCAATGTGAATCTGGTCAGCTTGATGAAGTTATGCATTTCTGAAAACTCAACTTTCCCTAACCAGTCAACAGTTAATGGTCAACGCAGCAGTCAAACTTCTCTTCTTAGCCTTGGTCAAATACCATCAAAATTAACCTTCCTTAGTGGTCAAACAACAACAAAAATAATCAACAAAATGGTGGTCAAACCCAGTCAAACGATGAAGTCAAACTGCACTCAAAATAGTCATGTACCTTTGCAGTCAACCCCAGTCGAATGGTTGAGTCTTGCCTCATATTTTGTGCCAGATAATGTAGCCTACTAGGACAAGTCTTCTCCTAGTCAAAGTGTAGTTAAAAAACCCCTCTAAAGTACAAAATTTAACACTAGTAAAATTCTCCTCAAATAGAAAGTCAACACAGGTAAAAAAGAACTCCAAGAACTCACATGTGTTAAGAAGAATAGGCTGCCTCAGATTTGTACGAATCAATTAATGAAGGAGAGAGAAGAAATGTTGTGTGATGAATGTGTCAAATGGGGTTGAGGCTCTCCTTTATTTATATGTGTTGGAGGGGGGTCAATTTTTCCAATTTGACCTCAAGATGACCTTGACCAAATGTGCTCTTGTGGGTGTGACATCAAAAACATATTTCTCCTTATCTGAATTCAGTGCTTCCAGTGTCGATTTTGGTCCTCTCGAAAAGAGAATTATGTCCAAACATCATCTCAGGTCAATGAGATACCCAAAGGGGAATTTGGGCATATTTCCATAATTTAAAAATGAGATTAAGAGTTTCATAGTTGACAAGACTAGAGATAATATTAAGCTCCTCGAGAACACGAATTTCGGTGAATAAGGAGATGATATCAAAACTCACCATGATGTCATCATCAGGTGCTCAAAAATATTCTCAAAATGGAAAGTTGTCGGAATGGTGTGGAAACTGAACGACCGCATAGATCTCATCGTTCTGAAGTTTCCCCCATTCCCTTCTAGTGCTCCAAATTCAGGCCAACTAGGAAGATATGGAGCAACTTGTTTCGTGGAAAACCAACATCGTATGCTCCCGGAAACGCTTTCTGTTTGTTTTTCCAAATAGGAAAATATCCCAAAAAGGACAATTGATTAGGAAAAACTTTGGGCCAATGGAAGGCTACCATGTGGCCTCTTCTAGTTGCTCAAAATTTAAATTTTTTTAGGCCAATCAGGCCTCGACACTTGTCTAAATCTGGTTGGTGTTGATTAGCGTAGTTCTATTGGATGGTTGGTGGCCAACCATAGGTTGCCACATGGCCCAAATGGAGGCTGCCACATTGCAGCCCAAGGGCCACCAAAATTGGTTAAGTCAGAGTTAAAACTCCAGAGGAGTCAACACCATGACCTCCATCATAACAACGCCAAACCTTAACCGATCTTGCTACAACGTTTCTTGTTAAACCATGGGAGCGAAATGCCATTTAAACCTTAATATGGCAGAGTATGGGGGTAAGGGGCCAGGGCTTAGCCCCACTTCCCCCAAACATACATCACATTTGACTAATCATCGGAATCAGGGGCACAGAGGTTAAGCCTTTACCCAAACCATTACTGTAACCGCGCATATGACATCACCAGCCTCTAACCGCCGACGATTATCAAAACCGCTGATTTTTTTTATTAAAATTTTTTAATTAGGCGATAACCATTATGGTTTAAATTTCAGATTTTGGGCAGAATTATGCATTTTAATGATCCAAAAATTTCGCCCAAAATTTCAAAAATTTATTGCTCGGTTAGTGCAATTCAGGGCGAATTTGTTGGACTGGTTAGGATTTTGGGGAAATTGTTGTGTGGTTAGCAGCAAAACTAGGGAGGCTCATAATTTCCTCAGTTTTTAACCAATTTTGGAGCAGAAAGAGGCTAGACAGGAATTTTTGGGTCTTCTGAAGCTGATGGAACAAGTTTTGAATCCATTTGAGCACTGTAAATGTATGTAATAACCATTTTGAGCATAATGAAAGTGGCCCAAGCCATTGGAAGCTGGACCAAGGAGACATATCCCAGGAGGGGTGAACTCCTTCATCACTTGCTGTGTAGTAGTTATTTTATGGTGCATTTGTTTTTTGTTTCTACATATTTCAAATTTTATTTTCATGCTTTATGTGTTTAAAAATTAACATAAAAGCTCTCAAAAACTCAAAATTTTCACTTGCAATTTACAAACCCTCAAGCACATTTAAATTAAGATCTCATACAGATCAAGTTTGGTATCAGAGCTTTGATTCTCTTATTGTTGTGAGGATTTAATTTGTTTGCAAGTGTATGTGATTCTCACTAGGTTGAAGCTCAAGAGAGGAGAAGCAAATCTTGTGGTTGCAAGTCCTCAAGTTAGGTCAAGGACAAGGAGAGAAAGTTTGCCACAATCTCCACCACAAATTCTTCCTCAAATTGAAATTAAAGCTTCAGCAAGTATGTCACATGAAGGAGAGCCTGAAAATATTTCAGAGGATGAAAAATCCTTCAGGAAATTAATTTTTGATATGACAGGAATGGTGAAAGTTCTCTATGAGGGGAGAAGCACAAGGATGCAAGGTGAGAACTCAAATATTCCAAAGGGAGACAACTCTTCAGAAGGAGACAAAGGAGACGGAGACAAGCCTTCAAAAGGTAATGGGAATGGTGACAAACCACCTTTGACACCACTATTCTTCTCACCGCCATCTTCACCATCATCTTCTTCCACAACAAGCCCTTCAAAAACACCTCCACATTCTCCAAAAGGTCGTGGTAAAATTCCATTTTTTTTAAATGATATTAAGTTTGATTTTCCTATGTATGATGGAGAGGTAGATGCTGAAATATTAGACAATTGGGTACGTCATCTTGAATTGTATTACATGATACAAATAATCAAGGATGATGACACCAATATTCATATTGCTTCACTTAGATTGGAAAGTGCAGCTCTTATTTGGTGGGAAGCCAAAATTAAAGAGGACATGAAGAAACATTGTAAGGTCTTAACCTCTTAGAATCATTTTTTTGTTGCCTTAAGGAGACAATTTTATCCATTAGCATACATGCAAAAGGCTATAATGGATTGGAAAAACTTTAGGCAAGGTAAAGGAAAAGTGTGCAAAGCTATACTCAAGAGTTTAGGAGAAGAGCACTAATTTTGGGTGTAGATTTGACAACTCAAGAAACTTTGCTAAAGTACATTCGAGGTTTGCCTAGTTACCTAAGACATACTGTTATCATGTTTAATCCTTCAAATTTAGATGAAGTATGTGTACATGCCACACATCTAGAGGTAAGAGGGAAACATGTTTCAGATGAAACAAGTGAGAATAACTTTGAGTTTGAAGAGAAAGGAAAGGGTAAGTTCAAGGGTAAAGGTAAGAAGAATGAATCCATCAAGATGGAGAAAGAAAAACTCACATGCAAACATTGTTCCAAAGACAGACATTATGAAGATCATTGTTGGAAACTTCATCCAGAGATGATTAAAAACAAGGAGAAGGAGAAGACAGTTGCAACAATAACACATGATTTAGGTTCTCATTCCAGAGATTAAACAAAGATCACTACAATGGGTTTGAAATGTAAGGACATTGCAAGTACTAGTTCTTCAAGTTGTCTCAATAGTACTCAAGATGATGAAAAATAATTGAGATTTTCCATGTTAGATTTATTTCAAAGCATACCAAGATTGACACCCTATTTGATAATGGTTCACAAGAAAAACTTATTTCAGAAGACTTAGTCAAGAAATTGAATTTAGAAACCATTCCTCATCCAAGACCTTATCCTTTAGGTTGGATATGTAAGAATGCAAATTTGTAGGTGACGAGGAAGTGCATACTTATATCTGCAATCACTGCAAACTTTCTTGATGAAGTTGAACTTGATGTTGTTCCGCTTGATGTTTCTAGTAATGTTTTGGGTAGCCCATATCTTTATGAGAGTAGAGAAATCTTTCATCGCCATGAGAATAAGTATCACTTGTTCAAGAAGGGAATTGAGTTCATTTTTAGAGCACATCGTAAGAAGATGAGTTTGTCTCTTATGCATGCTAGACAAATGAAGAGAATTGTGAATTCTAGTCAAAATTTTGCTTTGTTAATGTTCAAGCATGAAGATGTTGTGAATGAGGCCTTTCAAGGTGAAGCATAAAATGAAAATTCTGATTTAATTGAGGTTTCTAATGGTTGTGATAATATGTTTCAGGATTCTAAAATGTTGCCTTTCAAAAGAGGTAAACAAGATGTGGTAAAATTGCAGCATCATGCATCATTGTTGAGCAGTGATGTGAACAAGATGCAAGTGCAAGAGAGTGAAAAGATCAAAGATCAAGTGCCAAAGCAATTTGAAAAAGAGGGCATTGGGTTCAAAGTTTCTTCTTGTGGGTTTCACAATGTATTGTCTTTGAAATGGGATGTTGCATGGCAATGGAAATCACATTTGGTCAAGATATGAGCCAAGTACAAGGCAAGACAATCTAAACATCATCATGTCAAAAATGTTTGAGGTGAGAAGAATTCCAAGTTGTTTAAGTTTCCTTTTATTTACAACCGAGGTGGGAACATGTTTGTTTATTCAAGGACAATTTGTTGTTTTGCAAATTCTGGGAAATTGCAGCAAGATGGTATCTACAACAGCAAGTTAAGGTCTCCAAATTCGGGGAAAATACCAGTTTCATGAAAAGCTCAAATTGTTGAATTCAAGCAAATTTCAGTGGATTGAGACTGGAAGGGTAAGGGGGTTGTGCCCTCATCCAAATGTTCAGTAATAAAAGATATTTTGGTGTCCAAAAGATTCTAGTTGGGAGGAGTGATCAGGTGCTCAAAAATACGCTAAAAAATGAAAGTTGTCGGAATGGTGTGGAATGTAAACGACCGTGTAGATCTCGTCGTTATGAATCTGACGCAACTTTTTTTTCCGAAAATTAACACTGTATGCTCCTGTAAATGTGTTTTGTTTGTTTTCCCAAATAGACAAATTTTTCCAAAAAGGACAGTTGATTAGGAAAAAAATTGTGCTAGTGGAAGGCTGCCACGTGATCTCTTCTGGTTGGTCGAAAGTTAATTTTTTTAGGCCAATAAGGCCTCGACACTTGTCTGAATCTGGCTGGTTTTGGTTGGCGTAGTTCCATTGTTGGTGGCCAACCACAGGCTCTCATGTGGCCCACCCGAAGGCTGCCACATGGCATCCCAAGAGCCACCAAAATTGGTTAAGGCCCGAGTTAAAACTCAAAATGAGTCGAAACCGTGACCTCCATCATAACAACACCAAATCTTAACCAGTCACACAAAATTGTTGCTTGCTAAACCGTAGGAGAAAAATGTCATTTAAACTTTAATATGGAGGAGTATGGGGGTAAGGAGCTAGGGCTTAGCCCTGCCCCCCCACCCCCAAACATATATCGCATATGACAAATCATCGAAACCGGGGGCATGGATGTTAGGCCGCTAACCAAACCATCAGCGTAACCGCCCATATGACATCACCGACCTCTAACCGCCGATTTTTTTTAATTAAAAAATAATAATTTGGCCATAACCATTATGGTTTAAATTTAGGATTTTGGGCAGCATTATGCATTTTAATGATCCAAAAAAATTTCCCATAATTCCAGAAATTTGTTGCTCGGTTAGTGCAATTCAGGGCGAATTTGTAGGACCGGTCCATATTTTGGGGAAATTGTGGTGTTGTTAACAACAAAACTAGGGAAGCTCACAATTTCTTCAGTTTTTGACCGATTTTGGAGCAGAAAGGGGTAGACAAGAACTTTTGGGTCTTCTGAAGCTGATGGAATAGGTTTTTAAGCCATTTGAGCACTGTAAATGCATGTAATCACCATTTTGAGCATAATTAAAGAGGGCCAAGCCATTGGAAGCTAGACCAAGGAAACATAGCCCAGGAGGGGTGAACTCCTTTATCACTTGCTGTGTAGTGGTTATTTTTATGGTGAATTTGTCTGTTTTTTTTGCATATTTAAAAGTTTATTTTCATGCTTTGTGTGTTTAAAAATTAACATAAAATCTCTCAAAAACTCATTTTTTTCACTTGCAAATTCCAAACCCTCAAGCACATTTACATTAAGATCTCATACAGATCATGTCATGATCACTGTTGGAGTATATAAATCATTTTTCAATGACTAAATAACACACATTTAATTATCAATCCAGGGACGTCTGTTTATTCCATTGACAGTTGCATTGTCTGTGCCGATACACCAACTAGAAGCAATTCCAAAGAAAAGAAATTGTTGCTGAAGTAAATGCTAGAAATAAATCACTCATGCAGAAGTAAAAGGCTCTACAAGATTGGAATCACACTTCAATTAATCTA
The DNA here is from genome assembly GCA_034641835.2 of Pinus albicaulis. NCBI lineage: Eukaryota > Viridiplantae > Streptophyta > Pinopsida > Pinales > Pinaceae > Pinus > Pinus albicaulis. The sequence continues at coordinate 735,984,341 of CM076581.1, forward strand.
TCTAGTGCGCCACACAAAAAGTACCCAGTTGGTGTTTCTAATATCATATGTGTAACAACATATAAAATATTGAAATCGAAGCGGATATATTCTCAGCTGAATAGCAGCAAGAGCACTCTATTGATACATAAACTGAAATTCAACTACATACACACAACTACTTTAATCACTGCAATCACTGCTAAGAAGGAGGGCTCTTCCTCCTTAGCAAAGGAAGAATTTAACGGAAACTAAATAGAATAATGCATGTAACAACAATAACAGGATAATCTGTATTAATCTGAACACAATTACAGAGCCAAAATAATGTTGTTCTCCGCTAACCTTTCGACCTCTAGGGTCGAGAACTATATAGTGGTTACATCAAAAAATTAAGGGATAGATCAATCATGAGAATATTATGATTCTCATGCTGATTGAAATAGAACACATATAGTTATAACCACTTCCTAATAAAGTTCTGACTAGAAAATAAAAGATTACAATCAAAATTTCCCTTAGGCTGTTATCCCAAAAATACAATGCTAAACAACTTCTACATCTATCGTAATAGAATCATAGCTGTAGTGTAACAGCCAGAGGACAGATCAAAAACAAGTGTTGATGGGATCAGTCAATGGTGCCACTGTATCAGCAGTTCGTCAATGAGTCTGTAATAGCATAATGTAACAACAGTTTGTCGGCGGGTCTGTAACAGCAAGGTGTAACAACATCTCTTTGTTGTAACAACACCCTCTTAACTACTTCTGTGAACTTCGTGCTCGGGATATTTGGTGCTATAAATGACATCTGAAAAGACAACACAAAGACCATCGATCTTCTCCAAACATTCACCATCAATTAGTCATAAAAAGGTATAACATATCATAATAATTGGTGAATTGAAAAAGTAATAAAAACAAGGTGAAACAACACAAGTTAGGGTAGAAAGGTAGGAGAAAGAGGTAAAGATACTCCCATTGGATATGGTTATGAGGCAAAATAAGGAAGACAAGTATAGGAAAAATGTACAAAACTAGCACCCAACATCTCCCCCCAACTGAAATACTTGCATTTCCTCATGCAAACTCATCTCTCATGGGAATATCTTCGGTGCAGGTCGGTGAGATCATAAGCACCAGATGTGTCTTCGTCTGCTGACCTGTATCCTTGATTGGCCATCAACTGTCGTACCCAGGATTCTGACTCATACTTAATCAATTCATAATTGACCTAGTAATCCTCAATTGGCAACCAGATCAAAGGAAACTTGAATCTCAATCCCAACCACAAAGAACCAAGGGATTGTACAATCTGTGCATAGGTTGGTACATGTGGAACAACCACCACGAAATTCTGGAATGAGAATGGATCCCCCTTCAATAGCTCAGCACTGTTGGCTTCCGTGCATTTCAGGCACCCTGTCAAAGCTCGACTCTTCATCATTGAGAATTGATTGAGGCAGAAGTTCACAATTCTTCTTCTATAAGTGGCAGTCGGTTCTTTAATCCCAGGGGTACTCAGCATTCTCCTGAACTCTCGTCTCAACTTAGCAGCCCATCCTGGTTTTTCCCGAACCCAAAATGTCGTCTTCTTCTCATTAGTCTTCATAGATTTAATGGCCAGATGCCATTCAATTTGAATTTTCATGAAGGACACAAGCACCCTCAATTGAAGATCTCCCATATAAGAGAATATTGTCACAACCATATGCATACTCACATGTTCACAAATAATATTGTGTAAGAATAACTCACACAGCAAGATTTGCTCATCAAAATTGGAGGCACGGAAAACATCTAGAAATGTACAAGTGGAAGAACATAAATAAGTTCTATCCTCCATAATGGCTTTCAATTGAAACAAGAAGTAACGTTCCCACATAAAATAAGGATATGATGGAGAAGGCTGCCTACAACCCAACAAGTTGAGGGCGAGGTCATGCATTAGGGGAATTTTGAAGTTTAAAATGGGCCTCCTAAGGAAAATGTACAATCAAAATTCACTTTATGAGAACCAATCACATTTTAGGGGATGACATCATCCTTAATGGTTGAGGTGGCATTGCTTGAGTTAAAGGTACTTACTTGTTACATTCTCAATGGTGGATTAAAACTCATGATTAACCATGGTGGTGCTCTAAGTACTTTTATAGTCAAAGTAACGTACTCATAATAAATGTCATTTCACACTTTTTGAATAAAAATATATTATTGTCATTTCATATTTCTTGAAAGAAACAATGCATATCCCTATACATTTATTATATTATATTATATTATTTTTATATAGTATATTAATTACATGTTATTATACAATTTAAATAATATAAATTTTAATTAATATCATATAATATAATTAAGAATTTATAAATTTATATTTATATTTTATTTTAAGTTATTTAAGTACAAAGGACAAATGCATTAGTTGTTCAATGATAATGACTTTTTTCTTGAAAAAACTCCTTATTTATAGTCACATCAATACAATATTTTTATTAATTTTATTTTAATACAACTTTTGAATTGAATTTAACTATGGTTACATTGATTGTGGTGCAAAAAGTGAATTGAAAATTCATAAATATTATTTTATTGGTTTAGCTATTATTTTATTATTTCCTTAGGAGGCCCATTTTAGACCTCAAAATTCCCCTAATGAAGTTTTTGCTTGTCTATGGTGAGGTCCTGAACCTGCTGCTATAACAACAACAACTGTTCTTCCTGTTTCTTCAGAGTTTCCTTCTTCTTGTAATTCTCCCATCCTTTCTTCAATTCTTCTTTCATCCATCTTTTATGTAAAGTATCTATTTCTATCTAATGTTCCTTTAGCGAAAAAATCCCCTCCTGAAGGGATATTGCTTATTGTTTCCACTTTTGTAACTCAGAAATTAGCAGGATTTTCTCAGAGCTCCATCCCGAAATGGGACTCGGCGTTTTCCTGCATTCAATATCTTCATCAACGATGGGTGTACCAGCCTCTGCTCCATGGGGTTGTTCCACCTCTACTGTTGGTTCTTGTGTAACAGCAACCTCCTCAGTGGGTTCTTGTGTTTTAGCCCCTTTGTTTCCACCTAGAGCAGCCTCTATGTCCATTATTGTTTCTTCTACAATAGGAGTGGCCTCCATAGGTTCTTTTGGGTCGGCTTCTAGGTCAATTATTACAGGAGGCTATGCTTTAACTGTTGGTTCTTGTGTAACAACAGTATCATCAGTAGGTTCTTGTGTAACAGCCTCCTGTTGTTCTGTTCCTGTTTCTATTGGGCTGATATTTTATCTACGAGCCTTATATCTCGCTACTGTTAAGTCTTGAAAACATGTCCCGCATACAAACATCGGGATTTCCTTCCTCTTAGATAATTTTCGCTTTAATTCTTTGTTTTCCTTTCTTATAGTTTCAATTTCTAAAAACAAGGCATTGGTTTCGTCCTTACCTGATGAGGAGGGTTTCCTTTCTTCTTCTAAAACTTTTGCTTCCCTATACTTTTCGGTTGTAGGCAAAGGTTCTGCAGGTATGCTAACTTTCACTGTTTTTTTTGGTCTACTATCCCCAATTGGTTCATCAATAGGCTTTTTCCCAATCCTAACTCCAGCAGGCCAAGTCTAGGTTTCCACCTCTGCCTGACTTCCTCCTGAAGTCGTGGTTTGTTTCCCCTGGCTTGTCCTCGGCCTCTTTCGCTTGAATTCTTCCCAAGTTTTTCCTTGTTGTCTTAGGAAATACAACACAATTAGCTTAATGAGTCCATGATTATTCATGCATGCCTCCGGGTGTGTTGTTGCTTTCACTGTTGCCGCCATATGCTTGATGTTCCCTAACAAATAGAATGGAAGATTGATTCTTTGCTGGTGCCGCAGGTGATTAAGCAGAGGAAAGTGATAGTTGAACACTATCGTAAATCTTCCCTCACAAGTGATATATTTAATACAGCCTAGGGCAACATCTTCCCAAGGATGAGGAAGTGACAATCTGTCAATTCCTCTCCCTTTCTTCTCTATTTTTTCTTCCCCCACTAGGAAGTCTTCTTTCAGGGAGGGGTCATTGATTTTTCTGTTAAACCACCTTTGCCCCTCCACTGGTAATGAAGTTACCCGAGCAATTACCTCTTCAGTCACCTCCACTTGCATGCTCCTTACTCGGGTTTGATTATTTTTCAAGTTATGAGAAAATTCAATTGCCACCACCTCGTCTGATCCTTCAAGCTTCTGGAAAAACTCAATCCAACCAGCATCTCTGAATATATGGTAGGCTTCTGGAAAATTCTGTAGAGCGTCCATAGAATCCAGTTCATTTCGGGACGCTACTCCACCCATCTCTGCTGTTTGTTTCTGAATTTGCTTCTTGTTGTTTAACCACATTGTAATATCACTGTGTTTTAGAATTCACTTCTTTTTTGTTCGGACCCACTGTAAAATCACTGTGTCTTTGAATTCTCTGCTTCTTGACATCTCTACTTTTCCCAATCAACGAGTTTACAATGAGGATGCAAGGTTTCAGTCAAGGAGATTGATGGAAGGTGACGAATTATACGGATTTACCGAATCATACCTCACACTAATATTCATAAATGGCTCATTATGGAAAGTAATGGGATTTCGTACACACACTCTTTTCCAACCGGATTCGGTCATCATTGGAAATTGTGTTATTGATTAGGTGCATGCGGATTTGATAGATATTTATAATTACAGCTTTTTGTAATGATTTCAAGTCATATCCCCTCCCCCACCTTAATGGTGATGACCGCCCACGGCTGTCACAGGAGTATCATTACTTTTCCAATTAATCACCGAATCATCAATGACAACCTTTTTAATGACATACCTGAGGTGGCATGGAGGGAGACTTTGTATTGGTGACATCCTGCTTGCAGCGCTCGTGTTATTGCTTTTGGTTGCCACAGTTATTTCTGTTTATGGAATGAATCGTAAAAAACAATATTCATGGATGTCAGTTGTTACATGTGTAACATCCAAGGCAACCCTTATATTATTCTCAGAAAAACATAATAATCAGAATAAATTGGTACAGAAAATGAAATTACATGAATACCATCATCCTATGAAATAGATAAAAAAGGGAAGATGATGTTTTAGGAAGAAAAAAATAGGTGTAACAACCGCCACAAGAGTGGTTTTCAGCTATTACTGATTGTCTGACTGCGCCCCATAAAGGAGTTTTCACAGTTAGATTTTTTATTTTATTTTTAAAACAGGTGTAACAACTGCCACAAAGGTGGCTTTTAACTGCTGCACTTATTGGAATTTCAGTTTTTAAGGCTGCACAGGAGAATTTTCCCCTGCTGTAGTAACATGAAGATCAAAGTCCGCGAAAATGTTGACAAATGATTCCTTCGAAGCGAGTTGATGATATAACCTTAGACAGTGCCCATTAACCAGTAACGACGTCTTAGCACTGTCAATGGTGACCAATCGTACATTCCCATAGTCAAACGCAATATCCACTTCATAAGGACCTAGCCATCTGGTGCAGAGCTTTCCTTTGAAATCTTTAAACCTTGAATTGTAAAAAAGAGCCCAATCTCCTTTCTGGAAATTTTTCTTCTTAATAAACCCTTCATGTCATATGGCTCTTTGTTGTTGAATGATCTTTATTTGTTGAATGGCAGCCAGTCGTTTCTCTTCCAACTCATTGAGCTGGTTCAATCTTTGAGTTTGTGTTGTACTCAAATCCATATCGACCTGCAATGCTATTCTTAATGTCTTTATTTCAAATTCTATGGGAAATAAATGATTCTTACCATACACCAATTCATATGGTGAGAAGCCTGTAGTATTCCTCCATGTTGTCCTGTAAAGCCCACAATACCTCTAGAAGTTTCTCAGCCCAGTTTCTTTGGTGGTTGGCTACTGTCTTTGTTAAGATTCCCTTAATGACTTTATTGGTGCTTTCTTCTTGACCATTTTCTTGTGGGTGATATGGTGTGGTTATTCTGTGATGGATTCCATACTTTTCAACCAACTTCTTGATCAAATGAGATGTGAACTGAGCACCCCCATCTGTCACAATCTCTCTGGGTATCCCGAAGCAACAAAAATATCTTGAAACAGGAAGTCTGAAATAGCCTACTCTATTGCTCTAGTTAGTGCCTTTGCTTCAACCCATTTTGTGACATAATCATTATAGACCAATTTGTATGATTTTTGCTCTAATGAAGGATTAATTGGCCCCACAAAGTCTAGGGCCCATTTCTCAAATGGTTCTATTAATATCTGAGGCTGTAACGAAATCTCATATGATTTCAGAGGCTGGCCCATCCTTTGGTAGCTATCACATCCTTTCACAACTTCTTGGCATCCTGGAGTATGGTTGGAAAATAGTACCTTGTTGAGAGTACTTTATGTCCTGTCCTCTTGTCAGCGAAGTGTCCTCCACAAGGTTCCTCATGTCAAGCCTTCAATATCTCAAATACCTCATCTTCTCTATCACATTGCCTAATCTGAAAATCTGGCCCGGTGTGATAGATATTTCCTTCTATCCAGGAGTAGGTAGCACTTTGTTGTATAATCCTCCTTCTTCCTTTGGAAAACAATTGGTGTGGGAATTTTCCTGCAGCAAGGTAATTGGCTATATCTACATACCATGGTGAGTGAGTAGAGATGGCAAAAATATACTCATCTAGAAAAGAATCCTCAGTGTAAGTACAGTCATCACTTATAGTTAATCTAGAAAGGAAATCAGCAACTACATTATCTTTTTCAGTTTATCTAGAATAGTAATATCAAATTCTTGTAACAGAAATAACCGTCGTGTAACTCTACCATTAGTAATAGGCTTGTTCATTAAAAATCGAATTGCAGCATGGTCAATGTGTACAAATACTTGGTACCCGGTGATGTACTGCCGGAATTTTTTGATAGCATGCACTACTGCTACGAATTCCTTCTCAGTAACCGTTAGTTGAGCTCTGCTGGAGTTAAGTTCTTGTTGATGTGATAAATGGTATAAGGTTTCTTCTTCTCTATTTTCCCCAAAATAGCACCCAGAGCTATGTTAGATGCATCTGTAGCAATATGAAACGGCAATTCCCAGTTTGGTCCTTGTAAAATAGGTGTTGCTATTACACAGTTCTTCAATTTTAAAAAGGCATGCTCACACTTCCCTGTCCGCACAAATTTTGCGTAAACCTCAATAGAGGGGATGCAATCTTTGAAAAATTTCTCTATAAACCTCCTATAGTATCCTGCATGTCCCAAAAAACTACGTACCTCTTTTGGAGTCTCAGGGGTCGAAATTTTCGAGATTACCTCAATCTTTGCAAGATCTACCTTGATTCCATCTGTTGAAATGAAATGTCCCTGCACAATCCCCTCAGTCATCATCATGTGGCATTTCTCCGTGCTCAGAGCAACATTAGTTTGTTCACAACCTTCCAACACTTGTTCCAAGTTAGCTAATGTTGTCTCAAAGGCATCCCCGTAGGGTGTAAAATCGTCCATAAATATTTCAAGACAACCATTCAAAATATCATAAAAAATAGGAAATATTTCCCTTTGAAAGGTCGTCGATGCATTACAGAGGCCAAAGGGAGGACCTTGTATGCAAAAGTACCCCATGGACAAGTAAAGGTTGTCTTGTCTTGGTCTTATGGGGCAATCTGTATTTGATTATAGCCACTAAACCCATCTAAAAATGAAAAGAATTTTTTTCCAGAAAGAGTATCCAAGACCTGATCAATGAATGGTAAAGGAAAATGGTCCTTTTGAGTGGCCTTGTTAAGTTCGCTATAGTCAACACAGACTCTCCATTTGCCATTCTTCTTTGGAACTATGACAAGCGGAGACACCCACTGACTGTCGGAAATGGGGTAGATGAAATTAGCATTAAGGATTTTCTGTTATTCTTCTTTCACTATCTCCTTAAGTGTGGGGTTCATTCGGAGTTGAGGTTGTCTAACTGGTTTGCAATCATCTTTAAGGTAAATGCGGTGAGTGCATAAGCTAGGATGGATTCCTTTCATATTATTATAGTCCCATTAAAATGCCTTTTTGTATTTCTGTAACAGTTGTATCAACAATCTGTTTTGTTCAGCAGTCAGGTTAGGATTGATGTTTAAACATTTTCTAGGTTCGATTTCAACGGGACAGCTGATAGTAGGTGGAGTTTTTTTCAAATTTTCAATAATTGCATCATCTTCCTCACCTTATTCTCCCAAATCTCTAATGGAGGCAACAGGGAGTGAATTACTAATAAAACCATTAATGATATCGTCCTATGTTTCATCCTTAAATTATTGTGCTTTTCCACACGTGAGAAGAGGTAGGGAAAGATCAGATTCAGGAGCAAATTTGTCCCACCAGGGACTACTCAAATCCATATGAGCTTTTGTTGGGGGATAAAGGTTCAGGTTCTGGGTGGCCTGTCCATCTGAGATCACCATAGATCCGGACCTACATCTGATATATGCGTCTGCAGTGGCTAGCCACGGTCTTCCCAAGATTAAAGGATGACCCCCCAGGTTGGATTTGGTTTGTAAAATGAGAAATTCAGCCGGATAATTCCAAGAAGCCACAGTGATAACCACATCTTCGATTACTCCCTCGGGCTTGACACAGGACCTATCTACTAATTCAAGCACTTTAGGTGTAGGTCTAAGTCCATGGATTCCTAGAGAGATGAAGAGGTCTTTAGTCATAACATTAATAGCTGCCCCTAGATCAGTCAAAGTATTAGTTATGGGATGATTGTCAATATGGACAGTCACTGTAGGGTTCCTTGGGTCCTTATATTTAGTCAACAAAGGCTGATCAATCATAAGATCGGACAATTTTCCCATGACATGGATAGTAGCAGGGTCTTTAGGTTTCCTTATAGGTCTTCTGACGCATAGATCCCTTGTTGTTTTAGCGTAGATATGGACTTATTTAAGGGCTTGTAACAATGAAATCCACACATACAAATTTTGCAGCTCCCGGAGGAATTCGGATTCAAGTTGTGAGACCAGCCCAGTTTCAATTAATCGTTGAGTCAGCTTTCACAGATGTACCAGATTTACTTGGATTGGCTGTTGTAGGGAAAACATACCCTCCCGAGGTGGGTATTACATATGTAACAACATGTGTTGTATCAGTTGTTAGATGTGTAATAACTGCCTCAGAATCATCCATATCCTTCCTGGGTGATTCTTCTTCGGTAATAATGGGGGTATGTTCAGATCTGATTATTTTCCCTGATCGAAGCCGAACCTCATTAAGTCCAATAGGAGTAATAAGATAAGTCTGGAGGCTAACCGGAGCATCCATGCTCTAGGCCGCCTTATTATTTGGATTGGGGTTAGGTTGCATAGGTAATTGGGGTCGGACAGAAGGTGTAGGATTTTGAATAGAAGGAAGTTGTAACTACTGCTGTTGCATTGATATTGAAGGGAGTACTAGACCTTGGCCATTTCTTCTCCAGTTCTGACCCCAAGGATTGGGTTCTGATGGAGGGTATTGCATTGGTGGAGGAGATGGCCACTGGTTCCATGGTGAGGAAAATTGTGTTGAGGAAGGAGTAGGATACTTCCATGGGTATTGCTGACTATTATAGACATTATTCCAAGGATAAAAAGAGGAAAATTTTGAAGGCATACCTATAGGTCATGGCTGCCATGGTCTCTTGGATCTGATGAAATAAGAAGAATGAACATCCTCGCTTGACTCTTGAAGTATCGCCTTCAGTCTCGGCAACTCAGGACACTGATTCGTAGAGTGCGTCAACTCACAGATGTTGCACAGGCTGACACTATTCAATCCACATTCTATTTCCAATTTTTTATTTTTTTTGCATCGGGGACAAAATATTTCTAAGGCTGCTACAGCTTCTGCTTTTGCTTTCTTGACTTGTACCGTAGTGATCTGGGTAGAGAGAGTTCTAAGGAGGTTGATTTTTAAATCCTCAAATAATTTCCTGATCTCTGCTCTGGTTACTCCTCCACTTGTGGACTTCTGTATCTAAAGTGAAGGATCCTGAATTAAAACTCTTCCCTTGACCGATCCTCTTGAGCTATGCAGGAAAAGCTTCATTATCTCATCAAACATCTCTTGTGATATGTCTCTTTTTCCTATTATGTTCAGATGCTCCAGACAATCATCTCTTAAACCTTTTAAGAATATTGGCTTTAGAATTTCTGGATCTAAATTATTGAATTTAGACCTCTGTAAATTGTAGTGGAATCACTTCAGATAGTCTTCCAGGCTTTCCTCCTCCTTTTGTGCAATTATGAAAATCTCGTCCTTCAAGTCCCTGGTTCGAAAGTAGTCTTGATACCTAAAGAGGAAAGCCTCTCTCATGTCATTCCAGGTTTTAACCATGCCAGCACCCAATCTCATAAACCATCTTAATTCTGCTCCTTTCAGAGTAGCAGGGAATAATTTAATATTCTGGGCATCTAAAGTGTAGTCATAATCTCTACACAACACATCGAATTCGAACAGAAAAGTATCAGGATCTTCAACAACCATCCCCTAAAAGGATGGTAGGGATGATAAAGGGATATTATTCATAGGAGCCTCATCCTGTGTTACTACTATTGGGAATTCAAAAGTAGCGGAGTTGTCTATCTTGAAATTCTCGTCCCCCATGGTTTATTCTTCCTGATGGGATGAACTGACCTCGGAGTGTACTGGAGATTGACAAATAGAAGGATCAGGCTGCTCCAGGACCAATTGCTTAACAACACTACCAGCATCCAATTTATGATCAACCAAATGCTGTCCTCAGGTCCCTGATGTTCCCCACTGGTCTCTCCGTGTCCTTCAATTCTCAAATCTTTATCAAAGATTTTCCATTGTTGTTTTGAATCTGGAGTTTTGATATCAAGAGTGGATATGTTGTTTGAAGGATGGTGAGGTCCAGACATGGAAGACACCGATGGTCCTGGCCTTGATATGGTAGTTTCTTTTTGTGGTCCTGTCTTCCTATTATCTCTATATGACGTGGATTGTTCCTTTTCTGCCTTTGAAATCAAATCTCCAAAGAATTTTTTCCTTCCCAAATCTGCACTCTTATTTTCCTCCTTACGACCAGTCTTTCCTGTAGTCATTAGAGTGGGGGGTGTTTGTAGATGTTGATGTTGTCATACTAGCACACATGGGCCCTATGTGTATCAATTCATCCTACAAGTGCTTTCGTTTCTACAGTAGTGAGCCCGCCCAAGTTTGTTAGAGCGATGTGCAGGTTCTTACCTCTCGTCTTACCGCCCAATGACTGTATAGCTGAGGGCACCCTAAAAAAACACCCAAAATTCAACTCCTAAGTGTCCCAGCAAGACATTGGTGAGCCCGCTCAAGTTTGTTAGAGTGATGTGCAGGTTCTTGCCTCTCGTCTTACCGCCCGATAATTGTGTCATGAAGACACTCTTAAAAAAACAAAATGCTCAGAAATTCAACCTCCTAAGTGTCCCATCAAGAAATTGGTGAGCTCGCTCAAGTTTGTTAGATCACTACGCAGGTTCTTACCTCTCATCTTATTGCCTAGAAATTGTGTCGCTAGAGACACTCTATGAAAACACATGGAAATTGCACTTCTAAGAAACAACTTTGATTGATTTGATTTTCACTGCCATCCCTGGTAATGACGCCAAAATGTTGGACTATATAAATCAATGTTAAATGAATAAACAACACACATTTAATTATCAATCCAGGGACATTTATTTATTCTAATGACAGTTTCACTATCTGTGCCGATACATCAACTAGAAGCAAATCCAAAGAAAAGAAATCGTTGCTAAAGTAAATGCTAGAAATAAATCACTCATGCAGAAGTAAAAGGCTCTACAAGGTTGGAATCACACTTCAATTAATCTATATGATGTGCCACACAACAAGTACCCAGCAAAAGAAGGTCAGGGTTTGGGGGTTGTGGGGGATAAGATTTTTTTATATGTTAGGGCTCATGGAGGAGCATTTGATGGATTTGGTAATTAAGGATGTGATTGAATTCATGGATCTTAGTGAGGGGTTTGCATGGTGAGGAAGACGGTAGGTTTAAAAGTTTAGACTCATAGTCAACAATGTCCATCATAACAATAAAATTTCCTTTATTGGATTTTAGGTTGATTATATTAGGGTTGTCATTAATATGACAAATAGATCTCAATCCATCCTTGGGAAGATTTGATTTAGGGGGTTTTGAATAAAAAATAATTATGATGCATTCTTGATGAATTTCTTTAGCTTCGTGGGTAGGCGGATGATGAGTAATGGATTCGATAGAGCACAAAATGTCTTCCATCAGAATGTGATGGGTGAAGAGGGGAAATTTAAAGCCTTTCTCTAGGATTTGGATGGTGGGAGGGTCAAAATGAGACAAAGAAATTTTGATGGCAGTGGAAGGGATAGAATGAGAGATGGTTATATTCTCAAGGGACCAGGGCCTAAAGTTGTAACAATCTAAAGGGATAATTTACAAAGTCTAGCTCTAGAAATATCACATGCATTATGAAAAATTGTGGAAACCTTCATTCCAATTAACTGAGTGACCGAAGTTCAACTCAAGGAGAGGAATCCCTCAAATTTATCCCATGTTGAATTTGGAGTTAAAATACTCCAATTCCACAGTGGCCATGACAAAGAGTGTTGGGTCCAAGGGACAACCTTAGACATGAACATCCAAATTTCCTTTCATTTTCATCAGAAAATAAAAAGGTGGGCCAAGGAACTAGCATAATAGTTTTCAAGATAGATGAGGAAATATGTCCCATACCATACAGATTTCAGTGTAGCCAAGATCAAGGGCTAGTCAATTTGGTCATAGGATTTTTTCTAGTTAATATTGATGAAAAAAATCATCCCATTCTAAAGTTCGAGCCCATTACATTCCTTTCTATATTGGAATGAGATTTTTAATAATATGGTAATCGTTGATAAAGCTAGTTTTCTTAGCCTAATTAATCTTGGGAGTAGATGGTCCAAATTAAGGGATAAGGCTTTGGCTAAGATTTTATACGAAGTATGAGTAGAAAAATATAGTGCTATTTTATGACAATATTTGAGAGTCTTGATTTAGGTATGGATCAAAAAAGGCCTTGAATGATTCCTATCCACAAATAATTGCACAAAATTTTATTGTAAACTTGTAATAGATTTGTCCAAACAAAATTATAGGTAGCCTTGTAGAATTCATATGGAAATCCATCCATAGTAGGGCCTTATCACAAGCCACTTCATGAAGGGTTTCAACTAACTCATTGAGGGATGTGTTTACCTATTTGGCTCTCTTTTCCTCCTCAATGTTCTTATGAGGAATAAAGTCAAACCATTTTTTAGGTAGCTTTGTGGAGGTCCAGTCTCATCTCTTAGGTTTGGAATACCATCTTTATGTGTTCCGAAAATTCAAGAAAAATGCCCACTTGAGGGGTCAAATAACCCATATTTATCTTTAAGGAATAAATGGGTTTCCCAAACTCTTTAGTGGATATATATTTGAATAATTCTTTGGTAGTCCTATCACATATTTTCATCTATTGCAGTTGATCACAAAATTGAACACTTTTGGCACAACACATTTATAGGTGGCAAGTGGAATTTGTAGCCCTCACTTACTTATCTTGATCGTATGTGCCCCATTGCAAGTCTTTGATAATGCCATCTAGCTCATGGCATAACACATAACTGCGAACCTACCAAATTTTGGTATTTGGCACCCATACCCATATAAAACACCAAAGTTTTAAAAATATCATTATCCCACCAAGTAACCTAATCACAATCTACACATCATTGAGGAATGAGATTTTGCATCATTCAAATATAGGTAAATTAGTATGGGTTCTGTAGATGGGAGGAATTTGGAACATACCAGGATTTAGGCATTATAGCATCCTCCTTCCACACTTACCCATGTTCATCGGTCCATCAGGGTAAATATGAGACAAGGAGTTGCTATGATATTACTCAACCTCCTAGGTGCAGTTAAGGAAGTGGAATCGACATACCAAAACCTTACTGACTTCCCTCAGGTGTTATAGGACCCCTAAGAGCTAAACCACCCTCCTAGGTGTCCAAACCCTAAGTTAAAAAAATAAAAAAAATTCAGTGAAATGGACTCCTAGACGCCAGAAAAACACTGCAGAAATTTGAATGTAACCCTGCAGTTGGATGCATAAGCCTGCAAGGTAGCGACTACTGTCTTTTTATCCCAGTTTTTTTCTTCCGATTGCGAGATCCCAACCACTTTTTTATGACTAGTCTCTAGACCAATACCCAAAACTTTATGAGAATTTCCAGAACAATATATGACACAAAGAAAAATATTCTAACACAAAACTTGATCAAGGACTTGGCCTAACCAATCCTAACCATGATAGACATTTTTTCAAACATATGGAAAACATGTTATCTGCAGGTCATGAATGCATATCTGATTACAGGAGTCTGAAACTTATATGAGAATCACCAAGAAGCTCTAATACCCTCTCATAATAGTTGCAATAACATTTATTAGTCCATGCATTCATCAAACATTCATATCTTCATCCAAACATGTCGATAGCCATAAGTAATATACATCACATAAACAACATATAACCGAGAAATAACCATCATAGGAACCATGGAAAATCAACCATAATACAACCATCATAATCAATATATATGCTCATATATCACAATATAAAATGCCTCTTATTAATATATGAAAATACCAACCAAGTCAGGGACTTCCACGTACCACCCCACCATAGATTGGGTTGAACCAAATACCTCTTTAAACCAATCACTCTCGTGCCATATTCCAAGCATGAATGTGGGATATCATGGAATAAAACAACATAACCAAACTAGGGCTTACAGAGGCCAAACCACCTCAACCCTTAAGCAATGATTCCACCTCGTGGCCAGACATCAGTAACCATCACCATATCAGTCTCTACCAAAATTTTCCAAGGATCAAGAGCATTTGTTCCAACCAAACTCAAGGATTAGTAGCTCAACCCACAGTTGCCACAAGGCTCCCGGGCGTTTGTCCAACCAAGGCTCCAAGGCTAGTAACTCAACCCACCAAGGGCTCCAGAGCGTTTGTCCAACCAAGGGTTCCAGGGTTAGTAACTCAACCCGAGTTTTTCTAGGTATTCCTCAGATTTTTCCAACCAAGGCTCTAAGAACTAATAACTCAACCCATAACCATAAGGAACATGAGCACTAATCAGAAAAAAAATGGAAAAACCACAACACCATGGCTATCCAGGAAATGGAAAGGCTAGGAAAAACCGTTGTTAATCCAGGCAATCCTCCACGCCAATGACAGATCATAACCAAATAGCCACATGCATATACCATGTATGCCAAAAATAATGAGTAAACCATACATGAAACTCGGTACCTACAAGTAATCCATTTTTAGTTTTTGATCCCGTTGTCCCCTTGCGTTTTCCTACTTTCCTTTACCTTCTTTCTCCAAATCCAATGTTCTCCAAGAATGGTCCATGATTTCTCTAAGTGTGCAACACACACACACACACACACAGATCCAATCTAAATCTGACAAAAGGTTTCTCACACTAACCAAAATCTAACACTGACAAAAGCCATGAATTGATCCTCAAAACCCTTTTTATGATTGAATCCTCTAATTTCTTCATTTTCCTTCACTTTTCCTTCAATTTCCTTTTTATTCAAATATATGACCTTTCACCTCCCTTTTCTCCTATTTTCATTCATTTTCATAAATAAATTTCATTTAATGTCTCTTTGCCTTTGCCAATTTCCATAGCCATAAATTAATCACTAGTAATCCCAATCACTATATTTTTTCCCAACATTCAACTTGGAATACATGTCCCATGACCTTGGTCATATTTTTGCCTTTATTAACTTTATTACATGGATTTTTAACCGGGGTTGTTACAGAACCTTCCCTCTTGGTGTTCTATGACAACTACAACTAGCAAAGCCATTGAAACCAAAACATACTGCCCATGGAGCTTTATAACCCAACTCGTTGCAGTATTTACAATGACCACTCCTGAAACATGAAAACATATTGCTTACTAGAGCTTTATGACACAACTAATTACGATTTTACAATAACAACTAAATATAATCTCATGGACATTTGATTCAACCAACGAATAACCATACTATCTATGGAGCTTTATAAACATAGCTCGATACAATATTTACAATAATATACACATGCAAATTTGCTCTAACTAGCAAATAAAAGGATATGATGTTTGCATCAGTAAGAAGGGAATCCAAAGGCTCACACCTCCACCCTCAAAATTAGTACCAAGATTCACCTCCTTCCTAGGAATTCCATAATCCAATGTCAAAACCAAATTCTGCATCCAATGTCCAGCGCTACAATCCTGCACCACTTTTCCTCTCAATGAATAGTTACCGGCTCATTATTCGAGGGCACACTCCTAATGTGCTTCTAATTTCATCTCGCAATGTTAATGACCCAAATCAATATACTCCCTGACCTTCCCTTCTCTGCTGCACATTCCCTCGGGAAATTCGGTCACCCCTTTTTGTGTAGTCACACACCTTCCAAGTTCCTTAGGCATCCCCTTCTCTGCTACATAGTCCATCAGGCAACCCCTCCCTTGGCAAGGTTTCCTCGCATCGAAAGTTCCAAAAGCCAAGTCATAGCCCTTCCTCAAAACCATCATACCGATCATAGCATGCTCATAGAAATCAATGGAAACTATTGGGTACAATGTCCCACAATGGCCCTGCTCCTGTGATTTACCAACATATTGTTGTATGTTCCAATTCCTTTCACTTTTGCTACTAATTCTTGCAGTCAGTTTCAACCACCCAACCGATAATTTTCATGCTTTCCTGTACCAAGCACATGATTTCCATTAGATTCAAAATAAATTGAAATAAATTCACATCATACCTCATAGGTGGCCCGTCAATAAGGTACACTTGCAATTTTGTTTACTTCCTGTCACCACAAGTCAAACTAACTCTTTGATCAAATCATCATGTATAAACATATCACATCCAGTTAGCTCAAAACACAACCATCATAATAAAAATCATATATAAGATATAACCATCATTAATTAGAGTCATAGATGACATACATAATTAAAACTTTAATAAAACATTGATACTTATCCTTCAATCGGTCTGTTGCTTCTACCTTTGTCCTTTGTCCTTTCCGTTCACACACTGAATCAATTGCCACACTCGGAAAGCACTAAGTTCCATCTCTTCTCTTCAATCACATACACATACACCCACACACGGCGTACAACACCACACAATACATACACCTACACCCGTTGTACAACAACACATACACCTACACCCGCTGTACAACACAATACATATACATACATAGACTACAATACAACGAATACACATGCCACAATACAATGACTACACAATTCCCCATAACACAATACCACATATACACAACACCACCTACACAACATGTACACAACAACACATGTACGCAATATGTACATAGCACAACGTGTACACAAAACCACATGTACACAACACCACATGCACGATGTGTACAAAACACCACATGCACGACATGTACACAAAACCACCTGCACACAACACCCCATGTACAACATGTATGCAACACCACATTCACACAACACCATATGTACACAACATTGCATAAACAACATGTACACAGTACCATGTGTTCATAACACCGCATATACATGTACATAACACCATGTGTTCACAACATCGCATATACAACATGTACATAACACCATATGTACAAAACATCGCATGTACACAACACCACAGGTACAATATGTACAACATATACACAATGATAGTACCACACATCCAGATAATACACTCTCTCTACCAGGAAACCTTGCTTCCAATGTCTTGCCACCATCTATGCTTATCCTACCAAGCCACATATCACATTGCTCTTATTCTGCTGATGTATTTATCAACATTACCTGTCATAGCATAAAAATAGGCATAATATAAACACATAATATCAAATCATATCCACGTGATATTGACCTCATATATTTTTCAAGGCTACTCTTCCCACTTGATTCCTCATGAAACTAGGAACCTCTTCATGACATTCACCTGCATAAGCAATCATTCCTCCACAAGAATGATCTTTGACGACCTTGTCACACTATGAAATACATACATACATACATATAAATATCAGCATAAAACAATCATGATCCCTGACGACCCTGTAAGAAAACATGAACATGAAGCAATCATAATCCCTGACGACCCTGTTAGAAAACAACATACGTACATACATATACACATATATAGACATCATCATAATCATAATCACAACGTAATTACCATATATTATAAGGTTAAGGTTAAGAGAACTCCCTTTATTTGTGCACAACATTGAGAAAAACAGTTCCCAACATAGCCAAGGCATCTGACACCTCAAATCCATTCACTTTACCATTCCTGGTTGCCTTCCTCGTTATTGTCTTGCCACCGTCCATTTATCCTAATGGACCCAACTAAGTCAATCAACTATCATACTCTTGCCTTCATCTTACCTAATACTCATTCACCTCTTACATTACTTGTTGGATTTCATTCATCTCTCCCCAAGCTCCATTAACTTTCCTCTTTCCCCAACCAATTCCCAAGACCCTCAACACAAAGAGGTAAGAAAAAAATCAAACAAGAAGAAAAAACCATGAAAAACCAATAGCAATATGACACCACACACAATGTTGCATGGCCATGCACCAGACATAAACAAAACCACAAATAAAACGCTAAAAATTTACAAACACCGAAAGCACAAAACTAGCAACAAACACCTTGAATCAATCCCCATGGGTTCCCAATGCTTCTAAGGGGAAGCCCAACCTGAGCCTTCTCCAAGATTCCATGGAAGTTTCTTTTCCATGCAATCCCCTGCATCATACTACCATAAACACATAACTGTCAGTGCATAAGTAAACATAACAATATACTAGTTACCTTACCTTACTGTGTCAAGCACGTTTCCATGTAACTAAACACGTACATATATCATCTCTCAAGGGACTCCAATTACTTGACGAATCCATCCATAACTAGAAACCAACTGCTATACTTGTTACATACATGTTCACAAATATAATTCATATCCACATGATGTTAGACAAAATCAAGGTTAAGAAGACACCATGTGTTCATGCAAAGCACTCATTCGTTTGGGATTGCAGTTTGAAAACAAAACCAAAGGAATTCTCACCCATTTCCTTTCTTTTACTGTTTTCCTTACTGCAGTTGATTCTTTATTATGTGTTATCACATCACCCAACTGTTAGTTATATAAACAACTCAATCGTTACCTTGTCATGGTAATACCAAGCATGTTTCCCTACAATTGTTCACACATGTAAATCACATGTTCTAAAGATCAAGATATCATGTTTATTAATTTGGAATCAATGTTTACCAAGATTAAAATTCATGTCATAATTTGCAATCAAATCACATTCATTAATCATAATAATAGAACTAGCACCCACTTGCACAAAAGTGCATATCAGCTGTCTCAACACATATTGTGTTAGTACAACCATCTTAATGCCAGATCATTCCTTCATGCAATCTTATATACACATACTCAAATCATGCACTTAATCAAACATTCAAACAACCTGTAAACATACCATGTTAGATAAACCAAATAGACAACGTAATCAAACTCATACCTCAATGTATCTCAGGGGAGGCTATCACATCTACACAAGTCTATCCAGATTAGTATGACACAATATCATAATATATCGACTCGTACCTAAATATCATAACCATTTGCATAGGCCAATCTAGGTTAGCACGATAAATATAACATCCAGATCTGAAATTCAATGACCATAAGCATCATGCATATGACCGCAACGCATATAACAACAAGCTACTACCATGCATGAATATCTGACGCTTGTGCATATGACCACACTGATTAACTAATAATTATCATGCATGTAACCATAACAACAATAGAATGATAGGAATATATATACCATAATGCATGTAACAACCATTAACCAACGTACTTGCATGCCCAACATATAATCCTATATGACGATCTGCTCTTACCCCAAGGTCAAGTGCTACAACCTCACTCTAATAATCTGCTTCTCTTTGAGTATCTCAATCAACATATCAACATCATAACATACCAACAACATCATGATGACACAAAATGCATACAATGACCTCATGCATGACAACCTTAACCATGACAATGCAAGCATAACAACATCCATCTAGCCCATCCAGTCCAAGTGTTTGAACCTGAAAGCTTTGATACCATTCTGTGGTATCTAATATCATCCAAAGAGAACGAAAACCCACTTTGATACAACTCTGTAGCACCCTCCTCCCACACTTTCCCAATTTCACCGGGGTAAATATGAGATGAGGAGTTACTATGATATGACTCAACCTCATAGGTGCAATTAAGGAAGTGGAATCAACACTAAAACTTTATTGACTTCCCTCAAGTGCTACAAGACCCCCAAGAGCTAAACTACCCTCCCAGGTGTCCAAACCCTAATTTAAAATTCCCTTTCAATGACCTACATTCCCAGACACTGACACAACACTATAAAAATTCGAATGCAACCCTCTAGTCGCATGCATAAGCCTGCAAGGTAACAACTGTTGTCTTTTTCTCCTAGTTTTGTGCTTGCGACTGCGAGATTTGAGCCACTTTTTTCAAGGCTAGTCTCCAGAACACTACCTAGAACTTGATAAGACTTTCTAGAACAATATATGACACAAATACATAACTTATAACACAAAACTTGATCAAGGACTTGGCCTAACCAAACTTAACCATGACATACATTTCGTCAAACACATGACATACATGTATTCTATAGGTCATGAATGCATATCTGATCATAGGAGTCTGGAAATTATCTGAGAATCACCAAGAAGGTCTAACACCCTCTCATAATAACTGAAATAACATTTATAATTCCATGCATTCATCAACCATTCATATATTCATCAAAACATGTCAAGATCCATAAGTAATATACATCACATAACCAGCATATAACCAACAAATAACGAACATAGGAGCCATGGAAACTCAGCCATAATACCACCATCATAATCAATACATATGCTCATATATCACAATAGAAAATACCTCTTATTAACATATGACAATACCAACTAAGTCAGGGGCTTCCACGTACCACTCAACCATAGATTGGGCTTAACCAAATATTTCTTTCAGCCAATCACCCCTATGCCATATTCCAAGCATGAATGTGGGATCTCATGGAATAAACCAACATAAACAAACGAGTGCTTCCAGATGCCAAATTTCCTCAGCCCTCAACCAATGATTCCACCTCACGGTCTGACATCACTAACCATCACTAGATTGGTCTCTACCAAGGCTATCCAAGGCTCCATAGCGTTTGTTTCAACTCGGCTCCAGGACTAGTAACTCAACCCACAACTGCCATAGGGCTCCAGAGAAATTTTCAACCAAGCCTCCAAGATTAGTATCTCAACCCACCATGTGCTCCAAAGAGTTTGTCCAACCAAGGCTTACAGGACTAGTAACTCAACCCAAGCTTTTCTAGGGCTTCCAGAGCGTTTTTCCAACCAAGGCTCCAAGAACTAATAACTCAACCCACAACCATAAGGAACATCAGCACCAGTTAGAAAACAAAATGGAAAACCTAAAACACCATGACTATCTAGGAAATGGAAACGCTAGGAAAAACCACTGTCAATCCAGGAAATCCTCCATGCCAATGACAAATCATAACCAAATAGTCACATGTATATACCATGCATGCAAAAACTAGCAAGTAAACCATACATGCAACTTGGTACCTGTAAGAAATCCAGATGTAGTCACTAATCTCGCTACCCTGTTGCGCTTTCCTGCTTTCCTTTACCTTCTTTCTCCAAATCCAATGTGCTCCAAGAATGCCCCAATATTTCTCTAAGTGTGCAAGAGAGAGAGAGAGAGAGAGAGAAAGAAAGAGAGAGAGCTCCAAGCTAAAACTTACAAAAGGTTTCTCACACTGACCAAAAGCTAACACTAACAAAATCCACGAGCTAATCCTCAGAAGCCTTTTTATCATTGAGGCCTCTAGTTTCTTTGTTTTCCTTCAATTTCCTTCTCATGCAAATATGTGACCTTTCACCTCCCTTTTCTCCTATTTTCCTTTATTTTCATAAATAAATGTCATTTAATGCATCTTTGCCTTTGCCAATTTCTGTAGCCATAAATTAATCACTAGTGATCCCCATCACTATGTTTTTTCCCAACATTTAGGTTGGAATACGTGTCTCGTGACCTTGTTCTTATTTTTTCCTTTATTAACTTTATTACATGGATTTTTAACTGAGGATTTTATAGGCATACATAGCTACTTGACTCCCTGAGAAACATAAAATGTTATGGGTTTGTAGTCAAATATGGTGGTGGTATTTCCCACATGGATTGGCCATCCTCCTATAATGTAAAAGAAAGTATTTTTTGCTTTGATAATAGGGATCGATCCAGCTGTTGATAAATCTTCATGGCTACTTAGTGAAAATAAGTTCACTGGAATCCTATTTCTAGTCACACTTGGGGTCATCAAGCCAATGCTCACGACACCTCTTTTTCTCCAACTAATAACCATATAGGAAGTGCCCCTTATTTATCTTTATCTAATCCCGATATAGAAGACAAGGAGCATCGAGAATTTCAACAACCATCTAATGGTAAAAAATGTTGCATGCTCACTAACATTAATAGAGGCGTTGACATTAGCAAACCATAAAATTTGGTTTTCCAAGTTAAGAAGAATCCACACAAGTCTCTAGGAAGGGTTTGTACGTGAATGAACAAAAATACTAAGAAACTTGGGAGAGACAAGGATAATGATTCCCACCCCACCCCCCCCCCCCCTCTCTTTTCCATTAGTATAATCTAAAGAAAAAGCTTTATCATTGGTCCAGGGGATGAACATGGCAATTTGAAGCATAAAACCTACAGTTTCGGCCTCTTGTATACAAATAATATGTGTCCCACTTATAATAGTCAATAGCTAGTAAATAGTACTTTTTGCTAAGGTTTTTTAGGCCTTGGACATTCTAAGAGTTCACTTTAATAAAAACCAACAACATCACATATCATTTCCTTGTTGTTCTTGAGGCCTTGAATAGTGGAGACGAAATTGCAAAATGACAGATTACTAGTCTGAAAATCATAAAATATGTTGGTGACACATCTTGTAGAGATGGATATAATCTCTTTGGGAGTTTATAAATTTCCACAGAGATATATATTTCTAGCTACTGACACCCACATGTATTGAACCATAAGATGTCTTCGAGGCCTCAATGCTTTCTTACTTTGGTAGATTAAGGAGGAGGCCTTGGAGGTTGAAGGATTGTAAGTTTGGGATTTCTTAGGTTGATACTTCGTCAAAATTTTCAATCTTCCCCTTACACATAAATTTTGTTGATACCCCTTCACTTTCTTTGTGTGTTTGAAGAGAATTGGGAGCAAGAAGGTATTGTGAGGTTGGGGCTATTTTGTTTTTGATTGGGGACATGAATATGTAATATTGAATATGAAGGTCAAGACACTAGTAGGTGAAGCAAGATTGTGTAGATTCATATGGTAGAGTCACTAATGATTCAATTGACCATCCATATGGATGTACATAAACTTCTTTAGGTCTAGAATAGGTTAATCTACACATAGACATGACAGTGAGGTAGGAGGATAAAAAAATATCTTATTATTTTCATAGATAAACTCTCCCACAAAGTGGTAGTTCACCATAGTGTTGACCAAAATTGCACAAGAAGGTAGGGAAACCCAAACTAGGCAGAAAATTTCTACTACTTTTTCAAATGAGAAATTATGGCTTCAATAGTTAAGGACCACTTAGATGTTCTTGCATATATAGGGGAATTGACTCAAGATCTACTTCACATGAGAAGGGCCACACATATAGAACACGAAAGGGCCTTTAATCAATGCCAAATGTGTGTGTTATGCTAACTATTGGGCTCCTATACCTCGTGGACCTAGTTTTGAATAATCACTTTACAAAGTACCCTTCCAACAAAGTAGTAAGGAAACCCTTATGAAACTCGTGACATATATTATCATACTTTAGACCATATAATTCAATATGAGGAGGAGGGTCATTACCTCGAGGTATACATTTAAAATGAAGTTCTAAGGAGCCTTGGGTGTCATCACCAACTTTTGGTTCAAAGTTTCTATCATGAACAATCATAGAAAGGGTAGGGTAGGCCATTATGACTCACCTTATGAAAAAAGGTTGTTATTTAATGAGTTAATTAGGCCACACTCAAAGTTGAAAAGATAATATGAACATACAATCCACAATTGAAGATCACAATTTTCAAACCATTAACTCTGGTCTCTAACAATATATATTTAGATATTAAAAAACTTTATACCACTGCTTGCAAAATACGACGAACCCTAAATGGTTGAGGACTTGTTAGTTAATTAACCCTCATTAGTTGGTTCACTTTCCTATGATGGTTCAAAAAATATTATATTTAGATAAGGTATTGGTTAGAAAATACCACCTACTCTCCCTCCAAATCAACCTATCAACTCACATTGTCTCGGGGTCACCTCTTATGCACTTTGAAGATAAGGCTCAAACCATTCTTTCTATTTCCATGTGAATTAATCATTTCCCTCTTAATCTTCTTCTCTACCTATTTTTTTTTACACCCCTTTTGGTTTCCTATATACTTATTTGAAATGAGATGAATGATGAGAATGACACAAATCACCTTGAATTTCATTCCAATAGTTAGATCATGATGGTGAAAAAAAAAATCTTAACTTTGGATCTGCCAAGGGTGGAGAGGCATCAAATCTCTTTTCACTTTAAAATAAGTTTGCATATCAAAAGATTTGATCCCTCTCGATGCTTAGTAGATCCGAAGTTAAGATGGATCTAGAATGTTTTAATTTCTCCTTTTAAATAAACTATATTCTACATGAATACCATGAGTCATTTTTACTTCTTTTTTTTATTAATCCTAGCCTCTGCACCTTTTTACCACTCTCGTATCATTCGAGAAGCACTTGAAATTGAAAATAACCCTAATAAATTTTATAGGGAGGATGATTATAAGCTAAGCCAATCTTAGAAGCCCGTCATCCACCATATTACCCTTTGAGTCTTGACCCTACCCTAATTTCTATTTCCCCCCCTCCTTTTCCCTTATCTGATCCTTCCTTTTATTATTCTCTATCACTCTGCTATCAGTTTAATTTTCTTATGTCTTTTATTTATCTTAACTCAATGTAGAATTAAATTGATCCTTATCGCCTTTTAGCCTTTAATATACTGTATATAATTTCTAAAAAAAATTATTTCCAAATCCCTTCCCTTTGTTGGAGTAATCACTGCACCTCTATGGAATCCGTAATTCCCACCCTGGAGATCCTAGTTACCGGTTTGGAAGTTTACCAATACCTACGGGTTTTGGTGTAACGAAAAACCTCTTCATGGTATCAAAGCCTGGACCTAGGTTTGATTCCCTCGACTTGTGTTTGAGGGGTGTGTTTATTCCCCCGAGCTGCATTTGAGGGGGGAGGGGTATACTTCTTAAAACTCAAGACTGAAGTTTTTAACATGTTCTTGGCCTTTAAGGCCTTTGTTGAGAAAAAAATTGGACATCACATTCTTATGTTAAGAACTGACAATGCAGGAGAATATGTTAACAACAAATTTATCCACTTATGCATTAAGCATGGCATTCAATTGCAACATATTGTTCCATATACTCCACAACAAAATGGTGTAGCTAAAAGGAAGAATCGCACTCTAAAAGAAATGGCTAATTGTAGTCTTAATTTTTGGGCAGAAGCAATTAACTGTGCAAATTACATAGTAAATTGCACTCCTATTAAGGTTTTAAGGAATATAACTCTAGAAGAAGCCTGGAGCTCAATCAAACCAGATGTAAGTCACTTTCGTGTTTTTGGAAGTGAAGCTTGGGCCCATATTCTAGATGCGAAACATAAAGCCTTAGAACCTAAGAGTGAAAAAAACATTTTTGTGGGATTAATGAAGATGTCAAAGGATATAGACTTCTTCAACCAAAATCCAAAAATGCAATCATTAGAAGAGATGTAAAATTTGATGAAAAAATATTGGCCTGCGAGCCTAGTTCGACGGGTGTGCCACCTTTGGCCTGCGAGCCTGATTCGGCATATGTGCCACCTCTCTCTATCTGTTCTATTTTTGACAGCATTCCTTCTAGTTTGGATGATGACATAAAGGATGAAAGTCCTCCTCCACCTCCTCAAGATATTCCTTTAGCTCCACATCTTCCAAGATGGGTCTGCTTTACTCAGGATGCAGCAGGTTTTCTTGACACTGCAAATCAACGTTGTACACGTTCTCAGTTCGAAAGAGCCTCTTCCTTATTGGCTCAAGTTCCAGAAAATCATGATCCAGACACCTTTGAAGAAGCTTTCGGTCATCCAAATTGGGATGAATCTATGAATGAAGAATATCGTTCCTTATTGGAAAACGATACTTGGGATCTTGTTCCTCTTCCAAAGGGAAGAAAATTTGTTAGATGCAAATGGGTTTACAAAACAAAGTTTGGACCAGATGGACAAGTGGATCGACATAAAGCTCGTCTTGTTGCTAAAGGATTTTCACAAGTTGAAGGTATTGACTATACTGAAACCTTCTCCCCTGTTGCCAAAATGAATTCTATCCGCCTTGTTCTTTCCCTTGTTGCCTCCTTTAAATGGGAAGTCCATCAAATGGATGTTAAATCCGCCTTCTTACATGGAGATTTACATGAAGGAATCTACATGGAAAAACCCCCTAGATTTATCCAAAATGACTCTAGCCTTGTTTGTCACCTCAGGAAGTATCTCTATGGTCTCAAACAAGATCCTCGGGTTTGGTATGCCAAAATGGATAGCTTTCTCTTAGATAATGGCTTTTCTAGGTGTTATTCTAACAACATTGTCTACACCAAGAAAGTGGGTAAGTCCTTCATCATCCTTGTTCTTTATGTTGATGAGCTTATCCTTACTGGTAGTGATCCCAACCATATAAACCATGTGAAGTCTAGCCTCAAAAATAAGTTTGAAATGATAGAATTAGGACACTTGCATTATTTCCTTGGTCTTCAAGTCTTGCAATCCAAATAAGGTATTACCCTTTCTCAGTCCAAGTATGCCTGTGATCTTCTACGCCATTTCACATGGAAGAATGTAAGCCATCCCCTTCTCCCTTTCAGTACGGAGTCAAGTTTTCAGTCACTTGTACTACCCCCTGAAGTTGATGCTACCTTATACCGTCAACTTATTGGTAAACTTCTGTATCTAACCCATACCCGTCCTGACCTTTCCTTTGTCGTTGGTGTTGTTGCTCAGTTTATGCACCAACCTCACGAAAGTCACTTGAAAGCAACTAAAAGAATACTTCGATATATTCGAGGTACAGTTCAGTTCAGGATTCATTATAGTGCAGGAGAATCTCCATTATTGATTGGTTTCACTGACTTTGATTGGGCTGGTGACCCTGATGATCGAAAGTATACTGTATGATATGTATTCACCCTTGGTTCAGGACCTATTACTTGGTCTTGTAAGAAACAAAGTGCCATCTCTCTCTCTTTGGCAGAAGTAAAGTATCGTGGTGCAGTTGAAGCCAGCAAGGAAGCCCCGTAGCTTCATCAGATCCTGACCGAATTTGGTCTTCATTAGTAGCATCCAACTATACTTTGGTGTGATAATCAGAGTTCCATTCAACTATGCAAAGATCCAGTTCAACATCAGCGTATGAAACACATTGAGCTTCACATACACTTCATCAGAAAGCTCATTCACGATCGTGTTCTTGAAGTGCAGTATTGTTCAACCAATGATAAAGTTGTCGATATCTTTACAAAGGCTCTCACAGAAGTGAAGTTTACCAAACTTCGATCTATGCTTGGAGTTCAAGAAAGTTATCATTAAGGGGTGATAGGCTTTAATGTCTCCTTCCTTCTCCTATTGTGTCACCTTTGTAAATCCTTCAATCCTATCCCAAGTTGTTCTTAAGGGGGGATGTTAGGATATTTCGACACATAGGAAATAGTCTCCTTTTGTATCACCTTTGTAAATCCTTCAATCTTATCCCAAGTTGTTCTTAAGGGGGGATGTTTGGATATTCCGACACATAGGAAATAGTTAAGTATAACTTGGTCTAGCATAGAGTTAGGTAAAGTGTGTTTCTTTACTATGTACATTTGTAACTTATAATCCGACGGTCACGATATGTAGTGATTCGACGGTTCACTCTCTCCTTGGTATTACCGACACTTGATTCGTGGCTTAACAACCGATTGGTCCATGATCTCTATTTAAAGAGCATGGAGGGTCATTTGTCCTGTAACCCTTTGTGAGAGAAGCTTATGTAATTTTTCTTTCATTATATTAATAAATTGCCCTAAGTGGTTGCGCTGGCTCAGGCCATGCACTGTTTCCCTCTTTGAAGGTTTTAACCACGTCAAATACTCATGTACTGATTTGTGATCTATTTGTGAGCGGTGACCTTTGGTGTTTTATCTAAGGAAATTACCCTGTAAATTTCTACACCCTCCCCTCTTCTTTCTAATCATTTTCACCTAATTTATCTAATCAATATCAACTAATTTATATTGGATTTGTTGTCATTAGTTTATATAATTTATTTATTTGTAATTTAATTCAAATTAATTTCAACTAATTTTGTTGTCATTCTATAATTTATTTATATTTGTTATTAATTTTAATAATTTAATACAAACTGACTAACAATCTTAAATACGTTTAGATTATTTAATCAATTCTTGTCTCATTTATATTCTCTTTTTTGGTCAAATTGAGAATCTAATCTAATTCTAACGCCTAAATCTAGCATTTCTAATTCCTCTATTTATTGCATTCAATAAAAAAACCCCATTAAATTTATCCTTTTAAAAAATGGTAATAGATTGGTCAAATATTATTATTTTACTATTTCTTACGTTATCCACCGAATACATCATCCAAAAAATATTCTTATTAATAGACGAAGAAGAAGAAGTTATTTTAACGTCCACGAGGCTAAAGATAGCCTATGGGACATATTGCTTCTCTATTTGGCTCCTGTATTCCACCCTTTTCCTATGAAGTTTCACAATAACCTCTCCCAGCTTCTCAACAAAGTCCTTGCTGAATAAAATATCCCAAGAGCTAGCTGCCAAAACATCTGCATAACTTTCCTTGGTGTCTTTGAAGGGCTCACATTCTAAAATGAAATGTTTGTTTGTTTCCACTTTTTCGGAAGAGCAAAAAATACATACACTTTCCTCCCACACTTCTATTGGCCTTTTCCAGCGCCCTATTTCACAACAGAGTTGATGCGAATTAGTCCTTAATTGAGAAATAAGAATTTTAGCTCTCCAAGAAATATTGGTCCATATGTATGCTTTTTGTTGATTATTATGAGTGGGAATAAAATCTTCAATATAATACTTTTTCTTTCTCCCTAGCTCCTTCTCCCAAGTACATTTGTGGAACTTATCCATAATCAAAGTTTTTATCTCTTTATTGTTTGTGGGACACATGCTCAAGAGAGTGGCCCATTTTCTACACCATTTGTTATTTTTCCACATCATAGTCTTCTTTCTTGTGCACAATATGTCATTAAACACAACCTTAGGCCATCTGCCCCCTTCCATTTCCTCAATTTTTTTAAATACCTTATGACTTGCACCATAGCTATTGCTTCAATAGGAGCAACCCCTGTTTCACTTAACAAGATAGCATAAGGAACTGCACTTTTAATTTTGAATTTGTTTGTAATCAAACACTTATGAATTTTCTCAATTTGTTTCCACTGCATGTCGAATGTACTGCTGCCCACAGTTCACAATCGTAGAGAATCATCGGAATCACTAAAAGCCCAAAAATAGTTAGAGTGGTTTTCCAATCAAATAAATTTGCCTCTCTACACCTATTTTGAAAAGCGTAAAATGCCTTCCAACCCCCCTAAGTTCTTTCCTTTCTACATCCATCCCAGCTTATATTTCTGGTGAAGTCGATTTCGAGGTATTTGTTATCCGCAACTTCTTCCAGAATGCTGCTTTAAAAGTAGAACTTATGCTGGTTATGTTTTCTTTTGTTAGAGAAAACCACTACTTTCATTTTACTGATATTGACTTGCATCCCCACACTTCTACAAAAATGCTCATGGGAAAGTAAGTGCTCTTGCAAACCAAGAGCAGATTTAGCAATCATAATAAGGTCATTTGCATACAAAATAAGCCTTATAACAAACTTTCCCAAATGGATACTGTCACCCCCTTATGAATTTAGCCACTCTTCAAGCTTGTTGATATTATATAAACCAAAGAGGGTAGGAGACAATGGGCAACCTTGTTTGACCCCGATATTGCTTCTAAAACTTTCAGAAATTCCCGCCGAAGTTCTAATTTTGACTTTCACCTCTTTATACAGCCTATGCAAAACTACTCTAAAATGCATGGGAACCCCAAGTTCCTCCATTCTATGTCGAAGTTTATCCCTAGGAACTGTGTCAAAGGTTTTTCTGAAATCAACAAAGCAACAAAATACTTCTTCCTTTTTTTTCCAAACTTCTTAATGACGTGCCTTAAAATTATACCATGATCAGCTGTGGAATGTTTAGGTCTAAAACCTGCTTGTCCTTTAGCATGTTTATCTCTTTCTTTTGTCCACTTGCTGATTTTATTTTCTAACATGCTTCCAAATAACTTTGGAAACAAAGGGTTTATCATTATGGTCCTATAGTTGGAGGGATTATTGACGTTACCACTCTTGAAAAGAGGTATTGCCAAACTTGTTGTCCAAGCAGTGGGGAACCCCTATTGTTATGATGCTGTTGAAATTTTTTGTAATGTGAGGTGCAAGAATTTTTAAGCCCCACTTTAGATACTTTTCTTGGAGTTCAACTAAGTCTTTTAATTTTCCAACGCCCAAATTCTTGATACCCATCTTTACCTCTTGCACCGTGAAGTTTTTTGTAGCAGTTTTGACCAAGGGAGGAGGGTCAACCTCGGGATCCTGATAATAAAGTTGTCTTTCATAGTCAAACCATTTATAAGTTGTAATATTGTTTTCAGTTTGCGTCATTCTCGGTTGGAGCTCCTTCCAAAATAATTTGGGGTTATTTTTCCAAAGGAAGATTAGTTCTTCTCTCCTCAAAACCATGAAATCAACGTTTTTCTTTCTTAATATATACTTGTAAGCTTTCAGCTTTATGTTATCCTTGTTTGACTCTTTCCACATTCTCCTTGCCTTTTTTCATTCCTCGTCAAACCAAGCATTGACCAGAAATAATTTTTTTTCAGACTTCTTAATTTTGCTTTTTTGAACTCTACAAGTGTGCTTTGAATTAAATGTGTTAATTCGTGACTATGCAGGTAGTGAAATGGGATTTTATCCTTCTTGAAGAGTCCCTCTAGCGCTAATTTGTATGTATTACAATTTTTTGGAGTCAAAATAATTCTTTCCTTTGGAAGATTTTGTTGAACACACCGAGTTTTTGACCCTAACTACTTCTTTTCAGTCCAAGAGAAGCTTAAATAAATTGGCTTGTGACTTGATTTTAAGTCCCAACGCTGATCTGTAAAAAAAAAATTCTCCATTTTCTCACACAAACTATGCAAGAAAATTACATAATCTACTACTCTTGCTCCACTATAAGTATTGCAAGTGAAATTACTAGACTTTTCCCATCTAGTCAAGCCATTACAAATGACTAAATCGAAATCCCCGCATAGAGTAAGAAATTGTTCACCAAAGAGACTACAACCTTTGTCCTATGAAATTCTTTCTCACTAATGATTACTCTCTTTTGTAAGCCAGATAGGTGTAGAAATTTGAATAACTGAGATATTATTCACCGAGATTCTCCTGATCACACACTATTTTAGCTTCATGCATAATACAAAATCTCTTCTACCATTGATCATCACATGCGGAAATAAAATCAATTGCATGCATACATTAAAACCACAAACAATCACACATATGAACACGGTATTTAATGGGAAAGCTTAAAGCTGAAAACCCCAAATATCTGTATATTATATGTCATGGAGATCATGTAACAATCATAGTACAAAAGCTCCTCACAAGCTCTCATGCACACCCTCAATTGCTACACACTATCAAGCTAGATCTAGCAAAACACATGCTCCAATCTTTTGCCACTTGATAGCCAGCCTCTATTGCGTAATTAATGTTATGGGATGGCTTCATTAAATAGATAAACCACTTGGCTTGAACTGTGCAATCCTCATGGGCTACTCCACCTATCTGTGTGTTGCAAATAGCAACAGTATAGTCACAACTGATAGTTAACCTGCTCTTTCACCTATTTCTGCACTGGTCTCCACTGAAACTGTCCATGCACTGAAGTTAACTGATGCATTCTTTAGTTGATTAATGAGTTTATAATTAGTGAATTAATTAATAATTAATTCACACCATTCTCACTAATTGTATCAATTAGTTAAACTAAATACAAATAGCTCAACTATGTTTAGATTAGTTAAACTGAACACAACTCCATTAACTTCCTCAATCAACTCCACCAAACTCTGTCACATGAGTTCTAACTGAAGTGTCCATGCAATAGCTCCACTTAACCCTTAGGAATAGCGTAATTCCTTCTGTCAGCTCCTGTGCCACATCTGTGCACTTAACTGAAGTGCTCCAAGAGAATAAGATAATGTTTAGAGTCTAAATATTATTAAGAGCTAATAATAATCGACATATCTATTTTTAGACTGGCAATCTAAAAATAAATTCCGCCCAATATGTCTAAAAATAGAAGTCCATCTATTTTTTCCGACTTGACCAACCATCCACAAATAGCATTCTGCAACTCATAGAACATGATCCATATGTCTAAAAATATACATAGTCTAAAAATAGACTTTGCGCCAAAAATAGCCTGCGGGCCCACTTAGTGAAGGCGACTCCTTTCCACTAAGCTCATCATCTTGTTGCAATCTCAACACTCCCTCTCAACAAGATATGGATTATATGCAACCCCTATCCTGCCTCTATGGTATTCGAATTTGCTCCTGGTGAGCACCTTCGTCAAGATATCAGCATCCTGATCCTCCATAGGAATGTATGAAAGTAACATGACCTTCCGCTGCACACAATCTCTGATATGATGATACTGGATGTCAATGTGTTTAGATATATCATGAAATACTGGATTAACCGAGAGTTTGATGCAACTCTGATTATCACAATAAATCACAGTAGGCTCTAAGTGTGAACCGAACAACCCGACCAGGATCTTCCTCATCCATATAGCCTCGCATGCAGCCAAACTCGCTGCCATATACTTGGCCTCTGCTGAACTGAGTGCCATAGATCTCTGCTTCCTGCTGTACCAAGAAACTGCTGTTGACTCGATACTGAAAATTCCTCCAAATGTGCTCTTTCTGTCCGTTGGACTCCCTGCCCAATCTGCATCCGTGAAGCCACATAGCTTCACCTCATTCAACTATCTATACCACAATCCATATCCCGATGTGCCTCTGAGATATCTCAATACATGCTTCCCCGCCTTCCAAAAGAGCTTGGTAGGCTTAACCATAGCTTGTGAAAGCTGGTTAACTGCATAGCATATGTCGGGTCGTGTATTGACCAGATACATAAGCGACCCCACCAACTGTTGATAAAAAGTGGCATCCACTACCTCCGCTGAAGTAGCATCCTCCTTCCTCCATCCACCAGGAAGAGGAGTATCAACAGGCTTGCAGCCATGCATGTTGAACTTCTCCAGTATCTCCCAGGCATACTTACCCTGAGAAACAAACAGTCCACCACTGCGGTGCCAAATTTCCAATCCCGGGAAATAATGAAGGAGGCCCAAGTCCTTCATCTCAAACTCCTTTGCAAGATCATCCTTGCATGAGTGTATCAACAGTTCATCACTTGTCAAAATCAAATCATCTACATAAAGTACAATGATCAGCAACTTACCCTCCACCACAATCTGGTATAGGTTAGGATCCGCCTCACTCTTGGAGAAGTCCAGTCGTAAAATAGCGTATGGTGTGTGCGAAGCACAAGGTGCTTTGGTGCTTGTTTCAACCCATACAGCGCTCTCTTGAGCCTGCACACATGCGACTTGCTGCTAAAGATCTCGAAACCTTCGGGCTGCTCTATGTACACCTCCTCCTCAATGACTCCGTTGAGGAAGGCAGTCTTCACATCCATATGATGAATGTGCCACCCCATCTGCGCTGAGAGAGCAAGAATCATCCGTATGGAAGAATACCTTGCGACAAGTGCAAAGGTCTCCTCATAATCGATCACCTCAATCTGTGAAAAGCCTCGGGAAACAAATCTTTCCTTGTACTTCTCCACACTCCCGTCAGCTGCATGCTTCACTTTGTAGATCCATCTTGAACCCACCACTGATTTCCCCTTCGGTCTCGGAACAATCTCCCATGCACTGTTTCTGACAATCGAATCATACTCTTCCACCATGGCATCTACCCATGCGGGATCCTCCACAATTTCCTCGAAAGAGGATGGCTCTGTCACGATACACTTGCTCACAAGAGCCATGTATCCAGTATACCGGTCAGGTGACTGTCTCTATCTGCGCTGTGTTGTAGGTGCTCCTACAACCTTCTCTGCATGCGGGCAGGTCGCTCGACACGTAGTGCGCTTCCGCCCTGTGATGGTTGGCATTGCCTAAGTGGTCTCTTCCACTCCATGAACCTAATCTTGTGGGCCGATCCACATCTGAGACTCATCCTTAGGAACTAATATCTCCTCATCTGCATGCAATTGTGGCTCCCTCTCAAGCGAACACTTCATGGCTTTCTCCTCCTGAAATTTGATATCCCATCGCACAACAGTCTTGCGACTGTCTGGAAAATACACATGATAGTTGTGGAGCGTATCAGTGAACCCCACAAATATCCCAACCTCTGCAGTCAGCTCCAGCTTCTTCCTGGCATCCTTCGTCACATGAATGTAAACAGGTGGACCAAAAATCATCAAATGGGAAATATCAAGCTTCTTACCAGAAAACGCCTCATCGGGTGTACTCATGCCAAGTATCCTATGAGGACAACGGTTATGCACATATACT
This sequence comes from Pinus albicaulis, assembly GCA_034641835.2. Lineage (NCBI taxonomy): Eukaryota > Viridiplantae > Streptophyta > Pinopsida > Pinales > Pinaceae > Pinus > Pinus albicaulis. Next base: position 736,019,418 of record CM076581.1, read on the forward strand.
GCTGTATTGCATGCCTCAACCCACAAGTGTATGGGAAGGCCCTGATCATGCAACATCGCCCGTGCAACACCCACGATCGTTCTATTATTCCGCTCAGCAACCCCGTTTTGCTGTGGGTTATGAGGTGATATGAGCTTTCTTCGAATTCCTTTTGCGCTGCAAAATTCCTTGAATTCGCCAGAGATGAATTGACCACCATTGTCGCTCCTAAGAGCCTTCTGCTTCCCCGACTTTCTTCCTCGATTGCCTTGAACTCATAGAACTTTGGTATGTCTCGCTCTTCTTGCATGAAGAAGATCCAACACTTACGAGAAAAATCATCAACAAATATCCTGTACGTAGCTTTCTTTGTGAAGCTACTGAGAAAGGTCCACACACGTCTGTGTGAACTCTCTCAAGGATCGTCGTGGCACAACTATCCTTCTTTTGAAAGGTGGCTTTCACAAATTTTCTTAGGGTACACCCCTTGCACTGATCTGACTGCGCAAGAGTGCCCTTAGGAAGCCCGGTAGAAATCTGCTGCAGTATCTTCAAAGCTCCATGGTGAAGGTGGCCCAATCTCCGGTGCCACAACTCGCCATCATCCTGACTCACCACTCCTTCTGCCTTGCCTGCCATTGCTGCGCAGCCATCTACCTGCAATTGATAAAGGTTCTTAACTCGAACCCCTATCCTCCGGGTCTCACCAGTTGCCTTACTGCGCAGGAAAGCCTTTCCCTCGCTAAAGACAACATCATATCCCTTGTCTTCTAACATAGCCACAGAGATAAGATTCTTCTTCAATCCTGGAACATGCATCACTTCCTTCAATCTGAAGGGTTTACCAGACTCCCTCTCAAAGGAAATGGTACCGATACCGGTCACACTATATCTACCATCATCGCCCATCTCGATGTGCACTCCAAGATCTTTCTCATCCAGATCAGTAAACAAATCTCGATCTCCTGTCATGTGAAAATATGCACCACTGTCAAGAAACCACACGATCGTCCTTGGGGCCAAGCATCGATCAACAAAAAATCCGGCTCAAAGCTGAAATGGGCCTCTCCGGTGGAATCGGCCCGGCCTGTATTTTCTTCTTCTGTGGACGATTTGTGGCGTAATGTCTGGTGTTGGTGATAGTGAAAGCACTTCACCTTGGACATGTCACCTTCTTGCCTTCCCGCATAGGATTGGCTTTCTTGCTCTTCCCTTCTTTTCTTTGGCGGCCAAGCGCAATTCTCTTCATCGAGTTCTTTGATGAAGATCGAGTCAGCCACTCGCCTTATCTCCTCTTGCACGAAGATCCAACCAAAGTCGCTCCCATCTGTGGCAATTTCTCCCGACCATTGACAGAGTCTTGATAGGAATGCCAACTCTTCGAAAGCCCAAGGAGAGCCAAGCTCACCAAGTCCTCATCATCAACAGTCACCCCCACACTTTCCAGCTCATCCCTGCATTGGATGAACTTCGTGAGGTACTTGGGCATATTGTCGCCTTTCTCCATCTTTATTTTTCTGAGTTTGTCCTTGAGCACCAACTTCCTCTGATCGCTCTTGCTTTTGAATAAATCTGTCAAAGCTTTCCACATCAAGAATGGAGAAGCCTTACCATGAAGGCTGGCTACTATGTGATCCTTCACACCTTCCAATAGAATCCTTCGACACTTTGTTGTCTTCTTTTGCCATGCGTCAAGTACGGCAGCATCACTAGAAGTAGGTTTTGGAATTTCTGCATCTATGAATTCCTTCAACCCATTGTCATCAAGCACCACCTCCATCCTGTCCTTCCATGCAATATAATTCGAGCTTCCCTCAAGGGCATACTCCAATCGCAATCCGTTGAAAGACATCTCAACTTCGACACCAAGAAAACACTGCTGCAAATTCGAATTCCACCAGCACAAAACTCCGCCTTCAATGTTTTGCAATTGCTCCAATGATCAATATCGCTGCGATACCATGTAGGGAGCTTTGAATAACTGAGATATTATTCACCGAGATTCTCCCGATCACACACTATTTTAGCTTCATGCATAATACATAATCTCTTCTACCATTGATCATCACATGCGGAAATAAAATCAATTGCATGCATACATTAAAACCACAAACAATCACACATATGAACACAATATTTAATGGGAAATATTAAAGCTGAAAACCCCAAATATCTGTATATTATATGTCATGGAGATCATGTAACAATCATAGTACAAAAGCTCCTCACAAGCTCTCATGCACACCCTCAATTGCTACACACTATCAAGCTAGATCTAGCAAAACACATGCTCCAATCTTTTTCCACTTGATAGCCAACCTCTATTGCGTAATTAATGCTATGGGATGGCTTCATTAAATAGATAAACCACTTGGCTTGAACTGCGCAATCCTCATGGGATACTCCACCTATCTGTGTGTTGCAAATAGCAACAGTATAGTCACAACTGATAGTTAACCTGCTCTTTCACCTATTATTGCACTGGTCTCCACTGAAATTGTCCATGCACTGAAGTTAACTGATGCATTATTTAGTTGATTTATGAGTTTATAATTATTGAATTAATTAATAATTAATTCACATCACTCTCACTAATTGTATCAATTAGTTAAACTTAATACAAATAGCTCAACTATGTTTAGATTAGTTAAACTGAATACAACTCCACTAACTTCCTCAATCAACTCCACCAAACTCTGTCACATGAGTTCTAACTGAAGTATCCATGCAATAGCTCCACTTAACCCTCGGGAATAGCGTAATTCCTTCTGTCAGCTCCTGTGCCACATCTGTGCACTTAACTGAAGTGCTCCAAGAGAATAAGATAATGTTTATAGTCCAAATATTATTAAGAGCTAATAATATTCGACATATCTATTTTTAGACTGGCAATCTAAAAATAGATTCCGCCCAATATGTCTAAAATTAGAAGTCCATCTATTTTTTCCGACTTGACCAACCATCCATAAATAGCATCCTGCAACTCATAGAACATGATCCATATGTCTAAAAATAGACATAGTCTAAAAATAGACTTTGCGCCAAAAATAGCCTGCGGGCCCACTTAGTGAAGGCGACTCCTTTCCACTAAGCTCATCATCTTGTTGCAATCTCAACAATAGGGTCACAGTCTTCTTTACAACAAAGAATGCTAGCTTGCTCACTTGTAGTCCCAACATTGAAATCATCCACTATAATGACTTCACCTAGCTGAGAATACGTTGCAATATATGCCTTTAAGGCTGCAAAGGGATCTTTGTGGTCAAGCCCTCTATTTTTGTAGATTTTTGAAACTTGCAGCGCAAAATAACATGTTGCAATTCTGATGTGATTTCCGTTTTTTGATATTTTAAACCAAATGAATTGTTTATTTGAGTCTTCTTTTTCTAGCTGAATGAAAAAGCCTTCTTTTCTCTCCCTAATACCATGATACCCTTGTGTCCTTTGCCATTCCCTACCGCCTTGTTCCACACTTCCATCTTCCAGTACCCTTCAAACAAAGGTGTCTTGCACCCTTCATGCTCATGTGTTTCTATGAGGCAAATTATGTCTCTATTTTTCACAATAGGACCTAACCCAAGTCCTCGTCTCCATGGGTAACCTATGCAGTTCCAACAAAATAAACTTAAGGAAACCTGGGTATGACTTGATTTTTATTTGTTTTGAAATGCAAGACTCACATTTGAGTCTTTGTCCCCGTTTTCCCATACTGACCTTGCTTCCTGATTTCCTCTTAAAGAGTTTATTGTCTCTTCTTTATTATCATCTCGCTGCCCTGTTTTGGAAGGAGTTCCAAATTGCGCTATCACAACTTTACCCTTATAAATCCATGCTCTTTTTCCCTCATCTCTTGCTGCCCTAACCTTTAACATTTCCTCCCTCCTTTCCTCTTGTTGTCTTACAGTTAAATCTTCTTCTAGAAAAAAGCGAAAACCCCTCAAGAGCTGCTTCTTGCTTAGAATGATATATTCATCACACAAACTAGGCATGATGACATTATCATGTTTGCATGCATTAAGCTCCAACCCCTTCGTTGTTGCAGTGCCGAACTCCTAATTCCTCCATTCAGCTTCAAACCGTGTCTCTCTCCAACCCAAACCCAAACCATAACAATGAACTGCAACGCCAAAAAGCAGAACTAAAACCAATCCCAATCCCAAATAAACTTTGCATCTGTTTGATTTCGTAAATGGCCTTGCCGGGATCAAAATAACCGACTAAATACCACCATTAAAACCAAAACTGTCTTTCTCTGTGTTTCTGTCTCTAGTATAACTGCCCACTGAACCAGGGCCGGCATCAACACCGCTTATAGAAACCACCGTTTTCAATGCGCAGTGGCATTGCGACATCCATTATGCAAGTGAAATTATACATCTACTGTGGATGTGAAATTTGGCTCGAAAGGTATTCAGTAAACAGTAAAGGTCACTAAATTTGGCCCGGAATCCCGTTGCGCGTGAACCGTTCCCGGATATGGAAACCTTCGACTATGAGTTGCGATGTCTCACTCCCTTTCAGATTCAAGATTACGCCACCTGCGTTTCTGTGTTTGTTGGGCATTGACTAATTGTAGATGCAGGCTGAGGCAAAGTATGCCAACTCAAGAGAAACACTGGTTCGATCCTGATCTTTCAATCTCTCACAAGGTTCTGCTGCTTCTGGTCAAATACAAACTTCCGTCAGCTGCTCCGTGCATTAGGGTATCAGGCACATCATTTGTCAGTCGATGTATTCTTTCTTGAAAAGAGGAACTTGAGAAGAGAATTAAAGGAAAGACTCTCAAGCACTGGTTTACTCACAAGGCTCGCTTTGGTCCCTAATGATGGATGGAGCAACCATCTGAAACGTTGGATGGATCACATGTCTAAACAATGCTATTCCAAAATTCTCTATCAATATGAACAATTATGAAAATCTCCATTCACTCATATTTTGTTATTATTAATTTTTATTTTATTTTAAACAAATTAAAATATTTACTATACATTAATCTTATTTATTTAATTTAATTTAATTTTAATTTGTATATAATTTAATTTAATTTAATCAAAATATTAAACATTATTTCGCCGAGAGGCGCATCTACAGCCCCATATGACCCCGATGTCAGGTATGTCACGTCCTCAATGTCGGCTTACCTCAACGTCGGCTTAAATTTTAATTGTCGGCTGAAATTTTAAATTAAAAAAAAATAAAAAATAAGTGTCGGCTTAACAAATAAGTTTTAATAATCATATAAATAAACAAAAAAATATTAAAACAACATGGCTCGGATCTGCAATTTCGTATATATGGCTCGGATCTATGGATAATTAGAGTATGGGATAGATCAATACAAAGACCTCGCACAATGATGAAATTCCCTCGCTCGCACTATGATATGGCTCTCGCTTTAAGCATAAAATGATTCGTTATATGGCTCGCTTAATCTATGAAGTGATCTAAACTTCGGCACACGGTGATGGATTTCATTTAATAATGATAGTTCATATGGCTAATTACAGAATTTTGTATGATCTCGCTCTGCTCTGGACAGTGGCATTGAATCACGTACTCTATAGTGATTTGGAATCGCATATTCTGCATGATGGCATGGAATCTATATTTCTCTGCATCGCATTATTCCAACAATGGTTTGTGGCACGTAACAGTTCGTATTGACCTGCACAATGTTATTACATTAAATTAAACACAGTGCCATCACATATGGTTCGTATACTATTACATTGCCTTCCATACGTTATGCTATGGTCTGAAAGTGGCATCACAAACACAGTGAATGGCATACATTATATATACACAAAGACTTGCAGTTTATATTTAGGATCGTGCTATATCTTTGTGACTCATTGACAATTTTTAGTATGGACGACGTGGATTGAGAGAATGAGTCAAGCTATCACGGCCCCATTTCAAGTTCCATGCATATTCGTGAATTATCTACTGCAATTACATCAGGAAATTATATTATATATTAGTGAATTATCTACTGCAATTACATCAGGCAATCATATTATAAATATAAATTATATTATAAAAGCCTTGAAAGATAAATGTCAGTCGAAAATACTTGGAAGATGAAGGCCGAAGTTGAGTATTGAGCATGGATATTACTTGCAAGTTTCCAGGGAACGGATGGCAATATTTACTATTTAATATTTAATAAATATTTAAATATGTGGTTTGGATATTTACTATTTCTACTGAAAAAAAGAAAAGAAAAAAAAAAGATTAAAATTAATTTTAGTGTAGATGTTGATTTCTAATTATATTTTACTACTTCCACTAAATAAATAAAGCTTATTTTTATATTTACTCCATAAAACTCTTTATATTTACAATAAGTCAAAAAACAAGTTTTATTTAGATGAAGCCTATATGCCAAATACCATGGGCCAAATTATTATTAATACCATGGGCTAAATACCATATTTATAAAAGAGCTATGGTAAATAAATAAATTAATATAAAAGAGGTATAAAGAGGCATGATAAATATATAAAAACATATCAAATATCATTATAAATCAACATCTAATTATATACCAAGTCTATGGGCCAAATACCATTGTAAATAAAAGAGGTACGGTAAATAAATAAAACCTATTTTTTATATTTATTCTATAAATCTCTTTATATTTACCAACACTCAAAAAATATGTTTTATTTAGGTGAATCCTATAGGTCAAATATTATGGGCCAAATTATTATTAATATCATGCCAAAAAACCATTATTATCCCTAATATTAATATCAAAATATTAATAATAATAATATTATTATTAAATCTAATATTCATATTAATATTATTATATTTAATAACTTTGGATTAATACAATATTAAATTTTCTATATTATTATATACATTAATGTATCATGATATATATTAACTCTAGATATATATGGAAGGGAAGAACAAAGACATAGAGTGATAGAGGTGGAGAGATAGAGAGAGTGAGAAGGGAGAGATGGGATAAAATCAAGGAGAGGGGAGAGGAGGAATGAAGAGAGAGAGGGAGAGGAGTGAGAGAGGTAGAAAAGGGTACGCGAGGAAGAGGGAGACATAAATATGGAGGAGGGGGGGAGACGAGGAGAGAGGGATGGAGATAGTGAGAGGATTGGAGGGCAGAGAGAGAGAGAGAGAGTTATGGGGGAAGAGAGAGGATTAGAGGGAAAAGAGAGAGATGGGGGAAGAGAGAGGGAGGTAGGAGAGGAAGGGAGAGAGAGGAAGGAAGAGAGGGAGGGATAGAGAGATGGAGTTGAAGGGAAGAATAAATACATAGAGAGCGAGAAGTGGAGAGAGAGGGGGAGTGAAAAGGGAGAAATAGAGAGAGCGTGTCTATGTTTTGGGGTGAGATAAAGAGAAAAAGGAGAGATGGAGGGAATGGGGGGAGAAGGAGAGAGGGAGGGATATATTGACAGAGTTGGAGGGTGATGAGAGGGAGAGAGAGGGAAAGAGAGAGATATAGACATGGGAGAGAAAGGAAGAAAGGGGAAGGAAGAAAGAGAGGATGTGAGAGAGTGGAGAGAGGGAGGGAAAGAGAGATGGAGTTGGAGGGGGGAGAGAGGGAAGACGATTTATTTCACTAGATGCATTGATTTCATTGTGGATGGTGATTTCTAATCCTATTTGATTTCTTGCACTATATGCATTGATTTTAGTGTAGATGTTGAGAGAGAGAGAGAGAGAGAGAGCAAGAAAGAGGATTGGAGAGAGAGGAAGGACAAGAGAGAGGACTTGATAGTGATGGGGGAAGAGATAAAATTGGAGGGAATATATATATATATATATATATATATATAGAGAGAGAGAGAGAGAGAGAGAGAGAGAGAGAGAGAGGGGGAGAGAGGGAGGAAAGAAGAAATACAGAGAGATTGATAAGTGGAACATAGAGAGCGAGAAGTGGAGAGAGAGGGGGAGTGAAAAGGGAGAAATAGAGAGAGCGTGTGTATGTTTTGGGGTGAGATAAAGAGAAAAAGGAGAGATGGAGGGAATGGGGGGAGAAGGAGAGAGGGAGGGATATATTGACAGAGTTGGAGGGTGAAGAGAGGGAGAGAGAGGGAAAGAGAGAGATATAGACATGGGAGAGAAAGGGAAAAGGGGGAAGGAAGAAAGAGAGGATGTGAGAGAGTGGAGAGAGGGAGGGAAAGAGAGATGGAGTTGGAGGGGGGAGAGAGGGAAGATGATTTATTTCACTAGATGCATTGATTTCATTGTGGATGGTGATTTCTAATCCTATTTGATTTCTTGCACTATATGCATTGATTTTAGTGTAGATGTTGAGAGAGAGAGAGAGCAAAGAAAGAGGATTGGAGAGAGAGGGAAGGACTGAAGAGGACTTGAGTGATGGGGAAAGAGAGAAAATTGGAGGGAATATATATATATATATATAGAGAGAGAGAGAGAGAGAGAGAGAGAGAGAGAGAGAGAGATGGATTTAGAGGGGGAGAGAGGGAGGGAAGAAGAAATACAGAGAGATTGATAAGTGGAGAGAGAGAGATTAAGTGACAAGGGAGAGATGGAGAGAGAGTGTGTATGTTTTTGGATGAGATAAAGAGACAAAGAATGAGATATGAAGAGAAGGGATGAGAGAAGGAGAGAGGTAGGGATATAGTAACAGAGTTGGAGGGTGAAGAGAGAGAGCGATAGAGATGTAGGAGAGAAATGGAGAGATAGGAAGGAAAGGGAGGATGTGAGAGAGTGGATAGAGGGAAGGAAAAAAAGATGTACTTCGAGGGGGGAGAGAGGAAAGAAAATTTCATGCACTAGATGAATTGATTTCAGTGTAGATGGAGATTTCTAATCCATTTTGATTGCTTGCACTAGATGCATCGATTTTAGTGTATATGTTTATTTATAATTATATTTAATTTCTTACACTATATACATTGATTTCAATGTAGATGATTGCTAATCCTATATGTTTTCTCACAATAAATGCATTGATTTCAGTGTAGACGATGATTTTTTATCCTATTTGATTCCTTGCACTAGATGCATTAATTTCAGTGTAGATGTTGATTTCTAATTATATTTGACTACTTCCACTAGATGCATTGATTTCAATGTACATGATTTCTAATCGTATTTGATTGCTTGCACTAAATGCATCGATTTCAGTATAGATGGTGATTTCTAATCCTATTTGATTGCTTGCACTAGATGCATTGGTTTCAGTGATGTTGGTTTCTAATATTATTTGCTTATTTGCACTAGATACATTAATTTCAGTGTAGATGTTGATTTCTATTCCTATTTGATTACCTGCATTAGATGCATCCATTTCACTGTAGATGTTGTTTTCTAATCCTATTTCATTGTTTGCATTATATGCATTGATTTTAGCGTAAACGTTGATTTTTGATTTGATGTAATTGGATGTACATTGATGGTATCATTAATTTTAAAGTGATTGGATTAACATTGTGCATTAATTTCACTGTAAGCAGGCAAAATTATTGACAATGTACATTTATTTTTATGTTTTAGTAATTCAACCTATTAATATCGAAGAGCAAGAGAGAAAAGTATGATTTTTAGTACAATAGTTCCAGAAAAATATTTAAATAATTGAATAGTGTAGATGTTGATTTCTGCGATTATTACGTGGTTCAGTATTCAAAATAGTGTTCTAACATTTGTTAGAATTTGTATTTCTAATCATCAAAATTTCAAAGTATGATGTACATCTCAAAAATATACAAAAATTTTAATAATCTGAAAAAAGTGACATTGATGCCTCCAACTGGAACCAGCCTAGATCCATCTTACTCTGGATCTATCATGCGCCCAGAAGGATCAAATCTCTCGAGGTGCAAACCTTTCCTCAAGTTTTGCACTCAAAAAATAGGTTTGCACCTGGAGAGATTTGACACCTCTTGGCGCATGATAGATCCAGAGTAAGATGGATCTAGGCTGGTATTACAACATTCTATCTCTAAAAATAGAAATGACTCTGTGCACAATAATAATCACGAAACCATCTGCTACGACAGAACAAAGGTGCCTAATAGCATTTCATTTAAAATCGAGGGAGCTAATATAAACCATTCGGATTCTATGGTTATTTTTTTCACATATCGAGAGGTTTTCTAGTCATACCGTTTCGATCAATATGAGGTAGAAGACACTTGCGTGGTAGAAAAACGTTTTTTCTTTTTGTGTTTTTGGTTGGGTTTAATATTTGTACTGGATGGTTAAAAATGAGAAAACGATGGCAGAATTCAGGATAAATAAATAATTCATATCACCCAACGTATGGACAACAAGATTTATCCGTGTTTCTCTGTCCGAGCTGAGAAGAGATGGCGATGGCGATGGCGGTCTCCTCATGCACGCCCTTCTTCTCCAAATTCCAGTCCCTCTCTGTCCCTCTATCTGTTCGATGCTCCTCATCCTCCGGCGCCTCTGGAAAAGGTCTTTTTATATCAATTTTCCGATAAATTTCCTCGCAGGTATTCAAATTGTGTAACTCTGTAAGTAAATAAATAAGTTGATATGAATATGAATGTGGCAGAAACTCAATTAAGGGATGACTGGAGAGAGAGGTCGAGGCCCATTCCTCCTGGTGGAATATATCCCGCCAAGGACCATTGCAGGTCATTGCTTGCTCGCTTATATTTACAATTTAATTTAAATTAAAGATGAAAATAAACGCTATGTTTATAGAAAATTAACATTGGCGAACTATGGCAGTCAATGCGGATTATGCGATACGTATTACGTAGCTCATGTCAAGAAGGCATGCGCCTTCTTAGGAGACGGCATGTCCAAGATTGAGGTACAAAAAATGTATGGTGGTTTTTAATTTTTCAAATATCTTGAGAATTTGGCCTTCTGATGTTCCACCATTGCTGAAAGCAGCATTGATTGCTTATAAAAAGTACATATGGAGAATTAAGATCTTCAAGATTCAAGGGCTTATCTCATTCCTTCCTAGCGAACATTTCACTTGTAAACTTTGATTAACATGATATGTAACAACAAATGTCTTCCAAGACCTGCAAAAAAAACCCTGTCTCATAGTACTCATACAATAAAAGACATGATAGCTGTCGCACCCAGTTTAGAGGGACAACACCCACCACACCGAGCTAGATAAAGACGAATGGCACATTGACGCAGCTGGAGCGTGGTGTTCCCATGGTCACCAACTTCCACGTGAAACAACCCTAACGGATAACACTAATGCTAACATACATTCATAGACTGCTCAGAGCCTTTACACAAGGCTCAGCAGGAGATCACTTCCCATTGAGGTTAACTTTCAGATTAAATAGTATATAATTCACAATCTTAGCTCTCTCGGCACCTGCTAATCTGACTCTTCGCCTACTCATTACTTTCTCTTTGCCCAGCTTCTACAATCCGACGAACCAACCGACTTTACTCACTTCTCTAACTACTTATTTAAATGGCTTCACATGCCAACTCTTCAGCCGCTTAGCTGACTCTATTCACTCCCCTAACTAATTCAAATGACTCTTCAGCTGCTTGGCTGACTCTTCAATTTTCCTTCGCTGTTATTTTCCTTCAATTTTGTTCTGCACACTCTGTCTCTTGGTTCACTCACTCCACGCACTTTCTCACCCATCTAACCATGTATTAACTTTGTGCACTCTACAAATTATGCATTGCTCCAGATTACTTTTAAATAACTTAAGCCTCAGACTGTAGAGGATTAACTTAAGTCTCAGCTTCGATTTAAATTCGAATTTGAGGAAGCCCGTGTTACCCAGATTGATCAGCTTCGACTGGGAACTTCTGGCGACAATTTGGCAGTGAAGGTAACAAGTACTGAGATCCTTCTTCAGAAGGGGTGTATTGACATCCAAGTTCGTCAAATGCGAATTGCTGAATGTTTAATTGGCAATGAAACAGGGATCGTTATTTTCACGGCCAGAAATGAGCAAGTGGATCTTATGAAGGGTGGGTCTACAATCATCATTCGCAATGCTAAGATCGACGTGTTTCAAGGTTCAATGTGACTTGCTGTTGATAAATGGTGTAGGATTGAAGTGACTGAGCCTACGGAATTCTAGGTGGAGGAGAACAATCTCTCTCTTTTGAAGTATGAGTGTCTCAATGTTTAGGAAGACTAAAACTTACATTTCTGATTAAATGTCCGCTTAATAGGCAAACGCAAAACATGGAATGGATAATAAGCGATGATACTGGTAGTGGGCACATTTTCTTACCAGCTTTATGGCCACTCTGGCACAGATTTGAATGTTGAGAAAAATGTTGTGTTTGTAGCTTACAGCAACAAACATATCTCAGTATTTCCTCATACTGAGATATGATTTGTCAAATGAACATAAAATAGACTTTCCCCTTTAAGATTTAAATAGACTTCAAGTTTCAAAGTCCTATTAATCAAAACAAGTGAGCCTGAACCATAGTCAGAACCATAGCCTCGAGCTAGAGCCAGAGCTATAGCCATGGCTAGAGTCACAGCCATGAGTGTGATTCAGTTTGTGGTCTTCCTAAAACCACTATTTAATAGAAGACTTACAGCTTTTGCTAGACATTAGTTTGCTGTCATCTTCAAATTACCATTTGCAAGGACTTCCAGTTAGCTGAATACATCAACTTCTAGCTAAATTAGGAAATGTTTAATGGACTGCTAAGCCTTAGAGCTATTGATTTTAGCTTTGTATATTTAATTGCTGCAAATAGATTCTTAGTAAAAACACAAAAGCTGCAATGGCACACACACATATTTAACACAAAGATTTTTCTTGGAAACCCAATCGGAAAACCAGAAAGATTTTTCAGTGTATTCTATCTTTTCAATGTTACACTACAATAGGTATGTTCTGGAATTTTGCTTGTAGATTAGTTTTGGAGGCTGGGATCCGGAAAGTGACTTTGGGAGGCTATTCCTCAAGGTCCACAGAGGCAAAATGACTTGGTTGGGGCTAAACCTGGAAGGGGGTGATGTAGACGCTGGAAGGTCCAGCGCTAGGACTGCGCAGAAGCAGTGCAGTGCCTGCCCAGGGCAAGTTTTTCTTCATTCGGATCAGCTGAGAACTCAGTGATTGAGTGAGGTAAATCCTCACAAATTCTTCTGCCAATATTTCTCTCTATAACTGAATAACTGTTAAAATTGGACAACTAGGTCCAAACTCCATGTTGTGATGCTTAGATGAAGATACCGGTATTTTTATTGGATTCCTCTTTCAGAGAGGTGTAAGATCCATATAAAATTTATCTTAATCCGATGAGCAGAACATTTATTTTGAATTTATTATTTATAATAAATTATATGTGCAGGTCGGCCTTAAGGTTTTACACCCCCAGCAGATGTGTCACACACCTCTGATGGATATAAATACAATCAAAGTTGGAGAGCATTTCACTCAGTCATCACATCTTCTTCTCTTCTAATCTAGTACGAGCTCCTTGGAGGACATTTTCGGCTCACACGTGGGAAGAAGGACGAGTTACTACAACCAAGAAGAAGGACGCATTGCTGCAGCTAGGGTTTCCAAGAAAGTTTGACCAGCGTTGACTTTGGTCAACGCATGGTCCAAAGAGGCTGAAATTTGTTGGAGACTTCGATTTTGGGAGGCCGTACACATTGGCACAAGAACCGAGGTCAAAAGGTTGACCGAAGTTGGAGCTGCGTTGACTTTTATGTTGCTGCCCTGCGTTGACTTTTCTGGACAGCGTTGACTTTTCTGGAGTTGACTTGAGTTGACTGGGTGACTGATTTGAGGATTGCTGTGACACATTCTGGGTTGGCTGATCAAGGAGACTTTGCTGGTTGAAGCATCCTGTTGACCGCCGTAACGCACCATCACATTTTTCCTGTTTCTGGTTTGTCTTCTATAGATTCACTGGTATGTTCTATCAGCATTTTACTTAACTGTTTGGGTGATTGCTGTAATAAAAGTAAAGTTGCATCAAGCATAGAACATCTACAAAAATTTACATGGTATCAGAGCTGAGGTGAAGACAAGCCCTAACTTATAGCAATCACCATCTAAGAAAAATGGGTTCCACAAGTTATGGCTTCAAGGAGAATGACAAGCTGACTGGAAGAGATGACTTCCATGCCTGGAAGATGATATTAGATCTCAAATTGGAAAACCATGATCTCATGGACCATGTACTGGGTAAGATACAAGAACCTCCATCCAATGCTACTGCTGCTGCTAAAACCAAGTATAAGAAGGGGGAGATCAAAGCAAAGCTGATGATCAGGGAATCCATTCATAAAAGCCTGGTGGCCTACATCTCTGAGTTGGGTACATCTAAAGAGATGTATGATAAATTGATCCTAATGTTCAAGGTAAACAATGTAAACCAAGTGCTATTCTTCAAGAATCAATTGAAGAATCTAAAGAAAGGTAGGGATGAGTTTGTCCAAACATACTTTCTGAAATTGACCGAGATATGGAACAATCTGCTAGCTATTGGGGAGACAATAGCCGATCGTGAGATGGTACTCACCGCACTTGGAGGACTCCCATATGAATGGCAAGTATTCAACACTACCATTCTCAATAATAGTACAATTCCTAACTTTGACGAGCTACTGTCCAAATGCATGCAAGAAGAGACAAGAATGAAGGAATATGAAAATGACAGAAATGCTGCCTATGCTGCTAATTCTGGAAAGAAGAACTCTGGTGGCTCTAAGAACATAGGAAGAACAAGGGCCCAAGGAAAGAAGGGCAAGTGTTTCACTTGTCATAGGCCTGGTCACTATGCCAGAGAATGTCCTTTCAAAAAGGATTCTCCCGATAGTGATGACAACAACAATAACCGGAGGAATGGAAATCAAAGAAACAACAGGTCCAAAGGAAAGAGGAAGGCTCCCTCTGATGGAAACAATCAACCTTTCAAAAGGTCTAGAAACTCCAGGTATGAGGAGTCAAATGTTGTTGATAAAAGAAATGAATACATTCTTGTATTTGCTCTCTCTGCTGCATCCCCGCCCGACACTATGGATGTCTGGCTGATAGATAGTGGTGCCTCAAGACACATCACTGGGTTCAAGGAAGCACTCTCTGACATGGTTGAGAAGGATACTAATCTGGAATTATCCTTGGAGATAATGCCACATATCCTGTGAGAGGGACAGGGACTGTGACCCTCCACTTGTCTCAAGGACAAGTGCTACATTTGCAGGACGTACTCTATGTACCAAAATTGAAGAAGAACCTTGTGTCTATATCAACGATTGAAGACAAAGGCTTCAATGTGGCATTTATTGATGGAAAGGTGCGCATGTGGAAGAAGAATCTCAAGAAAGCTATCGTGATTGGTTTTAGAGTTGGAACACTCTACCAGGTTGAAGGAAGTCCACTAGGAGCTATGACATGTGATACTATCCGACAAACTGAACTATGGCACCGGAGGTTTGGACACCTTCATCACAAGGTCGTTCCCGAAGCAAGGAAGGTGGTGACAGTGATGCCCGATTTTGGAAATAATCATGAAGGTGTATGTAAGGGTTGTGCCGAAGGAAAGCATACAAGGGGACCTTTCCCCTCAAGTGTCACAAAGACATCTGATATTTTGCAACTGGTCCATTCTGATCTATCTGGTATGTTGCCCTTGACATCCCTGGGAGGATGTTCTTACTACATGACATTCACTGATGACTTCTCTCGCAAAACCTGGATATACTTCTTGAAGAAGAAGGATGAGGCTTTCATGTGGTTCCGTACCTTCAAAGCCTTGGTGGAAAATATGACAGGGAAGAAAATCAAGATTTTGAGGACCGACAATGGCACCGAATATGAGTCAAATGAGTTCAAGGACTTTTGCAGAGAAGCTGGCATTAAGAGGGAGACTACTACTGCCTATACTCCTGAGCAGAATGGCGTTGCTGAACGAAAGAACAGAACCATTGTGGAAGCTGCCCGTGCCATGCTATGTGACCAGGGTCTACCGAAGTTTCTGTGGGGAGAAGCTGCGAATACTGTTGTATACATTCAAAACCGATGCCCTCATTCCGCCCTGGACTCCAAAACTCCCGAAGAGGTTTTCACCGGTAAGAAACCTGACGTCTCACATTTTAGAATTTTTGGATGTCCTGTTTATTTTCATGTGCCAAAAGAAAAGAGAAGTAAGCTGGATGCTTCTGGGAAGAAAGGAATGTTTGTGGGCTACAGCGAAACCTCTAAGGCCTATAGAGTCTATGTACCCGGTCAAAGGGAAGTAGAGATATGCCATGATGTCACTTTTGACGAAGATGCTTCCCTGAAGAAAGTAGTAGATCTTCCAAGATCTGAGGAAAATCATGAAGCTAGGCCTAGAAATCAAGAAGAACCGCAGGATGAGACAATGCCTGATGTTGAAGGACCAATGGACCCTATCGATCCATCTCCTTCACTGGGAAAGAGACCATCATGGCTCAGGGACACCCTCGAAGATGCTGAGGGACATGCTGCCCCAAGGGGGACATTCCGTGAAAGCAAGAAGCCGTGCAGATACCAAGGGTATTTGGCTGCCATGAGTACCATTGTACAATCTGAACCTGGATCTTTTGAAGAAGCCGTAAAGCATCAAGTCTGGAAGGATGCTATGCACGAAGAATATGAGTCCATAATGAAGAATGATGTCTGGGATGTGGTTCCAAGACCGAAGGACAAATCAGTTGTCACCGCGAAATGGCTCTACAAGATCAAGCATGGATCCGATGGAAGTGCTGAAAAGTTCAAGGCAAGATTTGTTGCCCGTGGCTTCTCTCAAAAGGAAGGAATAGACTATGATGACATATTTGCACCTGTGGCACGATATACCACCATTCGATCAATCATAGCCCTTGCTGCCACGCAAGGATGGAGTCTTCATCAGATGGATGTCAAGACCGCTTTTCTGCATGGTGCAATAAAGGAAGAGGTGTATGTAGAACAACCTCTGGGATTTGAAGTTCAGGATCGAGACACTCATGTCTGCAGGTTGACGAAAGCCCTCTATGGGTTAAAGCAAGCACCCAGAGCTTGGTACGAGAGGATGGATAGTTACTTGATGAAGCTGGGCTTCACTCGAAGTAATGCTGATCCGAACCTTTACTTCAAGGTTGTGCAAGGGAAGCCTCTCATTCTAGTGCTGTATGTGGATGACCTCTTCCTGACAGGTGCTGACCCTCTCATTCATCAATGTAAGAGGGAGCTCGCTGCTGAGTTCGAGATGAAGGACCTAGGACTGATGCACTACTTCCTAGGCCTGGAGGTCTGGCAGAGACCTGGAGAGATTTTCCTTCTCAAGGAAAATACATTGTGAAGCTTCTGGAAAGATTTGGGATGGTGGACTGTAAGTCCGTGTCGACACCGATGGAACTGTAGTCATTTGTAGTCGCATTGGCCAATCCTACCGAGTATCGTCAACTCGTAGGGGCCTTGATGTTCTTAGTGAACACCCGTCCAGATATATGTTTTGCAGTGAACACTTTGAGTCAATAGATGGTTGAGCCTCATCACTTTCACTGGGTTGAATCTTCCGAGATATCTTCGGGGAAGTTGAGTGGCAGCGCTGCTGGGCTCGTATTGGCAAATCCTACTGAGTATCGCCAACTCGTAGGAGCTCTGATGTTCTTAGTGAACACCCGTCCAGATATATGTTTTGTAGTGAACACTTTGAGTCAACAGATGGTTGAGCCTCATCACTTTCACTGGGTTGGTGCCAAGAATCTTCTGAGATATCTTAGGGGCACGATAAACCATGGGTTGAGATACACTGCCGGGAGTGTGACACTCCGTGGATATACTGATGCCGATTGGGCTGACAGTGTGGTGGATCGTAAGAGCACATCGGGATGCTGCTTCAATCTTGGTTCTGCTTCGATCTCATGGATGAGCAGGAAGCAGAAGTCGGTGGCTTTGAGCACCGCAGAGGCCGAATACATTGCAGCAAGTATGGCCCGTTGTGAAGCAGTTTGGTTGCGAAAGCTCTTTAGTGAGCTGTTTGGACATGTGCTAGATACCACCGTGATACTCTGTGATAACCAGAGTGGGATTCGCATGACTGAGAATCCTATGTTCCACGACCGATCCAAGCATATTGATATCAGGTATCATTTCATCTGGGATATGGTACAGCGAGGCGCCATAAGGCTCGATCATATAGGAACTAATGAGCAGGTCGCGGATATTCTCACTAAGCCCCTGGGGAAGGTCAAGTTCCTAACCTTCCGTGAGAATCTTGGTATCGTGGAACGACCCTATGATGTGGGTCCCGTTGGACGATGAGCTCTGGGAGCTCTGGGGGGCTTTGGGGATAGCTTCTCGGAGCTATAAGCACTCACGGGGCTAGGCTTGCCGAACCTTGTGGTGCTTCTACCCCACCGTTGTGATTATTGAGTTGGTTCACCTCTCATTATCTGTGCCCCGTATGCATCCTACCCATTGAGTTCAGGGCTCATGGGAAGTACCTCTCATTTGGCCAATGAGATGGGAAAAGCTAGAGACTAGTAGCAAATACTGATGGACGCATCAGAGATTGCCGTACTCTCTATCTAGGATGGCACGGTCCAACCACTTGATCTGGGATCAAGTATAGTGAGGTTTCGGACCTCCGCCTGACTTCAGGTCAGATGAACCAACTTCTGGTTGGTTGGAGACTCTTTGTGAGTCTGATAGAGGTTTCGGACCTCTGGGCTGAATTTGTCAGCCGGGGGATGATGTCTTTGTGACTGACCCACTTCTGTTACGAAATAAAGAGGCCAGCAAAGCAAGTTACGGCGGATGACGCACGATGTTTGATTGCACTGGTGGATGGAGTTCTCCCTAGTTGAGAGGGAGTGTTAAAATTGGACAACTAGGTCCAAACTCCATGTTGTGATGCTCAGATGAAGATACCGATATTTTTGTTGGATTCCTCTTTCAGAGAGGTGTAAGATCCATATAAAATTTATCTTAATCCGATGAGCAGAACATTTATTTTGAATTTATTATTTATAATAAATTATATGTGCAGGTCGGCCTTAAGGTTTTACACCCCCAGCAGATGTGTCACACACCTCAATGATGTATATAAATACAGTCAACTTTGGAGAGCATTTCACACTCACTCATCACATCATCTTCTTCTCTTCTGATCTAGTACAAGCTACTTGGAGGACAATTTCGATCCACACGTGGGAAGAAGGACGAATTACTACAGCCAAGGAGAAGGACGAAATTGCTGTAGCTAGGGTTTCCACGAAGGTTTGACCAGTGTTGACTTTGGTCAACGCATGGTCCAAAGAGGCTGAAATTTATTGGAGACTTCGATTTTGGGAGGCCATACACATTGGCACAAGAACCGAGGTCAAAAGGTTGACCGAAGTTGGAGCTGCGTTGACTTTGATGTTGCTGCCCTGCGTTGACTTTTCTGTACAGCGTTGACTTTTCTGGAGTTGACTTGAGTTGACTGGGTCACTGATTTGAGGATTGTTGTGACACATTCTGGGTTGGCTGATCAAGGAGACTTTGCTGGCTGAAGCATCCTGTTGACCGCCGTAATGCACCTTCACATTCTCCTGTTTCTGGTTTGTCTTCTATAGATTCCACCGGTATGTTCTATCAAAGATTTTTACTTAACTGTTTGGGTGATTGCTGTAATAAAAGTAAAGTTGCATCAAGCATAGAACATCTACAAAAATTTACAATAACCCTAGGGGTATTAAGTGTAGAAAATTCTGTTTCCCACCCCGGTTTTCAGTTTTCACCTTATTACTCCAAAATAATTAAATGCCCTTTCCCATATCCATACATTTAATAAACTGAAAATAAATTTGTCAAAACACAAATTTCCGGAAAATTTTCGTAACATTAAAATGCGTAAAATAAAATAACAGCAAGAACAAACAGCCATTCAACACACATCATAACTCAAGACTTTGGTCAAGGTGACCCCCGGAAAAACCCCTACAACTCTCGGGGGAAAACCAATAAAAGCTCCTCTTATTTCCGAAAATGCTTTTTGATGTTGATAGAAATATTCAAAGAAATAAATAATCAAGAACAAGATTTCATAACTATCTCTTTTTTCCGTGCTTAACGATCGTCTCTGGAAACGCACAAACAAGAAACAGAACAACAATAAATGCCGTACGATTTCTCGATTTTCGTACAAATAATGGAAACTTTAAATGCCGTCGTACGGCCGCTTAGAAAGCGTGCAAGTCAGTCTAAAATCTGGCCGTACGATTTCTCGCTCAAATGCGTGCCAAAGGTACACCACTTGTCACGCTCCTCAAATTGCTCGAATTGTGTAAATTCGTAGCAGGAATTGCCAGATGGCCACAGATGGCCATTAGAGGCTCTCGCTGACGGGCTTAGGTTAGAGTGGTCTTCCTTCTCAAAAAATCGTGCTAAAAATCGTTTTTGTCAGGTGCTAAAGCTCGACCGTTTCACAAATGCCGCCTTGAATGCGTGCCAAGCCGTCGCCTCTTCTCTCATCGCCCGTAAATCTCCTTGCTCTCTTTCTCCTTCTCCCACCCGCTCATGAAAGAATGAATGACCTTTTTCCTCCTTTTCCTCCTTTAACCTAACCCCAAGTGACTTTTGGGGAATCCCTAAATCCAATGGCTGAAATAGATTGAGATCTAGGGCTGAGATTAAATGCTCATTTAAATCTCACTTTCTATTTTTTTAATTCACCCCACTTTAATAAAGACCCACTTAGTCATTTATTTCCAAAGTCACTTTTCCTTTCTAATTTTACATTGACTTTATTAAAGTCATTTTAAAATTAGACTTTAGTAACTTTATCACTTAAAGTCACTTTTAAATTAGATTTGACTTTATAACTTTATAAAGTCACTTTAGGAGAAAAATTAAATTCTTTTGGACACTTTTCCCTAGGCCAAAGATCAAAGCCTTAGGGAACCACCTGTCTTCCGGTAACCAAATTTCAACACTCCCTCTTACCGAGGAAGGTGTTCCTCGCCACACCTATCTTGTCTCTGAAGTAGACATGCTTGCCCCATGGTAAGGCTTTGGTAAGAATATCTGCAACCTGCTCATCAGTGGGAATATACTCAAGCTTCACAGCTCCCTTCTGAACATAGTCTCTAATGAAATGATATTTGATCCCGATATGCTTTGATCTGTCATGAAATACTGGATTCTCCGTGAGTTTAATGCAACTCTGATTATCACAGTAAATCACTGAAGGTCTCAACGGCTGACCAAATAAGCCAAACAACATCTTGTGAAGCCAGATGGCCTCACAACTAGCTAGACTGGCTGCCATATACTCTGCTTCTGCTGAACTCAATACTACTGACTACTGCTTTCGGCTGAACCATGACACCACTGCCAAACCCAACCCAAAACAACACCCTGAAGTGCTCTTCCTATCAGAAGCACAACCTGCCCAATCAAAATCAGTGTAACCTACCAATCTCACTCCATCCCCCTGCCTATAGTCTAGAACATAATCCACTGTCCTCTGCAAGTACCGCAAAATGTGTTTTGCAGCCACCCAGTGAACCTTCCTAGGCTCACACATAAACTGACTCATCGTGTTCACTGCAAAACAAATATCTGGTCTCGTGTTGACCAAATACATCAAGGAACCAATTAGTTGTCTGTACAACGTGGGATCCACCAACTCGAAATCCGAAGCATGAAGCTTCTTCCAGTTGGTGATCATCCGTGTCGACATGGGTTTACAATCCTCCATGTGGAATCTGCCAAGGATGTCCACAATATACTTCCCCTGCCCCAGGAAGAAATGCCCCTCCTCCTGCCACACCTCCAAACCCAAAAAGTAATGCATCAAGCCGATGTCCTTCATCTCAAACTCCTCCGCAAGATCTCTCTTGCAGTGCTCTATGAGTCTCTCTGCACCTGTAATGACCAAGTCATCCACATACAGCACCAGAATGAGAGGCTCCTCACCTATCACAATAAAGTAAAGGTTCGGATCTGCCTCACTCTTTGTGAAACCCATCTCCTGCAAGTATGTATCTATCCTGGAGTACCAAGCTCTGGGAGCTTGCTTCAGGCCATAAAGGGCCTTCTCCTTCCCATGCACTTCAAAGCCCTGTGGCTGCTCAATGTACACCTCCTCCTGTATGAAGCCATTGAGAAATGCGGTCTTCAAATCCATCTGGTGGATCTTCCAACCCATCTCTACTGCTATCGATATAATGGAGCGGATCGAAGTATATCGAGCCACGGGAGTGAAGGTCTCCTCATAATCAACTCCCTCTACCTGAGAGAACCCTCTAGCCACAAACCTCGCTTTGAATTTCTTAATGCTGCCATCTGCAGCATGCTTTACCTTGTAAAGCCATCTAGAAGTAACCACGGATTTGCCCTCAGGCCTCGGCACCACCTCCCAAACATCATTCTTCATGATAGAAGAATACTCCTCCTGCATGGCCTCTCTCCAGACCTGCTGGCTAGCTGCCTCCTCATAGCTAGAAGGCTCAGAGTCAAGGATGTTGGTAGCCATTTCCATATAGCTACAAAACCTCTCAGGTGGTCTGCTCTCTCTGACCGGCCTCTTAGGCTCAGCAACAGATGTGGCATCTCTCAAGGTGTCCTAAAGCCACTTGGGCTTCCTCTTCCCTGAGTGCACTTCTCCCGCCGGAGAATAAAACTCCTCCTCCTCAACATCAGGAGCCTGAACTCCTGACTGTCTGTCTGCTGTCCTCCTGCCTGCACCTGAACCTGTAGATGCCGAGGTACCGTGTGAACTGTCCATCAGTGGACTCCCCAGTGAACTGCTCTGTGGACTGCTCTGCGTGCTGCCCATAGCACCACCCCTCTGACTCTGCGAGCCACTCCCCACTGACGGACCTGACATCGTCATAGATGTACCTTCGGATCCTCCTGATCCCTGCCCACTGGATCCCTGTGACTGACTCAACTGCTGCTGAGGGTCTGGCTGATCCAGATACTCTAACTCCCGTGACCTCCTAAAGGCCCTGTCCTCCTCGAACTTCACATCCCGCCTAACAACAACTTCCCTCTATGCAGGAATGTAAATCCGAAAGGCCTTTGAGGTCTCACTGTAGCCCACAAAGATACCCTTCTCTGCGGTGGGCTCTAGTTTGGTCCTCTTCTCCTTGGGTATGTAGGAGTATGTAATACACCCAAAGATACGAAGATGACCAATATCAGGCTTCTTCCCAGAAAAAGCCTCCTCCGGAGTCAAGTGCCCCAAGGCACGATGCGTACTCCTATTCTGCAAATAAACAACAGTGTTGCAGGCCTCTACCCACAAAAACAATGGCAACCCCTGATCATGTAACATGGCTTTGGCAGCCCCTCCGATGGATCTGTTCTTCCTCTCCACAACCCCGTTCTGTTGGGGGTTGTAAGGAACAGTGAACTCCCTCCTAATGCCTGCCTCCGCACAATAGTCAACAAACTCTCCGAGGGTGTACTCTCCTCCATTGTCCGACCTCAGGGACTTGATCTTCCGACCTGTCTGTGTCTCCACGAGAGCTCTGAACTCCTGAAACCGCTTGAAGACCTCGCTCTTGGTCTTCAAGAAATAAATCCAGGTCCTCCTGGAGTGATCATCAATGAATAAAACAGAGTACTCATATCCACTCAAGGAAACATGAGACATCCGACCGCTCACATCGGAATGAATCAAATCAAGTATCCCAGTCGCTCTGCTGTCACTGCTGGGAAAAGGGGATTTGGCAAACTTGCCCATCGCACATCCTCTGCAAGTATCAAAGTGATCAGTACTGAAATCTGGCACACCCGTAGTGATCTCCCGCAAAGTCCTCAAGGCTCCATGATGCATGTGCCCCATCCTGCGGTGCCAAATCTCACACAAATTTAACCGCTAGCTCAAGGTTCACTACTCTGCCAATGCCAAAAGGGGCTGAAATGCAAACTTGTACACCTTTGCATGGCATACACCTATCACTCTAGCTGAATCAGCTGGAGCGCCCCTGGCATACATCAACACCTGTTCTCTCCTGAACAGTATCTCATATCCTCTATCCTTCAAAGCTGAGATGGATATGAGGTTCTTCCTCAAGCTTGGCACATAAAGAACATCTGACACCTTCAAGGGGGGTTTAGACTCCCTCTGAAATGTCAGTGTTCCCACACCAACTGCTTTAACAACTCTATCATCACCAAGTACTACCTCTATATCAGTGCCACTCTCTGAAAGCTCTAACAAGTACTCACGTACTCCTGTCATATGATGTGAAGCCCCACTATCCACATACCAGATACTCGAAGATGCTCCGCTAGTCGAGGGAAATGCATGCTCCCTCTGAAACTCTGTGGCAGGTGATCCTGCATAAGAGGAATCACACGCAATGAACCTAAACCTTGGCCAAAGCTGACCAGAAGTCCTCAACTTCTACTGCCGCCATGCTCAGTTCTCTTCTTCTTCTCCGGACACACAACTGCATAGTGTCCCATCTTCTGACAATTCCAACACTTCACCTTGGAATAGTCCTTCTGTGTGTTACCATGTTTACCTTTACCTTTGCCTTTTCCCCCACCACCACTTGTGGAAGCATGTTTCTTGCCTTTGCCTTTCTTGCCTCCTGCCAACAGTGCTACATCCTCATCTTGCTCAACTGGCTTGGCTGCCCCAAGCTGACCCTTCCTGATCTCTGTCTGAATGCAGTCATCCCAAAACCTCTCCCATGTGAGAAGGGTCTCACGTGCACAAACCCCATCAGCAAAGTTCAACCATGAACTGGGGAGGCCATTCACTACAATCCGCACCAACTCAGTGGGTGGAATGGCCTCTCCAACTGCTGCCAACTCATCTCTCACATTAGTAATCTTTGTGAGATATCCAGCTGCACTATCAGTGTTACCCATCTTAATGGTCTTCAGCTTCTCCTTCAGGACCATTTTTCCGGTTCTCATTGGTACTCTGGTAGAGATTGGACAATGTTGTCCACATCTCATGAGCATTTCTCTTTCCTCTCACATGAGGAATGCAATGGTCTTTGATTCCGTCTAGAATCGATCTCTTACAGTTGTTGTTCTTTCTATTATATGCTGCCAACTGAACAGCATCACTGGGCACAACAACAGGGTTCTGTGCAGTATGCACCATGATGTCCCAGACTTCTGCCTCCTCAAAGATACTCTGCATTCTCTCCTTCCAAACGCTGTAATTGGTATGCCCATCCAACCTATCCTCCACCCTTAATCCCAATGACATCCTGCTGTCCTAAAAACTGAAAAATAGCACTGCTGTAGTAAAGATAAAAATTATGTGTGAAAAATCAGCTTGTTGGAATTTTTTGAGTGAAAAATCAGCAGGCTGTATTTTTCTCCTTGCTGTCCTAAACTGCACTTTCAGCACTCAAGCTCTGATACCATGTAGAAATTTCTTGTTTCCCACCTCGGTTTTCAGTTTCACCTTATTTCTCCTTTTAGTTAAATGCCCTTTCCCATATCCTTACATTCAACAACAGAAAAATATTTTTTTGCTAAAAACACAAATTCTGGGAAATTTACAGAATGCTGGAAAATGCAGAAATAAAAATCAGCAAGCTTAAAACAGCGATTCAACACATTTAAACACCGATATTTTTGGTCAACATGACCCTGGCAAAACCCCCTACAACTCTTGGGGAAAACCAGTCTGAAAGCTTCTCTTTTATTTTCTGAAAAATACCTTTTACAGTGAAACAGGAAAAACTCAGAAAAAATTCCAGCAACCAATTTATAGACTTATCTCGATTTTTGTGCTTGCACACTGCCTCGGAAATTGTGCCAAATCAGCAATAACAAAAAACAAAAAATTTACAGCACCTTAGGACAGCATTAAATGTTGTACGGCCACCTCGGGGAGCGTGTCGAAACAGTCGTATTTTGTTGTACAGACTGTACGGATTTCGTACAGCACCTCTCGAAATCCATGCCAAAAAATAGAGCTGTAGCTACTGTCCTCTTCCTCGGTTTTTGTGCCGAAAATGACAGCCTCCCTCTTCCTCGAAAAACATGCCTGATTTTTGTGCCTTGGAGTGCGTGCTTGTTGTTGTACCCTCTTCCTCGATTTCTGTGCCTCCTCACTTGGAAACACTGCCTCTCCTTTGCTGTACAGATTTTTTGCCTCGGTATGTGTGCCAATAAATGTTGTTGTACCTTTGCTGAAATCTCTTCACTGCTGCCCTTCTTCTCACTGCTCAGAAAAATCTCCAGCTCTCTTTCTCTCCTTCTCCCAATCTGCTCATGAAAGAATGAATGACCTTTTCCTCCTTTTCCTCCTTTAACCTAACCCTAAGTGACTTTTGGGGAATCCCTAAATCCAATGGCTGAGATAGATTGAGATCTAGGGCCGAGATTAAATGCTCATTTAAATCTCACTTTCTATTTTTTAATTCACCCCACTTTAATAAAGACCCACTTAGTCATTTATTTCCAAAGTCACTTTTCCTTTCTAATTTTACATCGACTTTATTAAAGTCACTTTAAAATTAGACTTTAGTAACTTTATCACTTAAAGTCACTTTTAAATTAGATTTGACTTTATAACTTTATAAAGTCACTTTAGGAGAAAAATTAAATTTTTTTGGACACTTTTCCCTAGGCCAAAGATCAAAGCCTTAGGGAACCACCTGTCATCCGGTAACCAAATTTCAACAGTTCTCTTTCCATATCATTTTCCTCTAAAGTCTTTTAAAGGGTGGATTCTTATACTTGTTTAAGCCCACCTCACTTTGACTTTCCATACTCATTCTCCATAGTTTTCATCCTGATTAACTTTTATAACTGTTCATTAGTTTCACATTCGGCCCGGTTTGCAACAGCTTTATTTCATGACTGCTTCAGGCCCATTCTGAGCAGGCTTTTCTCTCTACAATCAAAGCTCCCAGCTACTACTCTTCTCTCTTTGAGATCCAGGACCACCTTTCAAATATTTCAATCCATTTTATTATCAGGAGGTTCCCTTTACAAGCATGCAAGATAACCTAAACAATCTCCTGTCCTAAGATGTCCTAGGCACTGGTCTTTGGCAACTCAAGGTTGTCTCTAGGAGTGACAACATCTTTTTGGCATTGTTGCCGGGAACACGAAGTTGAAAATCCTTTCCCTGGAATACGACATTGTCTTCACCCTTCAATTAGCTGAGCATGAAGGGTTGAGGGTTGCACACCTCTCACCTTGGCGACTCCACTATTATCTAAATCTAAATCAACCGCCACCCTGGCTTACACCAAGCCACATCTTAGGTCAGACACCTCTCAGTTGAGAACCACGTCTGTATCTGACCCTGAAAAAATTATATTTAATAGAATTTGAAAAGAGAAGCAACCTGTCCAAACTAAACTACCCATATTCTCTTTAGAAGATTCCCCGTCATCATCTCAGAAGGCTCAAGTCCACGGTCCCGGCTCCATGGCCCGAGTACTTGAATATCCCCCAGATAATTCTGCTTTTGACAACACTGAGATAAAGGATGAAGCCGAATCAGTGAATACCTCTATGCTTCCTTTGCATCCTACCCCAGAGGCTGAGGAAGTCAAACAAGTCACCATACTCCAAAGCTCATCTCATGTTAACTTGCAAATCCCTTCTCAACATACACCTATTGTCATCCATCAGAATCCTCCTCAAAATCCACCACCTCTGCCTCCCATGGCTGCATCGAGTTTCCTCCTTAACAAAAATGTCCCATTGGCCTTGCCTCATGTGTTGAATGATATGCCTCAAGATTACCTAAAGCTCTTGCCCTGATTCACGGGGGAGGACAGTGTTGCTGCTCAAAAGCATATTGAGGATTTTTGTGCTTTCCCTGAAAATTTCAATGTGGAACACTTGGATGTAGTGTTGAGGCTTTTCGTCCACTCTTTGGACGGAGAAGCCCGAAAGTGGTTTAAGACTCTTGCTAACAACTCAGTTACTACTACACAAAAATGGAGAGAAAAGGGAGATCATGGCTACATCCTCACGGAGTTCAATGCATTGAAAAAGAAGCACAACAAATATGTAACCGAATTTATCAAGAGGTTTAATAAGTTGTACAATAACTTACCTGCCGATATGAAGCCTCCTCAAGCAGCAGCCAAGGTGGTTTTTGCCGGAGCATTCGAGTCCGAGTTTGGATTCACTTTGAGAGAGAGGAAATTTGTGTCCCTAGACCAAATCCAGATCGATGCGTTAGAGGTGGAGGCAAACTTCGCCTCTACAGGAAAATCTAAAGGAAGAATGGATCATGATTTCAGAAGACGGGGTAAAGAGGAAGCTTCTTCCTCTAACCAAGAAAGGGAAGCAGCTGACTACAAGATCGAAGAGATGAACAAGATGATCAAAAACCTCTCCAACAAGTTGGTGAAGCTAGAGTTGGAAGCCAAGAATTCCTCCTCCCGACCGAGTCAGACGGCCCCTAACTGAGGTTTCAATCCCCAATACCGGAAACCTCCACTGCAAATATTACAACAGGATAGAAAGGAGCAGCAAGACCACATCCAGCCTCTATATTTGGAAGGACAAATGGAGGGACAAGCTTAGGAAGTTCCTGACGGTCAGGAGGATCAATTTCTCGCTTATTCAAAAGAAGAAGAGGGAGAGGTTACCTTGCAGGAAGAGCAAGAGAGGAAAGAAGTTTCCCTAGAGGATCCAGATACTAATGATTACTGTAGACAATTTGTAGACTTCATGCAAGCCCAGCTTCACAAGAAGTACAATCTAAGATCTTCTAGAAAGAGGACCCAGGTGTAGGTACAAGAGGAAGAATCAACTCCGAAAGAGCAGGCTCTCCCAAAAGCTGTCAGCAAGGGGAAGAAGCCCATAGAGGAGCCTATCCACCAAAAAACCATTGCCTCTTCCTCCGTAAGGCATGTTCCTGATCCCCTTGTAAATCATAAAGTTCCTAATGCTGTTTCAAACCCTCCCATCTCTCCTTAGGAGCAACAAAAAGAGGTCATTACAAAAAAGAATCCTGCAGCCTTCAACCTCCAGAAAGAGTTAGAAAAGGTTAAAATTCTCGTTCCCCTAGCTGAACTTTTGAAACAGCCCTCATATAAAGCTCAAATATCCCAATTCATGCTCCCCCAGGGATTTGTTCCTCTACCTGACTGCCTAAATCTCCAGGAAGAGAGACCCATGGTAGTGTTCGTCCCCCATGTAGAAGAATTGGATTCATGATCTGTTGCTACATAACTACATGTTAGATTCCGAGGCTTCCCATAACCTATTGCCATTGTCAGTCATGGAGCAATTAGGTCTGCAAATCACCCGTCCATATAAAGATCTGTACTCGTTTGACACCAAGAGGATTAAGTGCCTCGACATGATAAAAGACTTGGGGGTGAATTTGGCCCAGATCCCAGCGAAAAGTGTGGTAATGGACATCGTGGTGGCTGATATTCCAGCTCGTTTTGGAATGTTGTTGTCTAGATCGTGGGGTTCAAAGATTGGTGGATCGATTAAACTCGACCTCACTTATGCTACTTTCCCAGTATTTGGAGGAGAGGAAAGAAGGCTATACCGGGAGTCCCTTGATGTCGTTGTCCCTTAAATGCTAGGGCTACATCTTCCTCCTCCTCTTTCTTTATCTTGACTCCTCCGCTGCTGAATTACATCTTGGTTATTCTCCACATCTCCTCCTGACGAAGGATTGCCCACATGTCTCCCCAATTTTGGAGTTGGGCTTTACCCAAGATACTTTGGACAAAGGTCTCCCACTCATCAATCACTCCATTCAGGGAAGTCCTTACCATGAGTCCATCATCCGGAGTTTACCCCATGGCAATCCGCTAGTCTTGGATAGTATATAATCTGAAGAAAAATGGATCGATCTCCTCTCCCTTGTGCATCTGGAACATCCGCATATGATTCTCTAGAAGCATCTTCCTCTGGATGGAGCTACCTTGATACAACGTAGTCAATGTTGTTAACACATTGTTTGGCGTCTTCTTCTCGGCAATGTGCGGGCCACGTGATCTTTCACTCCATCCATGATCAAGCGCTTAGCCCGCGCCTGATTTCATTGAAATTCTTCAGAGCATCAACATCGGTTGGCACAGCCAGGACGTTCTCAACGTGATCTCTGATAACGTACTCCTCTAGGACTGTCAGGATTCTGGCTTTCTAGATAGAAAAGTTAGACACACCGTCTAACCTATCCTAATCTCTCAATCCGTACGGGGTCATCTCTGCTCAAACAAGTCGAAGCAAGTGCTCTTCTCCCTTCTGTTGCTACTACATTTAGCAAAAGATCGGATCTGTGTTTCTTGGCGATAAAAACCCTCTAAAGAATTGGCTCCCTCTGACAAATGATTTCCCTCTCGGAAATCCTCTGCCAATTCTGTCGAATCAGGCCTCTACGATCACCTTTTTGATCAAATCTCAGATTTTTGGCAAGAAAATATGTTGAGGCACTGTTTCCCCTTACTTTGTCAACTTTGCTAGGCATTGTTCTGCATCGAACCGATGCCCCACCAGTAACTTTGAAGATCAGAAGCTGCACTTCCAGCCCCGACAATTGGCACAACGTCACTCCAACTTGGACTGCGTCACCCTCTAGTCCTCCGTAAGCCACTGCTTCAGCCCAACGTGAGTCTGACAGGCTCTGCGTCACCCACTAGGGCCTGCGTCAGCCTCTGCATCAGCTCTGCATGAGCAAACTGGCTTTGTGTCACCCTTCTGTTGGGTCTGTGCTGCCTCTTCCTGGATCTATCAGCTTCAGCTGCCCTCCTACAGCAAAAATCCTTCAGCCTCTTGTTGATGGCTTCAGTTGATCTGCAATCACTCTGATACCATGTGAAAATTTTCCAAACACAGAAACCCTACTGCATAATATTGATTTACTTCTCCTACTTGTTTTATTATACACAAGTTATTTAACTGAAATATTCAAAAAAACATCAAAGTAAACACAATCTGCAACCTACACATATAGAGATCATTTACTGAAACATAGCGCACATATGACAAAGGACACACATGATTTTTTGAACAAATATCCCCAAAAAAACCCAATGCGGAAAAACCGGTGCAACAGTTCTTTGAGGGTTTTATTACTAAGAAAAATCTAAATACATCAAGGGCACCAATAGTAGTTTACCCGACAGAGAATTCCACGACAATTGTACCTTATCACTCGGAGACAGAAAATATGGTTGATTCAAACCCTTAGGAATTACAGAATACAAGCCCTTTCTAGCGCACTGGAACCCCAGCATTGTCCCTCCAGCCTCTGCGTCAGCCTTTCTTGCCCAGTGTGGCCTCTACGCAGCACATGCTGCCCCTGCATCACCCTTCTGGGCTCTGCGTCAGCCCCTGCGTTGTCTCTGCATCAACCTGGCTAGGTTGCGTCCCTCCCACCGGCCTCTGCGCTGCCTGGAACGGATCTGCCACTCTGATTTTAATGTTTTAATTTGATTTAGTTAGTTTTAAGTTAGCGTAGATTTTAGTTAGGATTAGAGTTGGTTTAGATTAGTCTTAGTTTAGTGATAGCGTAGGTTTTAGATTTCAAATTTTTTAATTGTTAGTTTTAATTTGTTTTATTTTAGATTTAATTTAGATTTATTTTAATTGTAACTTAGTTTAAATTTTAATTTGTGTTTCAGATTATAGTTTTAGTTTTTAATTTCTAACTTTTAACCTTAGTTTAGTTAGATTTCAATTTTTGTAGTTAGATTTTAATTTTAATTTTTCTTTAGAATTAGTTTAATTTTGTTTTAAGATAAAAAATATAAAATATAAAAATATAAAAATTCTAAAAAAATTTAGAAAATACAAAAACATAAAAAAATTTCAAAAGATTTTCAAATTTTTTATAGTCAAGTGCGCTAAATTATTTTTATCTAAAGTTTTGACTATAGAAACATTTTCTGGATCGAAATTAATTGAAGCATCATAAATTTGGAAATATTGCAAATATCTGGCATTTTCATCTTGTGATAATATTGCTGTGGGTTTAAGATATTTTAATGCATGGTTGTGGTGTTTTTCAATTGAATATCATTGTGATCAATCGTGTTTTAAATAAGCAGCAGTTAATCGTCACTTACTTGTTTATAATCGCATAACGGAATTCTGTTTGACTCCATAAGGCACTGGTCTTAAACGTGAAATCTAATTTAGATCTGTGGAATCTCCTTCATTTTTATCAAGTATTTGGTGTTTTAGCTGTGTCTCCTGGATTTGTCCTTCATTTATAATAGGGTCTACCTCCCTTAGCTTGCAAGGAGACAGCTTAAATAGAGAGATTGGGGATCAGGGTGACAGCCCCCGATCTGAGCCGTTGTCGCAGTGCCTTGACAATCTGTGCGACAACAGGCCTAAAGATCTGACCATAGGGACTTGATTGAACTCTATCCATGGTCCCTAGTTTGAGATCCATCAACACTGCCCAAGGCACGTAGTGCCCGCCACCAGCCTCGTTGTAATACACATTGATCCTTTCCAGCTGCAGATCGGAGTCCCCGTGGTATCAATCCCATGCTCGTCACATATCACTTTCCAGAACTTGGTTCCAATCTAATTTCCATATTACCCGTCCTAGATATGCAGTATCTCTCTCATTCTCCTCGCACAGCTAGAGAAAGAAATCCAAGTTCTGTCGAAATCTCAACGGCTATGAATCGAACCCAAGGCCTCCTCCAATTTCTTAAGCATAACACCTTCAGTCCTCAGATAGTACACAGAATCTCTCGAGCACAGACAAGCGCCTTTTGTGCGCAAGTCTGATGAAGATTTGAGGTGAGAATTCAACTTAGATATCAAGCACAGATATCTTCGACGTCTGCATGCAAAAAGCGAGATGTGCAATGTACGCTTCTTCAGCTCCGCCAAGTCCCGCAAAAAATCGTTCCGCTGGCCTTCGGTAATATCGTTGTCAAGCTCCATGCTTCCAAAAGAGTTTTCAATCTTTCAAGTCATGCTTTAGAAACCTGTCAGCAAGATTGACATCCAATTTGGGAAACAAGGTATTTTACCTGTAGGAGACATTGAAGCGAATTGACTTCCGCATTCATGTATTCTTCCCATTCCTGCTGAGACTCGGTTGCAGGAATCGGCGTATGCTCCCACTACACGAGATAATGCTTGCTCCTCTATTCTCTGTCATCCCAGCAGCGTTTGATTTCTGCAATCAAGGGATCGAATGCAACGGGCTCATGCTTGTTTGTAATATTCCTAATTAGCACCGCTAATTAGAATATTTGATTTTTGTATAGTTTTGCCGCCTATAGTTAATTAATAAATAAAAGTGAGAAAAGGGGGGCTAACTCACTTAAATAAAATAAAGTGTTTCCCTAGTAGATGCAACGTTATAACTTAAGGGGGAGCCTTGGAGGTCCACACCACGTATGAGAGGAGGCTCACGTAGCCTCTAGAAGCTTCTGCGCAGGCCCATGAGGAGCACGTGGGAGACAGAGGGACCACGTAGGGTTTTGAGGAAGGCTAGCGTTATAAAAGGAGGGAGAGCTATCTCATTTGGGCATTATTGATATTGTTGATGAAATTGAGCTAGACTTCTGTCTACTTGAGCACGCTGGCTGTTTAGTCGGTCTGCAGCACTATTTAGTGCGACTGAGTGTCTCCGGTCGGAGATCTCACCCTTGGCCCCGGGGGACTTCGAGTGCCTGCTCGGGCAAGGTTTTTCTTCAGTCTTTAGCAGGAGATTTGCAGGTGTTTTGTTGGGAGTTTTGCTGAGGAGCTGAGCTTCATTGGGTGACTGCGCAGTCCTTGGAGGGAGGACGCAGTTTGAGTTGGAGCTGTTCAGTGGTAGAGATTTCTACAGGAGATTCAGGCCTATTCCGGTGTGGAGGTTCAGCGTTTATCATTTGGTGAGTTTCCTGAGGAGTTGTGGCCCCATTTCAGTCTATTTCAGTTTGTGTCTGCGCAGTTCTTGGAGGGACAGCGTTTTTCTAGGAGGAGGGTTTCCGGGGGTGATTTTCGGAGGTGGTCCGTTTTGTATATGGTTTCTGGGTTTTGTCCGGGGTGGTGAGTTCAGGTGGTCTGCCGATTTTCAGCTCATTCCGGCAAGGGGATTCCCACTTTTAGTTTCACCCAAATTTTCGGGCAAAGAATACTTCAGCTTCTTCCACTGATGCGCTTACAGCCCATTTCCCTCGTTTTTCTCGAGAGGGTTCTTCACTTGCCTTGAGCAAGGATAGGTGCATTTATTCTGATTATCCATTGTATCTCATTATATTCTCAGATTAATAAAATGGCTTAGCATTTCCGGCATTTTTATGTGTGTTTGCTTTATGTTCTATTTTCGGCATTTCCTATATTGTCGTATGCTTGTATTGCTGTCTATTTCCCTTTCGGGATATTACAGTGGTATCAGAACATAATTCTGGCTCAGCCTGTGGAGCTAACTAACTATGGAAAATATGAGGATCTCAAATCAGCGTGGCCATGTACCCTTTGGAGATTATTTCCGAGAATGGAAGTCCATGGGGGAAGACTTCAAAACAGCTTTGCCCTTCAAAGATTACTGTGAGCTCAGACAGGATGAAGGAGGAAGGTACTATGGTAACAGAGGAGTTTCTGGCATGCAGAATTCAGATTTGCAGCGCACAGTGGGCAGATTCCATCTACCGACATTTGACGGATCATCCAGGCGCTTAGAGGAAGCTTGGGTGGAGAAGTTGGATACCTCTTTCTAGCTTGACCGAGTACCAGAGAGGAAAACCATTAAAATGGTTACCTCGCACTTGGAGGATGAGGACACACAGGATTCACCCTCATTGGAGACCTCCTCGGCCGGGTCGGTTGATGTGGTAGTGGAGAAGGTAGAGCCATCCATTGAGCTAATGACCGGAGTCGCATCCGAATCTTCGAGTGGTAGCAGCACACAGATGGGTGCAGTGTCAGGAGATGTATCCCCATTCGATGAGGCACTAGGAGATACAGAGGTATTGGATGATGGTCGCAGGCAGCGGTATCGTCGGCTTCGAGCAGACCTTCGAGTTTTGAAAGGGAAGGCCACATCAGTTCGGGAGGCCATTTTGTTGCAGGACATGGAGCTGGAGGGCATGAGAGTGGCTTGTGCCAAGTTGGCCCGCATTGGGGAACAACTGGATTCCCTGATGGTACAACCTGAGGGCACATTGCAGCGTCAGATCATTCCCCTTCAGGCATGCATGGATGGGACTAGCAATGTTGTTAGGTCATCTCTTCCCGTTGGAGAGAGAGAGGCAGAGCCACCTAGTCAGATCTCATATGTTGACTTGGATAGCGGTATGAGACGATCAGAGTTGCACAAGGTACAGCATCCACATGTTGAGGTTGGATGGCGAGAGATTTTGAGTTGGTACTCAATGGAGCGGGCTACGGAGATAGTGATGGATCCGAGTGTAGCTCAGCAGGATTTTCTATGGATGGGGAATACAGGAACCCCAGATTGGCATTGGGATCCAGGTGGGATCACCTATCGTTTCCCAGGCAGGTCGGCTGACTATGTCTTGGAGAGTACAGTTGGCCTAGTAGTAGAGCATGTGCAGTTTGGGTCAGCTCCAGTGGCCAACCAGTTTATGGGCAGACTCCCTAGGCTGTTTTGGTATGACACTCGTACACGGGATCACGGGGTGGTCAACATACCTTGGCAGGAGTTTGTCGGAGGAAGTGGCATTGGCAGGCCACCAGATGGCGCCTTGTATGGGGCCAAGGATTCTTCACCTTTGTGTGGGGCACAGGGGACGCAGCGGAGCCGAGCAGTGGTGGTAACACTATTGACCCATAGGGAGATTCACTTCTCGGACCCCTCGAGGAGGATTTGCAGTGATGATCCATTTGTCGGCGGGTATAGTGATGCGACGGTGGACATGACGATACCGATTGGTGGTAGTCCGA
Source organism: Pinus albicaulis (assembly GCA_034641835.2). Taxonomy (NCBI): domain Eukaryota; kingdom Viridiplantae; phylum Streptophyta; class Pinopsida; order Pinales; family Pinaceae; genus Pinus; species Pinus albicaulis. The sequence continues at coordinate 736,055,102 of CM076581.1, forward strand.
TATGTAGAGGCACAACTCTAGGACATCACATCCATGGATGTGTGGGAGCCTCTAGCAGTGATCAGTGGACTACTGGTGGACATGGAGCTACATGGTGGTGTACCGTAGTGTGTGGGACTGCATTGTGGAGTAGGAGTGCCCTACATCACATTGAGAGCACGCGGGGAGTGACAAATTCTTGGACACAGTCAGGGCACGAGACGTTACAGGGTGGTACAGCAGTAGCATGGGGTATCCAGCAGTATTCAGGGGTATGCCTTAGTGTGCGGTGGCATGTTGAGGAGTACATGGATGACCGGTGGCTTGCGAGGGCGTACGGCGCGACACAGCAGGGTCTTAGAGTATTGCATCCAGGGAGACTCACAGACAGGGACACTGGGCTTACCTTTGGGGGTATTTCACCCAGGATCGATGAGGAGACAGAGGAGCGATACTTGATGGTAATTGTGGGGACTCACACATCCGACACTCTTCTACATCACTCATGGGCACAACTGATTTTGTTGTTGTCCTTTGGCACTTTGGGCATGAGCAGCAGGGTCCGTGAGGCACACCCAAGATATTTGGATGGCCCTCAGCACACTAGGCGAGAGACTTCTCAGCAGTGGCACTGGGTCAGTACGCTAGTTGACAGCCACAGTCTAGGGGATGAGATGATCCTCTGCAGTAGTGGCACATTAGTCATTGCTGAGCCTACGCTTGGGGAGCGGGTCATGAGGGAGACATGCATCATTCTTCCCTCAGGGCACGTTGAGATCATGCATGAGCAGAGGATATTGGGTTCAGTAGAGATAGCATTCCAGCATGCGTCTGGACTCCAAACATTGTATCGACACTTCATCAAGAGGGTGGATGGCATATTCAATGCAGATGAGGTGGCGGAGGTAGAACAGGAGGGCATTCCTTCTGTATGCCAGGGTGAGGACTCTCTTTCATATGAGTCCAGAGGATCAGTTGAGGTTGCTTCTGTGGAGCAAGAGCAGTCATGCAGGTATGATGACAGTAGATTGCAGCCGTATTACAGTGTGCAGGGTGAGCAGTCAGGGGATTGTATAGGAGATACTCTGGGTGATGAGTCACTTGTGACGCTTCAGCTAGAGCAGCACATGATGGAGCCTGAGTCAGCAGAGGAGGATACTATGGACATCAGGCATGACATTTCCTTGGGTGAGGTCCAGATGGGTGCCCACATTGAGCCTATGATGGATATGTGGCTAGCATTGGGGTCATCCTTTGAGGTGGAGCAGTCAGATGCACAGCCACCGAGTATCGTGACAGTAGCTACAGATCCATATCCTCTGGAGATGTTGGAGGTAGATGTGATAGTTTGGTAGTGGGAGATGATTACGGGTTGGCGGCAACCTTCCAGGCATGTTCCACATGCAGTTGTTGTTGCTACATCAGATGCTTCCTCCAAGATGGACTGGCGGGAGATCATGAGATGGTACCCTCTCGATGGTACGGTATTCTTCGTAGGGAGCACAGTGGAGCAGGGGCCCTTGGACATAGTAGATGTTACAGATCCCAGTCGGCAGGAGGGCACCAGTTGTCATTACTTCAGGACTCCTTCCCAATTTCAGGAGAGCAGGATCAGCATGGGATTGAGTCATGATGTGGATTGGAGAGAGGTGATGAGTTGGTATGCAGTTGGAGGGGTAGCATATGTAGCTACAGGTACAACGCAGCAGGAGCCCAGGAGCATTGATGCTTATTGGTGGTCTTCACCTCTTAGAGCATTAGTCATAGCCAGAGGCAGTGCATGGTCCGAGCCGTGGGACTTGGGCGATTATTGGCCATGGCGGCGATGGGATCCGGGGGGATTATTGGTTGACTGGTACTGTGAGAGGCCAGTTTGGGATCCTAGCATTGAGATATCCCTTCGTATCAGGGTGATGCACAGTTTGGGATCCTGGCATTGAGATATCCCTTCATATCAGGGTGATGCAGGAGACAGAGAGGTTTCAGTGGGACCCAGGCACATTTTGCAGTATCAGTGGGGAGCACAGCTAGAGAGTAGGCTTGTTCAAGCGTTGCTTGAGGACAAGCAATTTTTGCCGGATGAGGATGCCACTTGGGAGGATGAGAGGATTTTACAGCATCCATCACTTCAGTTGCTTGAGGACAAGCAACATTTTGCCGGGGGAGACTGTAATATTCCTAATTAGCACCGCTAATTGGAATATTAGATTTTTGTATAGTTTTGCCGACTATAGTTTATTAATAAATAAAAGTGAGAAAAAGGGGTCTAACTCACTTAAATAAAATAAAGTGTTTCCCTAGTAGATGCAACGTTGTAACTTAAGGGGGGGAGCCAAGGGGGGCCACACACCACGTGGAGGAGCTAATGAGAGAGAGGACATTGGTTTTGGAGGGAAACCAATGCTATAAAAGGTGGAGGAGCCTCTTCATTTGGGCATTATTGATATTGTTGATGATATTGAGCTAGACTTCTGTCTACTTGAGCACGCTGGCTGTTTAGTCGGTCTGCAGCACTGTTTAGTGCGACTGAGTGTCTCCGATTGGAGATCTCACCCTTGGCCCCGGGGGACTTCGAGTGCCTGCTCGGGCAAGGTTTTTCTTCAGTCTTTAGCAGGAGATTTGCAGGTGTTTTGTTGGGAGTTTTGCTGAGGAGCTGAGCTTCATTGGGTGACTGCGTAGTTCTTGGAGGGAGGACGCAGTTTGAGTTGGAGCTGTTCAGTGGTAGAGATTTCTGCAGGAGATTCAGGCCTATTCCGGTGTGGAGGTTCAGCGTTTATCATTTGGTGAGTTTCCTGAGGAGTTGTGGCCCCATTTCAGTCTATTTCAGTTGGTGTCTGCGCTGGGCCTGGAGGGACAGCGTTTTTCTAGGAGGAGGGTTTCTGGGGTGATTTTCGGAGGTGGTCCATTTTGTATATGGTTTTTGGGTTTTGTCCGGGGTGGTGAGTTCAGGTGGTCTGCCGATTTTCAGCTCATTCCGGCAAGGGGATCAGCCCCTAGCTTCAGTTCATTCCAGCAGTAGCAGTTTACGACAGTTTCTTCTAGCAGCTGGGATGCAGTTTCTTTTAGCAGCCATTTCTTGTTTTTCTGAGAGGGTTCTTCACTTGCCTTGAGCAAGGATAGGTGCATTTTTTTATTATCCATTGTATCTCATTATATTCTCAAATTAATAAAATGGCTTAGCATTTCTGGCATTTTTATGTGTGTTTGCTTTATGTTCTATTTTCGGCATTTCCTATATTGTCGTATGCTTGTATTGCTGTCTATTTCCCTTTCGGGATATTACATTGTTGTTGCTATCGTTTGTGGGAAACTGAAAGAAACAAGGATCGGAGCTTGATATGCCTGCCAGGTCCTACTCGGCGGAGTAAACTGTGGTCGGAGAATCCGTGAGGGCTGCTGCGGTGAACGAAACCTTCATCGGAATTCGATGCTTGGTCTCTCACTGTTCTTCAATAGACACCTGCATTTGTGGTCGTTGTTCCTCTGCAAATTGCACTAGTCGCATTCGAAGGTGAGGTGCTTGGTCTCCGTTCACAGTAGATCGGTTCTCAAACCCACGCGGTCTTGGCTTTCCTCGCTGCGCGCTTCTCAAACCCACGTTGTCTTGGCTTTACTCGCTGCGGCTAGGGCCTTACCCTATCTTGTCT